>LNAC01000094.1:4301611-4401276 GCA_002007465.1 Ailurus styani
GCGGGCTCAGAGGGTTGGGGGTCGCTAAGTGGAGGATCTGGGAAGACTAAGCGAAGGTTGGGGGCTGGACGATGGGGAATGTGGGGCCCGGCTCCACACCCACCCACAGCTCACCTGTGCCAATCTGTGCCTTGAACCGGTCCTGGAGCCGGGTGACCAGCGCGGACAGGATGTCCATGCCGAGAAGAACCACCTGCAAGGGGGAAACACCGGGAACCCATTAGCCGCCGGCCTCGGGACCCACGCTCTGGCCCACCAGCTCCCAGGTCGCCCCCCCATTCCTGGCTCAGACGCAGTCCGATAGCACGGAGAGCGCATGCCGACTGACAGAATAAACTGGTTGTCAAGAGGGCTGCTCTGACACACAAAGAGCTATTCACAGCTTAAATAGAAAACGGAAGATGGTAGGAAACGAAATAAAAAACAGCCAACGCAGGGCACATCCAGGGCGCCGGCGGACCAGCGTGAAAGCCCGAGCCGCGGCCCCGCCCCCTACCGGCCCCGCCCCGGCGAGCAGCATGTATGCAAATTACTCGCATCTGTGCGTAGCCTTCTGGGTAAAACCAAGCCGCCTGTGAGCGACCTTCAGAAGCCTCAGAAAGCAAGAAGTTGCTGATTTGCTTCGGCAGCTGTGCTCACCACAAGTACACTAGCTACCAGGAGGTTAGGTCGGGTGTTGCGGATTAGTCACCCCAACCCTACCCGGTATTGGCGCTTCCTGCTTGCAGCGCACGCATATAAACCTTTAACCATCCTTTTCTTGGGGTTGCGCTACTGTCCAATGAGCGCTTAGTGAGGACAGTACTGCTAACGCCTGAACAACACGCCCGCATCAACTAGAGCTTTGCTTTATCTTGGTGCAATTTTTGGAAAAAAGAAAAATCTCTTTTCCACGACTTGTTAAACTCAAAAACAGCAAAAGTGTATTCAGAGCTACCTGTATTACCACTCGAGAACACCAGAGAGCGTCAGAATTCAACTCTAAGAACAGTTTTCTCTTGCCTTTTTAAAGACTTTCGGTTTACTTACAACTTCACTAGTTTTATTGCTATTATTTAAAAACCGTCTAGAAAAATGTGAATTACAAAGCCCACTTCCACGCTTCACTACGTGATTAACGAAAGTACTGAAACAATTTAAGAAAGTATAAAACCACTTTTCAAAAGTTCTTTCTTTGAAACCTTTCTCAGTAGGAAGCAGTTTTGCTTCGTGCAACTTTACTAAAACATGGACCAAAACTAACGGGTAGCCCTGTATTTTACAGAACCAATAAATGAACCAGACTGAGGCGACGGTAACCCTAACGTCAAGGGATGTCATTATGTTTCCTTTCATCTGCCTGCCACTGCGTTGTAGAGCTTATAAATGCAAGGACTGCAGGCTTTTTCTCTTCAGTTTGGAATCCACTACCTCAAAACTGCCCAATCAGGGCCTAAACTGTCCTTGTATGGACTGGCACCTTGATATCAAAGGAAATAATTCTAAAACTTCTTTATAGAAAGAACTTGGTGGGTAGTTTTCTTTTAATATGTAATGTTATAAAACATTTAAATATAGTGTCTTTACTTATCAGCTATCACACACTGATTTCCTCCCGAAGAGTACATTATGGAAGTAAAGGGGAATAATTTTACAGTGGAGAAACCCGACATCACCTCAACCAGACAATCACAGTCAGTCCCAATTCATGCTGACAGCACTTGCTCTGGTGTGATTAAAATGACACTTTACATCTGTGATGGCCTCCTCAAAACCTGTAAGCCCAATTTAATCATGAGTAAAAACATCAAATTCCCATTGACAGACATCCTACAAAACACCCAACCAGGGCTGTCAAGGTCATCTAAAACATGGAAGTCCAAGAAACTATCATAACCTAGAGGGGCCTAGAGACACGTGATGACTAAACGTGATGTGGTGTCCTGGGTGAGATCCTGGAACAGATAAAAGCCACTGGGAAAAAAAGTGAGGAACTCTGAATGAACTATGTCAAGGCTTGAGTAAATGATGCATCGATACTGGTTTATAATTATAACTATAACATAGTAATGTTAGATGCTGCCAGAGACTGGATGTGGAGACTTTCTATACCCCCCTCATTTTTCTGTAAATCCCAAACTGTCCTAAACATTAAAGCTTGTATTTTAAAAAGAGCAGCTCATCCATTAATTGGAACCAGCTTTTCCCTGATGAAATCCTAACCATGAGTATGGCTGCATCACTGGTTGGAGGTGGGAGTGTTATTCATTACAGAAATACTAAGAATGCTGCCTTCAAGGCACATCCCTTCATAACTCATTCAAGACTAGGGTGTAAGAGGACAATTACACCTTCATTTTGAATGAATTCAAAGTTCTGTCGGATATCACAGCCCTTGCTGGTGAAGCTACATGTGGAATTTGAGGGAACACTGACTTTCTTTTATCTTTTCCAGAATGGAAGTTTACTTGGTAGTTTTGATCAGTTCAGACCTAGCTCAATCCTAAAGAGTAAATTTCAAAACGTCTTGCCTAGGTTGCCAGACGCAGCAAAAGCCCAGTAAAATAGATCAGGAGAAGACAGAACACAGTCCCAGGCACCTTCACCACAGAATAAACTACTTTGGAAGGAAGCAGAGGGGCTCATTTATAGTTGTCTAGTTAACCCTGAGTCACAGCCCCAGTGGGCAAGGAAGGGAATCATCACCCACAAATGTTTATCTTCACAGCTCAGGCCCTGCTCCTATGTTTCCATTTCCCTACTGAAGAAGGGGCTACATGAATAGTCATTGCCCAGAAGACCACAATTACTGGCTGTGAAGGTGTGTATGGGAAGTGCGTGATACAATGCTTGGTGCATGGTACGGGCTAGACTACACACCTGCTGGCTGTTGTCACCAGCTCACTGTCATGGCCATCACCATGGATAATAGGTACCAATCGGAGCTCCAGCAGAGGCCTAGGATTCCTGACAAGAGACTCGGCTGGGATAGAAGGCTTGCCAGAAAAAGTCACACTACATGAGGCTAAGTTTTGAAAAACCAGCCTTGCACCAAAGGAAGAGAGGACCTCCAAGCAGAAGGAAGTGCACATGCAAAGGTGTGAGACAGCTGCCACAATGGGGAGAGCTGGAGCAGAGAACAGGGCTGGGAAGTCACAGGAGAGGTGGCTCTCGAAGGGCCTCAGACATGTTTGCAGAACGATGGGGCAGCCACTGAAGGGCTGTACTGGTAAAGAAGGAGTAACATGGAGCTGGAGATTTAGACAGAGCATGATGACCAGTGTGGGGAAGGTGGCCTGAGGGAGGGCAGAGGCAGGGAGGGGGTGGGGCTCACACCCAACACTTACTGCCTCTAGTGTTCACTAAGCCATTAACTCTGCATTACCTTCAAGCACCTCCTTCAATATTCTATTTCATTTTCTGAGTTTATGCTTGTTTCCGCAGCAAAACTTGAATGTAAGGAATACTGTGCCTTGTATTTCAAAATTTCAAAATTTCCCTAATATATATATAGCACAACAGTGGATTCATGGTAAACGGTCAATAAATCCCTAGTATACAAAACAAAAACAAAAACAAGCTAGTTTATTGATTAGTAATGAATTCATTTGAAACGGATGCATTCTCAAGGTACAACACAATTCCTTTATCCTACCACTTCAAAAACATGCTTTCAAAAGAAGTTAGTAATTGCTAAGTACCTCAAACTAACCCTCATGCTGAAAACAACTAAAAATGGTAAATTATAAAAGAACATCTGCTTGGAAACATCAGAGAACAAGGAAGCAAAGAAAAGTTACCAGGTCATGAAACATAAGTAAACTAAAATCCAGAGGGATAAGTGTGCAGCAAATGGTCCACTTTTGCCCTCTGGCCATTTAAACACTGGGAAGGTACAACCAAGACAGTGAGAATTGCTTTCAATGATCACATGGGTCTAGGAGAACAGAGGTTGGATTTCAGAGCCCTCAAAGGCTGGTAGCCTGGATAGCCCCCTACAACCTCAGTTAGAAATCCAAATGGCTATATCTTAGAAGAGTGAATTGAAAGTAAAACAGTCTTCAGGTGGACCACAGACCAGCTTCCAAGAATCTGGATAGCCCCCAAAAATATCAAGCCCTAACATCAGATGGAAATGATCTAGCTTAGGTGGTGCCCTAAAGCCCTTGGCAGGTGAAAACCCATATCACTTCCAGATAGAATATCACACTCTCTAGTCCTCAATTTACTTCTCTGAACACTTTTCAAATACAATGTCCAAAACACAACCAAAGATAACCAAGCACACTGAACAACTATAAATGAAAACTAGGAGAAACACAGACACACACGAACTAAGTACATGAAAATAATTGGAAATGGATATTAAAATAATTCTGGGATCCCTGGCTGGTTCAGTCAGTAGAACATGTCTCTTGGTCTTGGGGTTGTGAGTTCAAGGCTCACTCTGGACACAGAGCTTACTTAATAATTCTTACTAGGTGTAAGAAGATAAAATATGTGATTAAAATTGGGGGTAGAGAAATTACAACTTTTTTAAGATTTATTTATTTATTTATTTGACAGAGAGAGAGAGAGAAATCACAAGTAGGCAGATAGGCAGGCAGAGAGAAAGGGGGAAGCAGGCCCCCCACTGAGCAGAGCACCCGATGTGGGGCTCAATCCCAGGACCCTGAGACCATGACCTGAGCCGAAGGCAGAGGCTTAACCCACTGAGCCACCCAGGTGCCCCAAGAAATTACAACTTTTAAAAAGTGACATCAATTTTTAAAAACACCAAATAATACAACCAAAAATCAGTACTCCATGGACGGGCTAAAAGAACATTGGACACTAAGTCTGCAGAAAAAAACAAAACAAAAAATAAAAAAACACAAAACCAGAATGAAATACAAAGAGGCAAAAAGATGAAAAATTCTAAAACATAGGTAAGAGACAAAAGATAGACAGAAAAGAACTAACAAGTTTAAATGGAGTTCAAAAAGGAGAGTCAGCAACATTAGGTAAAAAGCAATTAGCTGACACCAATTTGGATCACTATTTTAACAAAAAAAGTAAAAGGGAGAATGGGAAGGAGGGAGGGAAGGAAGAAAAAAGAAATAACAAGTGTTGGGGAGGACATGGGGAATTAGAATTCCTGGTATACTACTGGTAGGAATATAAAATGGTACAGTCATTATGGAAAATGATATGGTGTATCCTCAAAGAATGAAACACAGATTACCATACGATCCAGCAATTCCATTCCTGGGTATATACCCAAAAGGAGTGAAAGCAGGATTCCAACAGATACTTGTATACCTATGTTCCTAATAACATTATTCAAAAGAGCCAAAAGGTGGAAAGAGTCAAATTTTGAACCTAATATCAAATCAAGCATCATACTTAGTGACGAAATACTGGGAGGGAGGGGTAGAAAAAAATTAAATTAAAAGTGTAAAACTCACTAAAACAAGCAAGCTGTTATTATTAATGGAAAATATAACTATAAGTAGAAAACCTAGAAGATCTACAGGTATATTTAAAATTTAAAACTGAGCTAAGTAAGACCAAATAACCCAAAGTCAATTACACATCCGTATCAACAAGCCAAAAAGGAAATTTTTTTGTTTCCATATTTAATTCCATAAAAATAAACACCCAGGAATAAATCTAGGCAAAATAAGTACCTACTGAAAAAGCTAATGGAACAATAAAAATAAAGAGGACTGAAATAAATGGAAAGATAAACTACAGGTTGGAATACTTAGTACTGTGAAATTTTCATCTCTCCCAAATTGATCTACAGTAAAATTTCACTCAAAATCCCAACTATGTATTTTTTTAAGAACTCCACAAGTTGAGCGCCTGCATGGTTCAATTGGTTAAGTGTATGCCTTCAGCTCAGGTCGTGATCTCCCGGTTCTGGGATTGAGCCCCATGCTGGGCTCCCTGCTCAGCAGGGGAGTCTGCTTCTCTCCCTCTGCCCCTGCACCTGCTCGTACTCTATCTGTCTCTCTCTCCCTCTCTCAAATACATAAATAAATAAAATCTTAAAAAGAAAAAAAAAGAACTTCATAAGTTGATTCCAAAATCTATGTGGGAATGGCAATGGCAAGGTAAGAGGTGATAAAACTTGCTCCCACTGGATATCAACATTATAAAATGGCAGTAATTCAGGCAATGTGCTATCAGGTCAAGGAAAAACAAATATAGCAACAGAACAGAATAAAGAAAGAGATTCAGGCATATATGGGCACTTAATTTATGACAAAGTGGGCACTACAGAGCAGCGAGAACAGGGCTGCTCTTTTAAATAAATGCTCCTGGGCAACTGAACATATGGAATTAAAAAAAGAATTTACTCCTATCTCACATCATACACAAACATGAATTCCTGGTAAGAGAGATAAGTGTGGGAAAGTACAACAAAAAAGCTTTTAGAAAATGACCTAAGAAAATAGCAGGGCATAATAAATACAGACCCTAAAGGAAAAGACTGATGAAATAGATAAAATTAAAAATAAAACTTTGGCATACCAAACACTGTAAAAAAATGAAAGTAAGTCATATAGAAAGAAGATATTTATGCAACAAATAAGCAACAACAGGCCTGATTCTAGAATATATACATACACAGATCTTCTACAAACCAATCAATAGGCAACCCAGAACAAAAATGGGCAAAATATTTAAATAGACATTTCGTAAAAGACAGCAATGGTCAGAAGTATACAAAAAGTTGTTCAGCCTCCATTAATCAACAGAGAAATGCAAACTAAAAATACAAAAAGACACTACTACATACTCCCCAGAATGGCTAAAACTAAAGACTGACAAGACCAAGCGTCGATGAGAACATGGAAACTCTCAGACATGCTGGTAGGAACGTAAATGTAAACCAACACTTTAGAAAACATGTTGGTATTATCTACCAAATTTGCAGCAATTCCACCACTAGGCCCAAAAGATACACATGCACATATACAACAGGTAAAATGTACACAATTTCTCAGAGCAGCACTATTTATAATAGCCTAAAACTAGAACCCCATGTGTCCATCCACTGTCGAAAGTACGACCTTTGGTTTTCATACGAAAGAATACAATAAACAGTAAAAATAAATGAATCACAACAACGCTCAGCAATACAGATAAAATTCATGAGTGAAAAAGCCAGACACAAAGTAACTGCATACTTGTATGAAGTTCAAAAAGCAAACAAACATAAACTGTAATTTTAAGGTGCATATTTGGTAATAAAACTAAAAAGCAAGAAAGTGCTTACCATAAAAACCAGGAGTGGTTACTTTGGGGAACGCTAGCAATGTTCTGCTTCTTTTCCAGAGCACCAATTAAACAGCTGTTAGCTTCATCACAACTCAGAAACCTGTGTCTTTGTGTTTCATGCACTTTCTACATATAGTTCACAATTTTTTTTTAAGTTTAAAAATGAGAAAAGTGGGAGTATTTCTGGACCACCACCTTGAGCTGTAAGTCCGTGGCAAGTGGCTAGACTTTGTGTCTGCTTCCCTTACTTTTCCACGCCAGAATAGAGTTCTGACCACCACAGTCCTCTTTCTAGAGCATGAAATCTGCTCACTAATCAAAGAAAGAAATATTAAATCCTTTCCCCAAAAAATATCTGTAAAACAAGCTAGGTAGGCAGACCACTGCATTTCTTAAGCTTCAGAAGACTGGACTGGGGTTTGAGTAAATATAATATTTTGCTCTCATATCGTACCTCATTGTTTTTAAGGCACTTTTGGGTGAACATGAATAATCTCACACTGACCTGAGATGTAGACCATACTATCCTGAATTTGCAAATGAGGAAAATAAAGACCAAAGAGGTCGAAAGATTACCCGAAGTGAGGAAGTTGGAATAGTGACCAAACTGAAAATAAGCCCAAGCCTCCTGACCTTACCAAGGCCATTTTCAGTACAGCAAAATCACAGTATCCCACACCCTTGTCTATCGTCTTTCTCATCTCTCTCTAGCTAGCTTACATATGACCTCGAACAAGACACAATACTTCTCTGCCACTAATACCAGATAACCTCTCGGGTCGGCCTCAGCTTCTAAACTTCTCTGATGCCCTGATAGTGCCCAGAACAGGAGAAAGTACAGGGCTTTGTCACACAGATCTGAGATTTTATACCAGCTCCATCTACCACCCCTACCGGTGAGCTGGGCGGCCCCATCTCCAGCCTTCAAATGCTTTTATTAGTAAGATCAGAACAACAATACCTTACAGAATATACATGATGGTTAAGAGTTTTAACACAGCGCCTGGAATACAGTAGGCACTCAATAAGTGCCTGTTCCCTTCTTTATGAGAGCACCACTTTAAAAAACTTAAAAACTTAAAAAAAAAAAAGCAAGCTTGGTCTTATGGGGGAGAAACATAGTCCAAAGAAGAAAGTAAGGCTCCCCCAAATCCTATCACTCAACAATAACTCCGTTAACATTGAATGATTGTCCCACAAGACATCTCTGCCTACGCACATCTGCATGTGAATTTTACATGAACAAGTGAGAGAGAGAGAGAGACAGGTAGATAGGTACAGAGAGTTTCTCACTCAATATGCCATGAAGTCTTCCCCAATTAACAGGTAAGGATCTATACCCCCGTTTTCGGTGGTTGTCTGATACCTCATTGTATCTCAGTATCATGAATTCTGATCCAATCTCCCCAACCCATGCTGGAATTCAGGTTTGGTTAGAATTTTTCGCTTTTGCAAACAAGACTGTGATGGGTACTCACTTCATACGTGTACAGTTATCTCCTGAGGACAAATTCTGAAAAGGATAACTGCTAGGTCAAAGGGAACACACACTGTCCTCTTGATGAGCTCTATTTTTAACATAATACACTAGGTGCCCTGTGGGGCTACAGGCTACTGACTTCTACAAATTTGTTGGTTATTTTAAAAGACTCTACATTGCAACCTTATTAAATAAGGAGGAAATTAATTAGCACTCAATGCTGCACTCACTTTTAATTCCAAGAATAAGAGCACAACACAAATACAAAAAAAAAAAAAGGTGTGATAAAGTCAGTGATTTTGTGTATTCACGTGTCAGATGGGAGAATTATTCGCCCAAACTGTCCTTCAAAGTAGTCACGGACAGAGTCCCTGGGACACTCATCCCAGTGATAAGGCCACTGGACATTCCTCTGGAATGGCCTCCAGAGATAGTTTATGAGTCATAAGCCTGTTAAAATATCAGTGATTAACAGTAGATTAATGAGACTAATCAAGTTATCAGCTTGTTATCTGGCTGTTGCCCACATGTAAGGATTTTCCCAATGGTAAAGGAACTTAGGGGCATCACGTCACTTTGTTTTACACATGCGCGGCAACAGGCCAAGCGAGGCAAGGAGGCAGGTGTGAATACAGAGAGGCAGTTAGTAACCGCTGCGGATCTGGTCGAGTACAACTCTCAGCAGTGACAGAAACATTCCGACTGCACTGTCCGACACAGCAGCCGCTAGCCACATGTTGCTACTGAGCAAATGAAATTCGAGTTGGAATGAGAAACGGAACTCTAAATTTTACTTAAAACATGAAGTTACTTAACTTTAAATAGCCCCAGGAGGCTCATGGCCACCGTTTTGGACAGCACAGCTCTACACAGAAGGTTGCAAATCCCAGCAGGTAAAAACCCAGGCAAGTGTGAGAGAAGGGCAGGGGACCACCTCTTCACACTCTGCCCACTTGACACCATGTAAGAAGTAAGGTCACTGTGGCTAGATCTCCAGATTTTAAACACTGGCAGCTTACTGAATGAATTCTAAGGGACTGGGGAACCCAAAGAAAACATGTTGTGGGTCCAATCCAGCCAAAGACCCCGAAATCTGCATCTTCTCTCTTCCAGATACACCTTAAAAATGTGAGTTCAGGCACCAAAACATTCACGGTTGTCTAAGGCATTAAGCAAAGACCCTAGTTGCCCACCTGGGCTGCACAACCCCAGCCAGCCAGCAAGGCTCAGAGCTCTGTCCTCTATCTGACTCGGCTACAAGTCTCCCCACTCCCCTCCCTCCTCCAAGGCCCAGGTCCTGATCCTTCCAACAGAACTTTCAGCTGAATCCACTTTCCTGAATCCACTCAGGCCAAGACCTGTCCCTCTCTCCAGGTCCTTTATATGCATCTCTCCAAAACCACTACTCACCACTCAAAGCAGGATGGTTCCTCATCCAGCCTTTCTCATTCCCACCCACTTCCCCAGAGGTAGCAAGGGGCTTGGTGGGGGTAAGAGGGCCAGGAAGGCGCAGGGCAAATCAACTGTTACCTTCTATATATTCTCTTCATTATATTATTTCATCCACACAACAATACCTTGAGCCAGATACCACACCTATAGATATCCCTACTTTACAGATAAGAAAGCAGGCAACAGGGCAAAGTCACTCAACTATTAAGTGGCTCAAATAATATCCATTAATCAATCAGTCTTACAAAAGGGCAAACCAAGAACACTAACATTGTCATGACAAAGTCAGCGATTCCTGGGTGTGTGCTCATCCCAGAGAACCATCTGCCCACTGGTTACACTTCTGGTAAAATGTGGGCATTATTCCTAACAGTTAAAATGTGATAACAATCCAAAGATCCATCAACTGGTCAACAGATAAAATGTGGTACATCCATACAACTAAATCCCATTCAACAATAAAGAGGAACAAAGTACTGATACATGCTACAATACAGATGAACAATGAAAACAGGATGCTACATAAAAGAAATCAGACACAAAAGACGACATATTGCATAATTCCATTTATATGAAATGTCCAGAAAAGGCAAACCTACAGGCACAGAAAACAGAAAAATGGTTGCCTACAGCTGGAGGCGGAAAAGGGACTGACTGCAAATGGGGATAAGGGGTCTTTTGAGAGTGATGGGGAAATGTACAACTGTGTAAATTTACTAAAAATAATTGAATGATACACTAAACAGATAAATTTTATGGTACATAAATTATACGTCTATAATGCTGTTTCAAAAAAATCAGTTTGGGGCACCTGGGTGGTGCAGTGGGGTAAGTGTCCAATTCTTGGTTTCAGCTCAGGTCATGATCTCTGGATCATGGGATCAAGCCTGGAGTCAGGCTCCAAGCTCAGCATGAAGTCTGCTTGAGTTTTTCTCTCTCCCTCTGCCCCTGTCCCCACTCCAGCTCTCCCTGTAAAATAATTAAGTAAATCTTTTAAAAAAATGAGTTATTGGGCTTAAAAGAACCCTGATCTTTCTGGAGACTAGATCATGAAGAACTGATGACATCTCCCAAAGGCAAGTATTGGTTATTCATCTATACAGAAATACTGTCATCAGTGTCAACCATAATGCTAGCAAATCTGGGGGCCTGGGGGATGAATGGAAAGTGGCGGAATAAGACAGTAATAATAGTGTAAATTGTTATGTAGTTCATGTTTGAACTAAGCATTCCAATTAACAACCCCAAATTCAATAATTGGCATTAAGACAATCTCACTTTCTCCTATTTGTATCCTTGTTTCCATCCCGTCCCCATTCCATCTAGTCTCACCACACAAACAGAAGGTCCTTTTAAAGATTTTATTCGTTCTGTTTATTTGAGAGAGCGCGCGCTCTAGCAGGGGGAGAAGCAGAGAGGGAAGGAAAGGGAAATAATCTCAAGCAGACTTGGTGCTGAGCATGAAGCCTGAGGTGGGGCTGGATCCCACAACCTTGAGATCATGACCTGAGCCAAAACCAAGAGTCAGATGGTTAACCAACTGAGCCATCCAGGTGGTCCTTTTAAAAGGTAACTCATATCATACCACTATGTTCCAAAGCCTCCAGTGGCTCCCACACCGGGTAAGAGCAGGTCTGTACAATGGCCTACAAGCCCTCACAGCCTGACCTCCCATTCCCTCTCTGAGCTCACGGCTGCCCCTCTCCTTTCAGGGGGCCTCCTAGCTGTTCCTCAAATGTCCCCTCCTTGTGCCTGAGGTGCTCTTCCTAGACTGCTTTTCCCCAGGATATCCACCTTGCCTGTCCCAGCATCTCACTTCAATCTTTGTTGAACCAGGTCTTCTCGGCCAGGTCTGTTGCAACCAGCCTACTGAATTCTGTGGGCATGTACTACCCATGCCCCTCCACTCGCTCTGCTTTATTTTTCTCCAAAACATGTATCACTTTTCAGTATTCCATAAAATTCACTCAGTTAACTTGCTGATGGGTTCTTTCCCTGAAGTAGAACATAAGCTCTATGAAGAAAGGCATTTTCATCTAATTCATTGCTGTAGCCCAGAACCTTATTTGTTAATAATAAACCTTATTTGTTAAATAAATTTGATAGGCCTTAATGCTCACTTGGAAAAGTGTCTTTCCCCTAAATTCAAAATTATGTTGAAAATGAACAAATAATTTGACATAACTTGTTTCTTATATACTTCTTTATACTAAACAGTGAGGCCAAAATATAACTAAGTAGAAACTGGTACAACTGAAGCATCAGGAAAGTGGTGATCCCCTGTCAGAAGTCCCGCACTAGGTCTTAGCCGTGCCACCAAGTGACTGCAAGGGCATCACTTCTCTCTGGGTCCCTAGCTACAAAACTAGAACCAGTGGTCTCGAAGGCCCTGTAAACTCCATGGTCTGAATTCTGTTCTTTGTTTACCCCCTTCTGCAATGGTGCTCACTGGGAATGCTGTCAATCTCTAGGAATGCTGGGCCTTCCGGGGTCCTCAAGAGCAGGTGGTGGAACTTACTCCTTCCTGGTCATCAGTGCAGGTGATGAATTCTGCTGGTGCCCGTCTCTGTTGATACCTTAAAGCAGTGACCTCTAAACTTTTTTGACTGCACATCCTTATTAGAATACTTCATAAGCATATTTATTTATAATCATACAAGTTGTGCAGACATACAGTAAAATTATAAAATACATGGAAAATACAATACTTTTAAGAAACAGAATTGAAAATCAATTTAACAGGGGCTCTAACATGTTCTTACTGAGGCCTGATGGCCTGCCCGGGCCCCACAGAGAAGCCCACTTATCGAAAAAGTTTAGCAGCATCTACTGTGAAGTTGTACCTTGCCCTGACTAGGAAGGAGAGAACACCACAAAAGGAAGAAATCCTTCAGGGTCCCACTTCCTAGGAAGCATCTCGCTGCCGACTGGGGGAAAGGTGACTTTTGAAAGAATATACTCCCAAGTCCCACAGAGTCCAATTTTTTTTTTAACAGATTTGATTTATTTATTTGACAGAGGGAGAGAGATCACAAGTAGGCAGAGAGGCAGGCAGAGAGAGAGGAGGGAGCAGGCTCCCCGCTGAGCAGAGAGCCTGATGCGGGCCTCGATCCCAGGACCCTGAGATCATGACTCAGCCGAAGGCAGAGGCTTTAACCCACTGAGCCATCCAGGCACCCCCATAGAGTCCAAATTATGACGAATTTCAGAGGTAGCCAGATTCCAGCACACTCTGTTCAGATATTTCACAAGAACGATCTTGCAAACCAAAGCTTTCAACATGGCTTGGGTCCCTTGAGAGCATTTTATGAAAAATCAATCCACTGAACTGCAGCAATCAGCAAAACTACTGCAGGGTCCAGATAGCCATCCTTTGTCTGAACTCAAGGAGAAAGCCTTACTTAAGGTCACGGTGATGGAAGCAGGCAAGCTGTGGACCACAGCTGGTGAGATGTGCAAACCGGACAGCTCAAGATAAACCAGCAGAATGATCAATCTTCAGAAATCCAGGACTCGGGGCCCCAGGGGGAGAGAAGGTCCAAGCACCAGACAGAAAAGAGTCTTTGGAGTCAGACAATACTGGGGTTCAGACCATGGTGCCCCTATGCTTACTAGCTATGGGACCCTAATCAGCTCAACATCTCAAAGTCCGTGTATGTATCTGTGTATTGTAGGGGTTTTTTTCTTATTTTTACTTTAGGAATATGACATTTCTCTTTACTTATTTGTGTTTTCTTTATGCCCACTGGTAAATTTTTTATAGTTTCTTCACATAGGTCTTACAGTTTTTTTACCAGTGGGCATAAAGAAAGCACAAATAAGTAAAGAGAAATGTCATATTCCTAAAGTAAAAATAAGAATTAACACAAGTAAAAGAGAAACAACAAACTGGGCAGAAAAATATCTGTAAAATACGTAGTGAAGGATCACATCCATGATTAAAAAAAAACCCTACAATAATTTTTTAAAATAAACATATTTTTTAAATGGACAATTCATTCTATAAAACATCAATAAACATACAAAGTTGCTCAGTCTCATTTCTATCCAAAGAACTGCAAAAGCACACTAATGATACACCATTTATAACTGATCAGACTGAGGTAGATTTTAAAAGATTAATAACACCCTATGTGTCTGGAGGGTTCAGGAAAACAGACACGAGCATAAGCTGCTTACAACCCTGAAAAGTGTAACTGATACGGGATTTGGGCACACAATTGACAGCTATCAAATTTTTAATATATAGAAACTTTGACCCAGCAAGTTCATCTAGGAATCGATTTCAGAAGCATTAACACAAGTATGCAAGAGAGAACAGTGTGCATACAACAGTGGTCACTACAGCATTATTCTGTAAAAGAAAAACATTAAAAATAATTCTGGACCTCCCCCCAACCCAGCCCAGTCAATGGAGCATGTGACCCTTGATCTTGGGGTCATGAATTTGAACTCTACACTGGGCAGAGATAATAATAATAATAATAATAATAATAATAATAATAATAATATCCATCAATAGGTAACTGGGAAAATTCATTATATGTCCATGTGTGCTATCTGAATAATTAAAAATAGTAATACAGTAGGAATGAACAATCCGAGAATGAAATTAGAAAGCAACTCCATTTACAACAGCACCAAAAAGAAGACAATGCTTAGGAATAAGTGTAACAAGAAAAAAGTGCAAGGCTTACACAATGAAAACTACAAAATACTGTTAAAAGAAATTCAAGAAGGGCGCCTGGGTGGCTCAGTGGGTTAAAGCCTCTGCCTTCGGCTGAGGTCATGATCTCAGGGTCCTGGGATCGAGGCCCGCATCGGGCTCTCTGCTCAGCAGGGAGCCTGCTTNCTCTCTGCCTACTTGTAATCTCTCTCTGTCATAAATAAATAAAATCTTTAAAAAAAAAAAAAAAAAAGAAATTCAAGAAGACCTAAATAAATCTAAAGATATCCTTTGTTCGTGGAACAGAAGACGATATGGCTAAGGTGGCAATACTCCCCAAACTGATCTACAGATTCAATGTATTTGCTATCAAAATTCCAGCTGCCTTCTTGTGCAGTAAAAATTGACAAGCCAGGCTATGGAGTTTAAAAAGAAAGACGAGGGCGCCTGGGTGGCTCAGTGGGTTAAAGCCGCTGCCTTCGGCTCAGGTCATGATCCCAGGGTCCTGGGATCGAAGCTCATATCGGGCTCTCTGCTCAGCGGGGAGCCTGCTTCCTCCTCTCTCTCTGCCTGCCTCTCTGCCTNCCCTGCCCTCTTTTTAACTCCCTCCCTTTGGTAAAAAAAAAAAAAAAAATTTTAAAAAAAAAAAAAAAAAAAAAAAAGAAAGACGAAAGCCGGCTGTAGCACAGTATGTATCATGTGACCCTATCTGCTTTTTTTTTTTTTAAACTTACCTGCAGTGTTTGTGTGTGGGTAAGTTTGCATTATGGGGAACAGGCCTCTTATCCCTCCCTGTGCCTCGCACATGTCTGTGTTATAAAATTTTCATAAAGAGCACGTATAATTTCGCAGTGTAAGAAAATCACAAAAAAAATAGTTTATATTTTAAGTTTTAAACAAATAAATTTAAATTCCCAGACAGGCTGTCTGCCAGGAAGGAATGGAAGCTGGCCTCCGGTCCAGGTTTGGTCTACACAGTGGAGAAGGAATCCGCATCAGAGAACACCCCTCTGCCCCAAGGTCATTCCACCTCTGGCAGGAGAGTAGGACTCTAGTTAACAGGTATTCTAAGAACAGCCAGCGACTGAGGACCACTGAAGCTACAAGAGGGGAGCACGTGGATTCATTATACATTCTCTCTACTTTCATGCAAGTTTGAAATTTTTCAAAATATAAAGTGAAAGAAAAACAATACAGATGCCTAAATCTCTGATCTTCAGGGTCTAGCTCTCCTTAACTAGTTAGGGATCAGGATTAAGACTCATGACCAATGTTCTGGGAAGAAGAAAGCACTCCCTGTACAACTGTATCCTAAAGGTCCTCCAGTCCCTTACCCTAAATGCTACAGGGCCTTAAAATAGTATCTTGCAGTGCTGTGATCTCATAAAATCACTTTCAAAGGAAAAATCTGATAAAATAAAACAGTAAGACAAGTATTTGGAGTTGAGAGGAGGAGAGGTGAATCCAGCTTTCTGAAATACTGGGCTTCCTAAATAAAGGTAAGGCAGGTATTTAAAGGATTTTTAAAAACCAGTTACAATGAGTATGTTCACTATTCTCCTTTGTGGAAAGCCATTGTTTCTTCCCATGACCAGCATACCTACAAGGGTCACTAGGGGTCTGCCAGCACCAGGATGCTAGAATCAGCAACTCACAGGCAGGGGCTCAAGGTTTCATTTATGTGAGAGCTTAATGTCAGACCGTGGTTCTGTGGTTTCTCTGGGACAAAACTTTTTCCTCTGACTGCAGCAGCAACGTGTTACCATGGGTTGCAACATAAAATAGATTTCTTTACTATGGACCCTAGCAAAAGAGCCCGACAAGCTGATCACCTTTTGTTTTCTTAGAGCAAAGCCCAGAGTTGGACGAAGCACAGAAACCCAGCCCAAGCATTTGCTGAATACACCTTTGCTGACAGCGAGCTCTTCCCAGGACCGGAGAGGGAGAGACAACTCGTGGCAAGCACCCAGCACAAAGCCTCAAAGAAGGCGCTCAGTACATCTGGTTCTCCTCCCTCATCCTGCCTTCTGCCTTTCACTGATTTCTCTAGTCATCCAGCAAACAATAAGTAACTAACTCCAAAGCCACATCAGCCCAGCAGAAGACAACAGAGGGGCCCCAACACCAAGGAGTCCTTTTTTCCCTCCACAAAAAAACCAGTGGGCTACAATATGGAAGAGCTCTTCCAAACACTTTCAAATAAATACAGTTTGGAAACTTTTCGGCTTTGGAGCTATCCCCAACTCTTCAATTATTTACGGGGAGATCGAACACTGGCACAGAAACACAACGGGCAGGTTCTGTTTAAGCTGGGCTTTTGTCCTCTGGGCTTTTGTGGCTGCTCACGTTTTTTAAGCTCTATCTTTCAACAATGCAGCTGGATACAGATCTCCCTGCCTTTGTCTGACTCTGTTCTCTTAGATCTGGAAAAGGAGTCACCAGCCCCCTCTGGTCCCCATGCCTTCATCTGTGCAACGACCATTTGATGGTTTGCTGGAAGTGCCTACATCACACTGCAAAAAAAAAAAATAAGGCAGGTAAAAGCAACGTGATTTTATCAAAGAGAGCCAGTAATGGTTTGAAGAGGAGGCAGGCAGAAGCGGCAGAAAGCTCTCTTGTGGGTTGAGCCCCTCCTCCTCCTATCCAGAAGTTCATTCATGCTTCCAAACACACAATACATGGTGGCCTTGCCAAAAATTAAAAACATTATACATGCCTACACACTTAATGAATTCACTTATGAAAAATAAGCCAACTTGTTCCAGCGCAGAAAGCTTAAAGGCAGGGCAGAGAAATCAAAATAAATTTGCTGTTCTAATCTCTTCTAACTGCCAGCCCTTTGGAAAACAAAAAGGCCTTGCGAACTGGGAATAAATGCTCAGCTCTGGGGAAGCCAGCTTTTTCTGTACTCAATCTAATTCTGATTCCGAATTGCAAAAGTACACAAGACCACATTTGAGGGAAGTAAAAGAGAAAGAGTGAAGGATGAAAACACAAGTTCACAACAGAGTTATTTCAAATGAGGAATTCACCGGCCAGTGAAGGGCAATGCTGGAAAGCAAAAGAAAGAAAAAAGCTAACGTTTATCCATTCCTCCAGACATGCTCCATTAGGACCCCCACTCTGCTCTCTACCTGACACCTTGTCACTTCATCTCCCTAGCCTACCACTGGATGATCTCCCGAAAGTGGTGTGGCTTCTATAATTTGGGCTTTCTCCCTCTCACCACTGAAGAGGAATTACCAAAGGTTTTAGACAGAAAAGGCCTCAGACAATGATCCTATGTGTAATGTTTCTGTCTTAGCGACAGCCCTGTCACCTAGATTCACACTCAAGGCTGAGGGGCTCCAAAGGACAGCTCTTTCAATGGCATGGTTTTCTTCTCAGGAGTGGAAAGAACTAGGAATCAGAGTCCAATGGCACGCCAGTTGAAGGCAAGAATGAAGCATACATTTTGCCAGCCTTTCCTCCTGATGGCCCAACAAAATGATAGAATAGAAGCACAGAGGATTCTTTCCAAAATAACCCGGACAACTGTGGGGGGAGGGAGAACTCACCTGGCCACGTAAATGATATTTTTCCCCAAACACAATTCTAGAAGAGTGGAGGCCATATCCCAGAATATGTTCCCAAGGGGCCACAGCAGGGAGGAAAGCTCGCCCACTGGTTCCTAAGTAGGCTCCTGCAGGCAGCTGTGAGGCACGAAGGGACTAGGACGCTGGGATCAGCAGGAGAATGCAGGTAGACAAGGGGCTGCCCAGGGAAGTATAGAGAAGCTATGTAAATGGGTCAGATGGGAATGCAAGGAGCATCTAGGAACAGGCTGGGCTGGGCCCCCTTTGCACATTAGGCTCAATTCCGTGATAATTCTCTGAGAAGTGCTTATATGTTTGCCTGGTAAAGTAAGGTAACCAAGTAATTTATCATCATCACTGGGGAATTAATTTTGAGATTCAAAGGGAGCACTGTTAGTAATTTTACCAGGACAACAGGTGTCAATCGGGACATCCCAGGCAAAAAAAGACAGTCTCTGTAGGCATGAGTCCTTCAGGGTCGGGAACCATGTTTCACTCTGCTCTGTATTCACAAGACCAGATGGTCTCTCAGTAAATGATGACTGCACAACCGATCTAACTTTCTACAATTCTAAACCTGTCAAAAGCAACTTGCGTGTTCTTGCTACCATAGCCTCCTTGTCAGCAAATTCGTGGAGAAGGCCACGTCCAAGTCCTACACAGCAGGTGCGTGCCTCTAAAAGGAGAGACACGCTGTTTTTATTAGTGAAGTACAGTCAACATACAAGGTTGTATTAGTTTAAGGTGTACAACACAGTGACCTGACAAATCTATACTACTAACTGCTCATCTATGACCATACCTTATTACAATATTATTGACTCTATTGCCCATGCTGTACTGTTCTTCTCTGTGGCTTACTTACTTTATTTATTTTTTATTTATTTGACACAGAGAGAGAGAGAGATCACAAGTAGGCAGAGAGAGAGGAGGAAGCAGGCTCGCCACTGAGCAGGGAGCCCGATGTGGGGCTAGATCCCAGGACCCTGAGGTCATAACCTGAGCCCAAGACAGATGCTTAANCCCCCCTTCACTTTCTTTTTTTTTTTTTTTTTTTTTAGATTTTATTTATTTGACAGAGAGCACAAGTAGGCAGAGTGGCAAGCAGAGGGAGAGGGAGAAGCAGGCTCTCCTCTGAGCAGGAAGCCCAATGTGGGGCTTGATCCCAGGAGCCTGGGATCATGACCTGAGCTGAAGGCAGCCGCTTAACTGACTGAGCCACCCAGGCGCCCCCCCTTCACTTACTTTTTAATTAAAAAGGCAACAAAACTCACGAAATGATCTTTGCAATGAACCCCCTCCACATCCACAGCCAATCAAAACCCTGCCCTAATGCCACTTGCCCACTGAACTCACTGTGACCTTCCACGTTCACTCTGTCCCAGGCTGGGAAAGGCTGTCAGAGTGCTAGGAGCTGCCGAGACAGCTGATGCCCCATGCCCAAGGCCCAGAGCCTTTTCTCAGCAGGGCCGCTCTGCCTGTGGCCACTCTCTGGCTGAGTAACTCCCAACAAAGGTCATCAGTCGTGACCGGCAGATCGTATGCTCTGGTCAAGGAGTTCATGGCAGTACACAAAGTCAAAACACACACACAAAAGGAGGAAGATTCTGACATGTGTTCTAAGTCCTTTCTTGCCCTTTTTGGACTGGGTTGTCATAAGTTGTCTGTCTACAGGGAAGGTTAAACAGGAGCCCTGGAATCTGTTTCTTTTCTGAGGAGAAAACCCTGAGAAAGACAAGTGAAGATTTCCTGCTGGGGGGGTTTCAAGGAAGGCCAGAAACAAGCTTTGCGGGAAGAATCAGCCTGGGGCTCCAGACCCTTGCTTCTCTTGGAGATTGACAGCTGTGAGTCCTATTAATGGATCTTAGCACTCATCTTAGATTTCACTGGTTTAATCCAAGCTACCAAATAACTGAGAGCAGCCTGTAAGCTATTCAGATACCTCTGAAGCAATTGTTTCAAGGTACTCCCGCCACAGGGGAGCCTGGGGGGCCAGCCGGGGTGCAAGAAGAGAAAATGGAGAGGGAACCAGGGGAACCTCTGGCCAGGTCTCAAAGGGCCTTGCATTTCTTGGGTGGCATTATCAGATCACATGCTAAAGGTATAATATGAATTCTCCTTTTTATAAATCCTGACATGATTTAATGAATGACCCAATTACACCGGAGTGTAACCTATTCCAGGTTCCACTACACTTTGTGTTTAAAAAAAAAACTAGTATCTTAAATGTAAATATTGCACAGAAATGACCGGGCCTCTTTGTTTTCCTGAAAGGCTCCATTTTCAAGTAAGACTATGACCGCTACAAAAGAGGTATCGCTCAGAAGCATAATGCCTCTGATGTCTCACACAGGACTTTCCTAAGGTCAGGGAGATGCAAAGTTCCCAAACAGTAGACATTGTAGAGAAAATGAAATCAATTTATCTTATCAAGGATTTACACAACCTTAGATTCCTCTCAAAGGCCACAATTAATGGCTCACATCATTCCCCAACTGCCCCCAACATCCAACAGTCCCAACCTCACCACCTCTCATCGCACTGAGCTATCTTCTGGTAACCTCCTATTCGTCCCCAAGTCAGTTCAGGAACCACCACAATTTTCTAACTTTCCTGAGAACACTCTAGAAGTCTGTTCAAAAATTTTCAGTGCTTCAGACTGCCTGCATGGCTCAGTCGGTGAGCGTCTGCCTTTTGCCAGGATCATGATGCTGGGGTCCTGGGGTCGACCTCTGCATCACAGGGCTCCCTGCTCAGCGGAGACTCTGCTTCTCCCTCTCCCTCTGCCCCCCCACCTTCTCATGCACATGCGCTCTCTCTCTCTCTCCTTTAAGTAAATAAATAAAACCTTAAAAAAAATCTTCAGCGTTTCCTCATAGACTGTTCAAAAATCAGCTTCAATGCCCTGGCATGTCATCCATACTCACCAAGGTCTGGCCCTAGTCTGTCTTTCTAGAAAGCACAGTTCAGGTGAGGGGTTTGGGTTCTGAACCCAGATGGCCCAGTTTCAGACTCAGCCCTCCCATTTGTCCTCACTTACTAAAGGCAGAACTAATAAAGATGGTCATTGAGGACTACGTGCTGCTTTGCTTAGAAGAGCTCAGCACGTGCCTGACACACAGAGGTTTCTCAATGTTCCCAGCCTCCCTCATTCACTGAACAAAGACTGGAGTACTCCTGATGCTAAGCTCCAGGCTTACAGAGCGAACCAAACACAGCCCTGCCCTCTTGGAGCTTCAGCGTGGATGGATGGGGCAGGGCAAGGCCCACGGCTTCCTGAGACCCACCGAGTCCGAGTCCTGGTGGGATCTTCCCAAAAGCAGGATCTTCCCCGGCGCTCCAGCCACCACCGCTTTGCTCACTCTTTTCCCCTTCAGTGTGGACTTCTCCCTGCCAAAACCCTGCCCATCTTTTAAGAGCCAGCTCCCAGGCCCCCACTTCTGGGACGCTTTTGTCTGTCTCCTCCCACAGAAACAAAACCTAGAGTCGAGCACTGCTTGCAACAGGTAGGTTATAACATAGAACACAAGGTCCTCGTATGCAAACCACATCTACTCTGTCATAATCCGGTTTGAAGGCAGAAATATCCTTTCTCTCTCCTCCAACAGGCACTTCTCCAAAAAAAATTGGGAAATGAGCAAAGAAATCTCTAACGCAATTAACACATGGTCATCTGTGATGAAGTCAGAGAACCCAAAGAGAAATGTGGACAGTAAAAAGGTATCAGGATAAAAAAAAAGAAATACCTTTTGAGGCCCACAACACCTAGAGTTCAAGGATCATGGCTAGGAGTTACAATGTCTCTTTCCTCATGTGACTACCTTTGTTTTCTTAGATGGGTTTGGTAAGCTGGAAAAGTTTCTGTAGACTGCTGAACTTCTAAGACTTGCCTGCTTTTACATCAGGGAAACAAAAAACAGAGAAAGACGAAGCCCTTCCTTTTCTTAGCACTAAATGCTCGCTGAAAGCCGAGAGGAACAAAGGCCCGGTACAGAACAGAAGGATTTGTACACCTGTCCAGAGGACTTCAGACTGATAAGGGACGTGCTCTCAGGCTTCTGGCCAACTGGCAAGAGAGAGGGGTGGCTCACGAAGCCCAGCCTGAATCTGCACTAGGACAGTCCCTGCCCAGCAGGCTTGGGGAGTCCCAGCTTCCCTCCCTCATGGGACCCTGGGGGCAACTGTGACCAATGAGCCAGAGTAGGGCTGTAGTGGCCTTCAGAGCCTCTGAGCCCTCAACTCTGAGACAGTGCAGTTAGATACCAAATGACCCACAGAAAACTCCAAGTGACTTTGATTCCAGATAAGGAACATGTTGTAGTCTAGACAGGTGGGAGAACACATGAAAGAAACCACTGTCTACTAATCGTAACACAACTTTAGGGAAGGGTCCCCAGCACTAAGCAAGAAACAGGCCCACAGCAGAATGAAAAGGATGAGTCTACCTGGAGAGAGGTTTTTCTAGATAGCTGAGGCTGATTCCAACGATCTGAACTTCCCACTTAGTTCATGGAAAGACTACAAAATGTATTAGACATGTATGTTAACAGAGAATATTCTGGAATTTAGCCTTTCATGATGTCTCAGGGTCACCATTACAAACACAGTCGCTGTGAGAAAGTCCAAGAGTTTCTTTCCAGGGTCCTACAAAGCCCAGCAACAAATCAGAGGAAGCCTTCTAGAACATTCAGGCCCTTGGCTGTCTCCTCCTACCTTCACTTGCTGCTGAGACACTGGGAGAAAACCTTTCTCCACAAGTTTTTTTTCAGGAGGCAGCTGAATTTGGAGGAACAGAGTTGACAAAGAAGTCTCTAGGGCCACCTGGGTGGCTCAGCCATTAAGCATCTGCCTTTGGCTCAGGTCATGATCCCAGGGTCCTGGGATCGAGCCCCATATTGGGCTCCCTGCTCAGCAGGAAGCCTGCTTCTCCCTCTCCCACTCCCTCTGCTTATGTTCCCTGTCTTGCTGTGTCTCTCTCTCTGTCAGATAAATAAATAAAATCTTAAAAAAAAAAAAAAAGTCTCTAGCTGTATATCCTGAGATGGTGTCACACATATCCTGTCAGCCAGAGAGTGGGTCTCAGAAAAGCCATGGGCCTTCCCATGGCCTTGGACATAACTGTCAGGACATAACTGTTGGACATAACTGTCCAACCTCTCATTATATTCATTTACTCAATAAATATTTGAGTAGCCACCATGTCCCAAGTGCTGTTTTAGGAAATGGAGATTCTGCAGTTAAGACAGGTAAGACCTCTGCCATAAGGAAACACACATTCAAGTGGGGGATTTCAGCTGGGCTCAAGTAATGGCTGAGGGTGGAAACTACTTAGGGAAGCCCAGAGAAGGCTGAAGGACAAGATACAGGTCACAACACAAAGATCTGGGGGAAGCTGGCCTGCCATCGGAAGGGCCTAAAAAGCATGTTCTAAAGACAGAAAGGCCAGGGTGGCTGGAGCAACACAGTATAAGGCAACAGGAGGGAAAAGGTCAAGAGACAGAGAGCGCCAGGCCACGGGCCCCAGATCATTTACATTATGAGGTCAAGTTTCAGTTTTATTCTAAGTATAATGGGAAAGCACAGGAGATGGACTGAGAAATGACAGAATTGGAATTATGATTTTAAAAGACTACTCTCATGTTGTATGCACTGGAGGCCCACCAGGGCCAATCTTGTTTTTAAACCACGTTGACATGACAATATTGCACAGTACTTAAGAATGTAGATTCTGGACCCAGAGTCTGACACTTATTAACTGTGTAACTTTGGGCAAATTATTTCTTCTACATGCCTCAATTTCCTTATATGTAAAATGGAGATACACGTGGATATCTCATAATTATTGTTTTTCAGTTTTAAGAGCAAAGGCAAAACAAAACAAAACAAAAAGATATCAAGTGTCTAAAGTCATAATAATGCAAGCACTTAGGCCCAAGTGGCCTCTAGCGTATCTGTCTTTATACACTCTGTCTCCCTCTGAAAGAGGAAATGGACAGTTGGTACAGTCTTGTTCACAAAGTAAAAAGTGTCCCTACTTTTCATTTTTGGAAGCTGCTACTATGGGTGAGGGAAGGAATATGCCCAAGTTTAACATACCATGCAGTAGGACATTGTTTCTCAAAGATAAAGACAATCCTCTCTTGGCTAGGAAAGGTTTTCCTTCTCTCCGTGAAAAATAGCTCCGTGGCTACAGTTATTCATGCTGAGCATTTGAGCACCGTGATAGAGTCCCACATGCCTGATTGTTCATTTTCTAACAGCTGCAGACAGAATCTAATGAACTCTTAATGATCCAAGAGGCTTCCAGCCTGCCAGGCATCCTCTGTCACAGAGCATACATAGTTTTGTGTATAATCAGAAAGCCCAGCTTCCCCCTTCCAAGGGGGTGGGGTGGATATTTCAGTTTCTTTCACAACATCAAAACAACACTTTATATTTCTAGATTTCCTTCACTGGGATCTGACATGATAGGACATCCATGATTTTTCTATTTGGAATTTTCTGGGAACAAATCACAATTTAAAATCAAGTCCTTGAATTACTAACAAAGGTTAGGATGGATGCCAAGGCATTTGTCCAACTAACTCATTTTCCGAATTTATTGGATAGGAAGGAAACAAGGAATATTTCTGGCTGATTCCCAGGTGTCTGCTCCCACTGCCGACACCCCACCTCACTTTATCCTCAGGAGACGAAAGCCACCTACAGGATTTGGCAGGCCCATCAGAATCCTCCTGCCTGATAGGGGGTATTTCCACAAATCCATCCCAAAGCTAGCCCCCCTCATAGAACTACACCATATTAGGACACAACTGTAAGAGAGGAAGTTGTCACAGTGGTATGTTTTAAATGACAAGGCAGATTAAACAGAAAATACAAAGAAAAAGCCATCTCAAATACAGGCAAGCAGGAGCTACTTATTACACAACTGAATATAATTAAAGGCAATAAGCCATTATTACATGCTGGGTCCTACTGTGTAAGCAAGGGAATCAGAGACACCCCTTGACAGATAAAATGTGGCCCTCACCTGCAAGAATATTGACAATACAGTTGAAACAAGTAGACAGATGGACAAGGCATAAGTTAAAACATGGTCCGACAAAAGTGATGTTGTGTTCTAAGTGCCATGGAAGCACCAGCCTTCGTGGATGTGTTCTCAACTGGGGAAAATCATCACAGGCTTTGCTGCAGTCACAGCATCTCAGCTGAGACTTCAACCATGTAAAGGAGTTTGACAACGCCAAGAGGAGGCCATCCACATAAAACAAATGGAATGGAGGTGGGACAGATACCAAG
Source organism: Ailurus styani (assembly GCA_002007465.1). NCBI lineage: Eukaryota > Metazoa > Chordata > Mammalia > Carnivora > Ailuridae > Ailurus > Ailurus styani. Next base: position 4,327,332 of record LNAC01000094.1, read on the forward strand.
TCAGCATGGCCACAGTCTGGAGGGGAATATGATGGAAGAAAAGCAAAGAACAGCATGTTAGGGATAAAAATATTACTAGGCTTTGAACATTGTGCCCTGGTATTCAAGCTTTCTTCTTCTTTTTTTTTTTTTTAAGATTTTATTTATTTATTTGACACAGAGAGAGAGATTACAAGTAGGCAGAGAGGCAGGCAGAGAGAGAGAGGAAGAAGCAGGCTCCCTGCTGAGCAGAGAGCCCGATGTGGGCCTCGATCCCAGGACGCTGAGATCATGACCTGAGCTGAAAGCAGAGGCTTTAACCCACTGAGCCACCCAGGCACCCTCAAGCTTTCTTCTGCAGGAAGCAGAGAACTCAAGGCTTCTGAGCAAGTAGGGACCTAACAGCTGTGTGTTTTAGAAAGCTTGCTTGGCCGGGAGAGGAAGACCAGTCGGAAAGCTCCTTCGACAGGCTAAGGAAGGGAAGTGGTGTCTGATACCTGTCTTAGAGAGAATACAACAAAAAAGAAAGGAAAAGGTCAGGAAGATACTTAAGGTAAAATAACTGCTGACGTTTTCTTTATGCTTTTCTGCTATCTTCAACCAAGCACATATTCTTAAATATGGTGGGAAAATACAAAAAGAATTACTTCAGAAGAAACACTCCTAAAATGTATTGACAGCTGGATTGCACGTGTTGGGGGAGTGGGGACTTAAGGCATTTGAGAGGTAAGGAGTTAAGAATTAGCCCCAGACCAGGGCACCGGCTCAGTCAGTTAAGCATCGGCCTTCAGTTCAGGTCATGATCTTAGGGTCCTGAGATAGAGTCCCACATCAGGCTTCCTGCTCACAAAGGAGTCTGCTTCTCCCTCTCTCTCTGCCCCTCGCTGCCACCACCACAACCCCCACCCCCTGCCACTCATGCACATACGTGCACACTCTCTCAAATAAATAAAATTAAAAAAAAAAAAAAAAGAATCAGCCCCAGACTTCCACTAATGGGTGTCTGGTCACGCCTCCAACTCAAACAGGAGCAGAGGAGGAAAGGAAGCAGTCCTGTAAAGTCTCTCCACCATCTTCTTCCAATTAATTAAAGCAGGAAAAGGGAATGCTAACGATATTAAATCTAGTTCAGGTACCACTAATCCAGGGCTAGACTAATGTACCCTACAGTGCTCAAGAAAATATGATTTTCTGGGGGGAGGGGAGATGGGTGAGCCTGGTGGTGGGTATTAAGGAGGGCACGTATTGCATGGAGCACTGGGTGTGGTGCAAAAACAATGAATCCTGGATCACTGAAAAAATAAAATAAAAAAATAAAGAAAGAAAACATGGTTTTCTAAGCAAAGAACCAATGTACACAAAGGACAGCGAAACAAAGTGAAAATGGGACATTGGCTATCAAACAGTTTTCAAGTATGTGTTAAGTCATTTTTAAAGTGTGCTTGAAATGCAAGAATGAATATGCAATAAATTAGTCATCTACTCTTTAAAGTATCTGTTAAGGTAATATTACTGTACTACTATTTGGTTCAAATTATCATGGCCTATATTACTACTTTCACGAGAATCAAAAGGAAAGATTCCTCATTCACACATTCGTATTTCTTCTTAATCTACAAATTAAGTCTCTCATATTAAGAGTGATATTTATCCTTACTACCCTATCACCACAAATCTGAAATGCTAGATTAAGAAACTTTTCAGTTTATAAGCAAAGGATACACATAAATGAGTACAAATAAAACCAGATAAATCTGAGTCAGTTGTTGGGCTGTATTGATGCAACATCTTGGTTATACTGCACCACACTTTAGCAAAATAGAACTATTTTTGGGAAACTGGACATTTGTACAAAGGACCTCTATACGCTTTCTTACATGAATCTATAAGTATCTCAATCTTTAAAACAGGAATCCTTTTTTTTTTAACATTTTACTTATTTATTTGTCAGAATGAGAGAGAGAGTGCGCACAAGCAGTGGGACCAGCAGGCAGAGTGGGAGGGAGAAGCAGGCTCCCCACCAAGCAGGGAACCTGAAGCGGGACTCGATCCAGGACCCCGAGATCATGACCCGAGCCCAAGGCAGATGCTTAACCGACTGAGCCACCCAGATGCCCCAAAACAGGACTCCTTTTAAGGAAAAACACCAAGGGGCAGCGCTGCCCTGTGAAACCCTATTTATTTTGGCCACACAATAGACTAACAACAAAAAACAGAAGTGCTAGAGCTAAGTGCTTATAGGCAAAAGCACAGAAATGTGTCAGATTCTAAATCTCAAGTGACCACAAATTAAAAGGAAGAAAATAAGAGGAAAAGAGCCAATAACAACTCCTCTGCCCACAGCTCTACATACAGTAGGTATATCCGGTACCATTACGTATGGTACCCTTACTGCTCTCCATTTGACAAACAGGGAAGCCAAGGCTCAGAGGCCAAGCCATCTGCTCGAGTCTACATACCAGAGTAGAGCTGAGCAAAATCATGTGTTTACAACTCAGCATAAAAATGCCAAAAGGAAAAGCCTGATTTCCCACTTTCAGAGGGGGAAGATGGAGGAAAGAGAAAGGAAAGTGAAAGGTTAAATGCACTCAAACTGGTATTATTCATACTGTAACTCAGCAGTATCAAGACGAGTACGTCAAGGTTCATGACCTACCTACTGAGCAGCTTCATGTTCTGAGCTATGGAGAAGACATAGTTAAAACCCTGCCCAACACCAGAAGGTGCAAATTCCCACCTACAACAGAAAAATGACCCATACAACTTGAGAACATAACAAAAGCCAAGGCAAACCCTAGAGGCCCTGACAGACAGTTCTCTGTAATGGCAAGGTATACAATCTAGCTTTTACTTCCCTTAGTCTCATTGACTAGCAAAAAAAAAAAAAAAAAATCACATAACACAACGGAGAGGAAAAGTTAAGGTTTTGGTTTTTGGTTTTTTTTCACTCATTAGACAAATTTTATAGAACAAAATGTGCTGAGGTATCACAGGAAAAATACCAAAAAAAAATGCAGGCACTATCTAAAGATAGACGTTAATCACATCATTGCAATTAAATTAAGCTGTGGTAAATGCTACAAGGGAAAGCTCTGAAGGCATATGAAACCAAGGTCTGTTCTAGTCTGCAAGTCAAGAAGATTTGATGAGAGACCAAAACCAGAGGAACGTAATAGAAGCAAGCAGAACTTCAACTCTGAAATGGGTGAAAAAAGAGAGAGAGAGAGAGAGAGAGAGAGAGAGAGCTGTAAAATACAGAAAATTAGCTCTAAAACACAAATAAAACTTTGACTATCATGCAAGAACAAAAGAGAGATGACAAAAAAAGAAACTGCAACAGTGTTGGGCCACACGCTACACCCACTTTTCTTAATCAAAATGTATGATCCAAAGTATAGTTTGCCTCATCTACAAAATCTATAGTCTAAGCATGGTCGAATCCCCACCATTACTTTGACTTGTATCGCTCAAGGTTACAGGGACAAAAGCCATAGGAAGACAGACTCCACAGTGCATCAAAAAAACTCACAGAAAGTGACGAACGACTCTTGGAAAACCACTGGGGAAATGCTAACAGTTGTTAAGACAGAGAAAATGGGGCTTTCCTATAGTCCCACAGAGCACTTCTCAACTGAGTTTGTTTTATTTGGGATGGGGGATGGGGGGGTGGGGGAGAACAGGATGCAGAACCTCCTGCAGGGACAGAGCTGAGTTATTTGACCCCAAACAAAACACAGTCCCTGCCCTCCAGAAGCTCCTAATCTAGTGGGGAGGTCACATGTGAACAGGTAACTTCAAGAGAGTGTAAAACCAGATAAAATACTCACTTGTTTTAAAGTCTGACAAGATGTCCCAAGTTCATCTTGGACATTGGACAATTCCTGCCTAGACATGGAATTAGCCATTTTCTCTAAGGTACCCCCAATTCATTTTACTAGAAATCTGCCCTTTACAAAGTGCTCTGTGCCCTCTTGAGACAAACTGAAACAGCTCGTACGAGCCAAGTACGGAACACCAAGAAGATGCACAAATGTAAAATAAACAAGTATGTTTAAATTCATTAGTTATACTAATACTAAAAAGACCCTCTTTGGTCACCTTTGGAGGCTGGTAGGCACCAACTCCTGTTCTAAAAATTGATAAATCAAAGGAAAGAATAAAGCACTCAAACTGCCTCTCCTATATGGACTGTAGTTCAGAGTAAGCAAGCAACTAGTTAATGAGTCAAAGTTCTTCTTTATAGAATTACAGCCAGGACGCCTGGGTGGCTCAGTCAGTTAAGTGTCTGCCTTCGGCTTAGGTCATGATCCCAGGGTCCTGGGATTGAGTCCTGAATCCAGCTCCTTGCTCAACAGGAAGCCTGTTTCTCCCTCTGCCTGCCATTCCCCCTGCTTGTGCCCTCACTCTCATGTGCGCATATTCTCTCTCTCTCTCTCTCTCTCTCTCTCTCTCTCTCTCTCTCTCTGATAAATAAATATATAAGTAAATAAAATCCTTTAAAAAAAGAATTACAGTTAATAAACAATAGAATTAAAGAAAACGACAGAAAACTGCCCTATTGCTAGCTAATAATCTAGGCAGTAATCACCAATTGCTACTAAAACCTTTACATGAAACATCTCATAACAGAAGTTATAAGTGAGAGCACCTGAACCCACTGCCATCAATGAGCATCACCAAAAAATGGGACAAACAGAGGATTTTACTAATGTGATGTGGATGAACATACCACCTAAGAAGTATGAGTTACAGAAAGAAAAACTGAAGCTAACAGAGCCTCTAGGTCAGACTGAACTACCACCTTTCTGGAAACAGAAGAACATGCTAGATAACACAATGACATAAGAAATGCAATCATTTAAATCCAAAATAAGGGAGCATCTACAGGACAAATAATACAGTTCCTTCATCAAAAAAACTATATGGAAAAAAAGTTGGTTGGGTAGAAACTGTTGTCAATTTTAAGAGAAACTTAAATGTAACACGTTGACAGCATTTGGATACAGCTTTAAACAAATCATCTGTAAAAAGGTATTTTTGAAATAACTGAGGATAGCTGAACATAGAATAGTTATTAGATTAGGAAGGAATTTGGGATAATTTTGTTGGGTGGGATAATGGTATTGTAGGTATTTTTTTAATATTTAATTTTAATTAAATTAATTTAATTTTAATTTAATTTTTTAAAATATTTATTCGAGATAAACATTTATTCGAGATAGATATTGAAATCTTTACAGGTAAAATGATATGACATGTGGAGCATGCTTTAAAACACTTCAGGAGGGGGCGCCTGTGTGGCTCAGTGGGTTAAAGCCTCTGCCTTCGGCTCAGGTCATGATCTCAGGGTCCTGGGATCGAGGCCCGCATCGGGCTCTCTGCTCAGTGGGGAGCCTGCTTCCTCCTCTCTCTACCTGCCTCTCTGCCTACTTGTGATCTCTCTCTGTGTCAAATAAATAAGTAAAATCTTTAAAAATAAAATAAAATAAAATAATATACTTCAGGAGGGGAAAAAAGTGGAGGGAGAACAGATGAATAAGAACGGTAGAATGCTACTAGCTGTTGAAACTGGATGATGGGTACAAGGGGACTTACTGTTTTATTCTCTTTATTTTTATGTGTATTTGAAAAAATTCTATGTAAAAGTTTAGAAATTTAAATACAACATTTATATATGGATAATCATCACAATATTAAATGGCAAAAATTTGCAAACAATCACTACATTGTAGACCTGAAATTAATATCACACCATATGTTAACTGGAAATTTTTTTTTTTAAGATTTTATTTATTTATTTCACAGAGAGGAAGCCCAATGTGGAACTGGATCCCAGGACCCAGGATCACAACCTGAGCCTAAGGCAGATGCTCAACTGACTGAGCCACTCAGGTGCCCCACTAACTAGAATTTAAATAAAAACTTAAAAATTTGTTTTTGCAAACAAAATCTCAATTAAGAGCAAATTAGGTAAATCACAACACACATAAAAAGGAGTATTATAAGGTCATAGAAATGACCATATTTTAACAACAACAAATATTCTACTGAAAGAGGATGTCAACTATTTCCATTCTAATTGAACCTTTCTTTCTAATTGAACCTACCTCAACCTTTCTAATTAAGTTCTTTCCAGCTTATCTCCAAGCTCAGGCGAAGACCCTGCAGGCAAAGCATCCCCTGATGGGAAACAAAACCACACCCTCAAGCCAGAGAGACTGTCCTGAGCAGCAAGACCCCCATGACTGACTCCAGGACCGTGAGACCTTTGCCCCAGTTTCCTTCTATAAACCTGGAAGTATTTCAAGCACTTTGAAGACAATCTTTGAGACGCTGGTCCACTGTCCTCCTGGTGTTGGCCTCTCTGAAATCAGTCCCTTTCTTATTTCACCAACACTTGTCCCTCTGCCTTTAGATTTTGCCAGCGGTGAGAGACCAAACCTGGTCTGTTTGGGATCCCCAGACACAGGTGCTCTCTTGTACCCCAGCGCCCAGACAACACGACTATTGTTTTGTTTTTTTTTTACTTTGAGTAAAACAAAGTAACAACCAACCAACAGTCTATAGAACTGCACCATGCACTAGAACTGTAATGTAATGTATACACAGGGAACTGCCTGGAAGCATGGTAACCCAGGTGTGGGCATCTCTAGGTGGTAATGTATCAGGCAAGTTATTTTCCTCTCTGATCTTTGGGAGCTTCTTATGAAGGCATTCACTCATATAATTTTAATTTCTTGGGGGGGAGGGAGTGATGAATGTTTGCTTTTAGTTTTCCAAATTTAAAATGGGATTGAAAATATGGCTTTTATGGTAATCAAATGGCATAAAATATTTAAAGAAATTATCAAAAGATCTAGCATACAACCAGATATGCAAAATATGTTAGAGCTCTTCTTTTTATTTTTTTCATTTAAAAATCATAAGACTGGGGCACTTGGGTGGCTCTGCCTTCAACTCAGGTCATGATTTCAGGGTCCTGGAATCAAGTCCCGCATCAGGCTCTCTGCTCAGCAGGGAGCCTACTTCCTCCTCTCTCTCTGCCTACTTGTAATCTCTTTCTCTGTCAATAAATAAATTAAAAATCTTTTTAAAATAAATAAATAAATAAAAATCGTAAGACAGGGTACCTGGGTGGTTCAGTCAGTTAAGCATCCAACTCCCAGTTTCAGCTCAAGTCATGATCTTACAGTCATGGGATCCAGCCCTAAGTCGGGCTCCATGCTCCATGCAGAGTCCGTTTGGGATTCTCTCTCTCTCTCTCTCTCTTTCCCCCCTCCCCCTCTGCCGGCCCCACACTTCACTTGAGTTCTTGCAACACATATGAGTGCGCTCTCTCTCTCTCTAAAATTAATTAATTAATCAGGGCACCTAGGTAGCTCAGTCGGTTCAACATCTGCCTTCAGCTCAGGTCGTGATCCCAGAGTGCTGGAATCAAGTTCTGCATTGGGTTCCCTGCTCAGCAGGGATCTCTGTTTCCCTCTCATTCTCCTCCTCTTCCCTGCTCGTGCTCTCTTTGTCTCTCTCACCTTCTCTCTCTCAAATAAAATCTTTTATAAAAATTGTTAATTAAAAATCTTTTTAAAATTTCTTCTTAAAACAAACAAAATCCCTCACTCTTGCGAGCTTTTATAAAAATCCATGTACTTCCCTTCTCTTCCCCTATGTAGTTATTTGTTGACACCTAACAAATTTGTTTCATTTTGAAGTTTAAAACAGAATTCAGTCTACACTGCTACACCCCCATAATGTTCCTTTTCAAACATATCTTTTGTTAAGTACGCTATTATTCATGTCCATAGACTGTCTTTTCATAATAACATTTTAGATGTGACCGATCATTTTAATCATAGGGCGTTTTTATTCTCATGACAAATGCCTGTAAAAATTCAACATTCTCCCAGATTAGGCATCTCTTTAATTTACTATTAAGAGGACTGAAGAGGTTGGGGGGATGTGTATGGGACATTTTCTCTGCTTCTTTTTTAAAAATTAGGATACCATACACACACCACAGAAATCACTCCTTTAAGCTAAAGTGTCCAATTCAGTATTTTCCAGTAAATGCAAGACTGTGTGTCTATTACTGCTACCTAATTCCAGAACATCTTCATCACCCCAGAAAGAATCTCATTACCCATTAGCAGTCGCTCTCCAAGCACCCCCTCCTCTCTCCTTCATCCCTGACAGCCACTAATGCAATTATAATTCTTACTAAGGCTATTTTCTTAGTGAAAGGAATAGGAAGAAGCAATACATTCCTTCACAAATCAAAAGATCTCTATTCTACGTGGTTTACAAATTATTAAGAACATGCTTCAACTCCACACGTACCATCATTATGCATCAGGGAAGGTAAATAAGCATTTTCCTCTTGAATTAATCCTCCTTCTATTATGAAGCAGAAATCAAATCAAACAGCCAGATTTGGCTTACTCCAACTGCATTGCTAATCAAGTCTGAACATTTGGCCGCGCCATATTTCACAATCTCCTATCTCAAAATTGAGGCAAAAACAAAAAAAAAAATCTAGCAATTACCACAAAAAGATAAACTAAATGTAAAAAAAAAAAGCAGTAAGTCAGTAAAATAAGCTAAATTTATACCGATGTTTGCTCATTTCGCTGGCAAAACTTCTCAAAACAGTTCATGTATTAAATGCAGCAACAGATTTTCTACAGATTTTTTTATCTTTTTAGAGCAACCATAAGCACATATATGGGGTAAAGTGGGGCTGAAGCAGTTGAATATGCTTAGCGGATTCTTGATCCCAACTGCAGTATTGCTTGGGTATCGTGTTTTTGTTTTTCAGGTTTTTTTTTTAATATTTGTAGGCTCCATGCCCAGTGTGGAACCCAACACAGGGCTTGAACTCATGACCCTGAAATCAAGTCCTGAGCTGAGAGCAAGAGCCAGTCACCCAACCAACAGAGCCACTCAGTCCCCCTGGTAACACATATTTAAATAGAAGTTACTTTTATTGCTACCTTAATTCCAAGAGAAAAATAAAGGAATCACTGTAAGTTAAAAAGGCATGGATTTCTGCAGCAAATCCAAGTTCTGTTTATTTCTTCATGTGACAATATAGATAGTCTCATCCCTATAATATCCTGACCAGTACCTTCTCAAAAGCAGCCGTATTAGAAAAGTTTTAAATTCCTATTTATAAAAACAGGATGTGCCTGCTATGGGAAATTTAGGAAATATAAGAATGCAGAAAGAAAACCTATCATCTATAATTTCATCATATAGATGAATACTTATCTATTTTTTAGATGTTAACATTTTCATAGCTCTTTCCAGATCATTTTTTCTATACATTTATACATAGCTGAGATCTTCCCTTTTTCATTTTCCATTTTTCCATCAGCATTTCCCCATGTCACTGAAACTCCATAACTATGCATGCTGCAAAGTACACCAAATTCTGGATAAATGTGTGGAAATATTTACACATATATATTAAATTCTCCTAATGCTGGGCATTTGAGATTTTCCCAGTTTGAGAGCCACTATTTCTAGTTTCAAGTGATGTTCTTTTAATCAACAGGCATACACTTCTTTCATGGGCACACATCACATGCACGGAGGCCACACATTTTGGCTTGGCTATTTTCAAGCAATTGTGATGCAGAATCACTGCCAAAAGCCACATTCCTGTCTGAGAAAAAATATCATCCATATCATTAGGACTCTGGAATGAACAAACAATAGGGCATAAACTCTTTAAACCATTTAGAAATGAAAGGCCATGCCCTCAATCAGTCAAAAAGCATTCTCTCCTACTCTAAACTTGCAATCAGACCCCTCTCCTGACCTCTAATACCAAGAATGTGAGAAAGGAAGATTCATTTTGTTTGCCTGGTTGTCACTTTGGCAATGTCTATCGTACATAGCTGACCTTGAATTTCCACTTCAGACTCTCTTCTCAGGCAGACCAGCATCTCATAAAGGTGACCTCAGAGCAAATATCCACTTCAGAAGAAGGCTGCTGTATGTAGCTCCAGGCCAGCCAGCCAGGCCTTCAGGACAGCAGGTGGGGATGTAAAGCAGAACCAAAGGGCCCGTTACTTACCCAGCTAATAAATACAAGCAGAAACTCCAATTCTTTGTCTCAGTCCAAAAGCATATTACTTTTAAAAATTAACATAAAATAATGGGGTGCCTGGGTGGCTCAGTAGGTTAAAGCCTCTGCCTTCGGCTCAGGTCATGATCTCAGGGTCCTGGGATCGAGCCCCGCGTCGGGTTCTCTGCTCAGCAAGGAGTCTGCTTCCCCCCACCCCCTGCCTGCCTCTCTGCCTACTTGTGATCTCTCTCTCTGTCAAAAAAAAAAAAAAAAATCTTAAAAAAATAAAATAAAATAAATAAAATTAACATAAAATAAGCTCTGTTGAAAACTTTCAGAGAGTCCAAATCAAATACTAAAACAAAACCAACCAAAAAGGAATATGAATTTGATCCTGAATAGCCCTCATTTAAAACATAAGACTGTTTATTGACTTTACCTTATCTGCTGTTCCACTATCCCCAGCTATTTCCTTCTGCTCTCTGGTACTGTTAAGCTGTGCCCCAAAGCACTTCTCTCCCTCCCAAGAGGTCTTTTTGTTCTTGGTAAGAGATAAATGTTTTCTTTCTGGGTTCTAATGTAATCCACATTCTTCTGGCTGTTAGAATAGAACGCTAGTCCACTTAAAATCCTTATTTTGTGTTCTTTTTATTCACCTGTGGACAACATATGCTTCCAAGCGTCCACTGACCTTTTTTAATTCCTTCCACTGAAAATTTAAACTCACTACCCACTACTATTAGCTCACCAGGAAATCCAAGACTTGTTTTACTTTTCCTACCATACCTCCTAAACAATGTGATTACAGAACAAACTTAAACCTATCAGCCATAGGCTGAATGGCTTTTTAAAAGCCCTGATGTTCTACAGACTTCCATTCAAATTCCAGTAAAAGCTGACCATGTATGTGCCTAGCAGATATTAATTCACCTTGAGGAGTCTCAGAACTAACTAACCTCTGGGAAGAGGGGTAAGATTTAAGAATAATGCATATAAAAACTTACTATTCCTTTTAACACATACGAGGAGATCAAATATCTGATGACTGGGGTGCCTGGGTGGCTCAGTCATTAAATCCTTTGGCTCAGGTCATGATCCCAGAGTCCCGGGATCAAGCCCCGGAGCATTGGGCTCCCTGCTCAGCGGGAAGCCTGCTTCTCCCTCTCCCACTCCCCCTGCTTGTGTTCCCTCTCTCACTATGTCTCTCTCTCTCTCTCTCAAATAAATAAATAGAATCTTTAAAAAAAATATATCTGATGACAATCTTTATGACTCTCACACAGTGCCTTTTCCACAATCTCCATCAACATTCATTCCTTTTGACAAAATATGCAAAGCAAACACTTTTAATTCACTTGAGACTTCACTCAAGCAAAATCACCCTCCTCTTTTCTCAGCGCCCATCAAGTATCCATGGAGCTAGTATCATCCCACCCAAACTCTTTCCTATTCTTGCTGGTGTGTATACTCTTTCGTTCTTCACTATGATCAGCTGGATTAGTTTCATGCTCATTTAAGTGCAATTTCTTCCAAAACTGGAAACTCTTTACGGCATTCCACGACTCACTGACACAGCTAGTCAAACTGCACGCACAATAACTTGAAACTTCTCCCTCACCACAGCCTGGTAGAGAACCAACCAACTGAAGACACACACTAACCTGTGTTTTTTTCGGAGGGAGGTGGATAAATGCCCCCAAGATGAATGTGATATGCCCCACTAGAGATGATTGCTTGTTTCCAAAATAGTTTTTAAAAACAAAGAAAGAGGGCAGCTGGGTGGTTCAGTGGTTAAGTGCCTGCCTTCCGCTCAGATCATGATCCCAGAGTCCTGGGATGGAGTCCTGCATCGTATCCAGCTCCTTGCTCAGCAGAGAGCCTGCTTCTCCCTCTCCCACTGCCCCTGTTTGTGTTCTCTCTTCCGCTGTGCCTCTGTCAAAATGGAAAGGGGAGGGGAGGGGAGGGAAAGAAAGGGAAGGAAAAGAAAGGGAAAAGGGAAAAGAAAGGGAAAGGGCGCCTGGGTGGCTCAGTGGGTTAAAGCCTCTGCTTTCGGCTCAGGTCATGATCCCAGGGTCCTGGGATCGAGGCCCACATCGGGCTCTCTGCTCAGCAGGAAGCCTGCTTCCTCCTCTCTCTCTGCCTGCCTCTCTGCCTGCTTGTGATCTGATCTCTCTGTGTCAAATAAATAAATAAAATCTTTAAAAAAAAAAAAAGAAAAGAAAGGGAAGGGAAGGAAAAGGGAAGGAAAAGGAAAGGAAAGAGGGAGGGAGGAAGGGGGTAGGGAGGGAAAGAAGGAAGGAAGGAAGGAAAAGGTAGGGTACGTAGCCCACAATCCATCTTAATACACATTTGAAAGCAAGGACAGACCTGAGCCAGTGAACTTTCACCCACTACCCTGCAAAGACACGCAGCCAATGCTCCCTCAACTACAGTCTCCTGGAATGAAGCTGCTCTGCAACCCGAATGAGTCTCTGCGGCCTCTCTTTTTGCCATCTGGTTGTTCTGGGACAAGTTAAATCCGTTACAGGTAACCAAAGGTAACCAAAGGCAATTACAGTGCTGGATCAATCACAAAGATATGAAGAACGACTATCACATTGGATGCTATACAATAATCATAAAGCTAACAAGTCTGCAGCACTATGTGTCAAGCACTGTCTATGTATAAACTCCTGCACTCTCATGAGAACCCTATGAGATCAATACTGTCCCCATTTTACAGATGAAAAACTGAGACCAAGAGAGGTTAAGTAATTTACTCAGCATCACACAGCTAGTGAGAGGAGTTCTAACCCAAGCAGTCTGTTCCCAGATTCCAGGCTCTTAACTTTTCCATATAAACTGTCTATTATTTTACAGAGCTGGAGCCACATCCCTGAAGAAAACAGGGTAAAGAAGATTATCCCTAGGAATTGATGAGTAGAAGCCCCAACATTACCAAGGATTTCCCAAACATCTTGGAGCATTTGCCAGCAAGTTAAAAAAACAATGGCTGGAAGAGCCAGAGGTAGGCCATGATCTCAGCGGATATGAAGGCAAGTGGCAAAGTAAGATTCTAGAACACAGCTCCACAGAGACTAATAAGCATATTAGCTCTCCTTTGTCAGTGTTCCCATTTCCAGAAGGGCATCCCCTATCCTAACAGGATGTACCTAGTTTTGGAGATGGCAAAGGAAACAGATCAATTTTCCCTAAAGAAAGGAATCAAGATCTCATTCTATAAAAATAAATCCTTCCACCAAGGCACTGGAGGCTTCTCTCGGGAGCACAGAAAAACATGACAAGTTCAAGATGTCTTCCTGTTCTGCCACCTTCAACCTGATCATTCCACTTCCCCCTTTATCAAGGATAACAGACTTGGGCAGAAAGTAAACAGACGTGTAGCTAATACGAATAAAGCTGACCTGTGTAGAGAACTAACCCTTTCGAACGCACTACAGTATTCTTAAAAAAGAAAAGAAAAAACTGTAACGGCCGTTGTATTACATATATTAAAAAAAAAAAAAAAAAACTTCCAACATGAAAAACATAAGCAGTAAGTACACATTCCCTTACAATGCTTCCCCTCCCCCTTAAAAATACTCTAATAATAGTTTGGCACATGTCATACCAGAACTTTCCTTGGAATTCTAGCACCAAAATGCCAGTGTTTTTACGGTGTAATACTGTCCTTTCTGTATTTTAAAAATGTGAAGTCTGAATTATTTATGTATTAAAGTCCATAGAGAGTTAAAGCATAAGTGTTAAAGCAGCATATAACTCTCTATGTACATCAATATATAAATGATGCACATGAATAACGTTTTTTTGAACTAAAGCAGGCTTAATAAGCATTAGGGGGAGGAAAGCCCATCTTTAGTCAGCTGTCCTCAGTTTGTGCCCATATTTCCATTGTGCCCATATCCACCTGTGCTTTGGGGCCCTGTGAGTCTAAATCCTCCTCATTCATTTTACATGAAGAGCTGCAGAGTGAAGCAACAGAGTCGCAAACACAGTCAGCCATGGATGGCCCCTGGGGCTGGGTTGGTAGCCCGCAGCACAGCTAGTCCCCAGGCAGTCCTTACTGCAAAGAGCACTGGCTTTCGCCTACCAGCTCTGAATGTACTTCTCCCAAAGCGGCATCATTGGGCAAGAAGGCTAATCCTGGCTAAAATAAGTTATCCTGGAGGAGGAAAGGTCTGGTCCTAAGAGAATAGATCTGGACCTGAAGGGAAAAGAGGGGAGCAGGGGATCTAGCCCCTGAGAACAGGGAAGTGGTCCGGATCCAGGGGAGGGCTGGCAATCCAGCCTGGAGCTTTCTCATCCTGTTTCCTAATCCCCTTACCATATCCTCCTCTTAAATTTAAAATGATTTCGGAGCTCTAACAGAAGTAAATGCCCCAAACTGGTTCTCGGGAAAATCTAAGTGATGAATTAACAGAACAGGCTCAACTTCATTTGCTGTAAGTCCCATTTCTTTGGTCACTACAAGATACCCCAGGGAGGGTCTTAAACAGGACAGGCAGATGGTAAGTGCACATATAAAATGGTAAAACAACATATAACTACATCATACTTAAATGATTCAGATTTCAGATTTTTAAAATACAGAAAATGACGCTGGAATTTTGGTGCTGTGATTCCAAAAACCATAATGACAACCACAAAAGGGTAAGTGTTCAGTTTAAACGGGATGGGACAGATAGAAAAACTCTCACTTAAAGACAGAGCTAACAGCCCAAATAACATGGGGTCATCAGAGAGAAAAGAAGCCAAGTGGGGTCCATACACAGAACTATGCCAAGTGCTGTAGAACCTGCACATTCAGGTTGCTCAGGCTGCTCACGCCTAACCACAGGAAGCAGAAGGCTCAAATTCACACAAATGGCTTGGGTGGCTCAGTCGGTTAAGCGTCTGCTCTCAGCTCACAGTCCTGGGATTGAGTCCCGAATCGGGCTCCCTGCTCCGTGGGGAGTCTGCTTTTCCCTCTGCCTCTCACCCCGGTGGTGCTCTCTTTCCCTCTCTAATAAATAAAATCTTTTTTAATAAATGGTAAAAAGAACTGTGAGACAAACTGGAGCCTCTGAGGAGCACCTGGGTGGCTCAGTTGGTTAAGCACCCGATTCTTGATCTCGGCTCAGGTCATGTATGATCTTTGGGGTCATGAGATCCAGCCCTGCGCAGAGTCTGCTCAAGATTCTCTCTCTCCCTTTTCCTCTGCCCCTCCCCTACCCTGATCAAGCTTGCATGCTCCAGCTCTCTCTCAAAATAAAAACCAAACAAACAAACAAAAAAACCATGCGCCTCTGACCCGAATGTCTGACCCTCCAGCAGAGCCCTACGGCCTCTCAAGCAATCTAAAATACAAACTTCCGACAAAATTCATACTGTCCCCAGTGGTTGCACATCGAGGCCAAGCTTCATTCTTTTAGGGCAACCCATCCTCCTTACTCCATCCCCTGACATAAGGTTTGCTGAGTGGGGGCCACCATTTTCTTACACTGCCACAACTCCCGGCCATAAGGAACGGGTCAAGGGTTTGGGCCTGTGCTGGGGTTTGTGGTTGTAATCCAAGCTGGGGAAAGAGAGGCTCTTTCCTCTGGTGGTGAAGCTGCAAGATGTGAGCCAGGCCCACAGTGGACATGAGTGTGACACAGAAGAGGAGCCACTGGCCAGAAAGAAGCAGAGACCTCCCCGACCTGAGTCCCCGGCACAGTCCCCACATTAATCTCAGCCCCCACCCTGGTCAGTGATCTGTCCCAGTACTGCCCTTTTTCAGCTTAAACTGGTTTGAACTCAATTCTTATTCAATACAAAGTCCATCTGACTCCCGTCCCATGATCAGAAAGGCTAGTATCAGTTCTTTTCTTCACAGAGATGTTTTAAAAAAAAATCCTTAGAATCATAGGCAGAATCAAGTAAGACCACACACCTATCCCTCACTGCCCAACAAAAACAAAATTACTATCTACTTGGTGTTACTTAGCATTTTCCAGCTTAGCCCAGTTAAGACGAGCTGACATTTCAGTTACAAGAGGTGTGAAAGCACTTGGGAAAGGCAAAGGAACATTCTAAATAAATGGATTATGATGGGTTTTTTCTCTCACAGCTCTCTCGGAAGATAAATCAATATTATTCTCATTCTGTGTAGAAAAAAAAAAGGCGAATGGGGGGGAACAACAGATAGTGAGACCAATTTCTTTAATCTAACACAGAGGACTTTGTTGAGGTGTCAGGACTTCCTCCTCTGAACCACGGCCATCTTCTCTGCACGTGTTTAATACGCCCAGTCAGAACCTTCTCTCATCAACTTTCAAAGGGAAATGAGATCAACAAGAATAAAATTATTTACTTCACATCCTCTTAAGATTCGCTCTTACCTGAAAGGTTAGAAACAGAAGAGAGATGCTGCTCTAGCTACACAGAGATATCTTTTCCCCATGCAAAAGGAAGACTATCCAAAGCAACGCCCTGGGTGGCACAGACACATTCATGCACCACTGCTGAGTGGGCAACGTGGCCCACTCCAACCCAGAGATTCCTGCGGAAAGGTTTTCAGAACTTCCAACACACACCCACACCCACACCCATGAGGACATGAACATACGTATGTTCAAGGATGCTCAGTGTCATGATGCTTAAAACAAAAAATCTAGAAACTGTGTAGGTGGTAGCAACCAACTATGGATAAAGAAATGATGTCTAACCATTCATCGAAGAGAATAATACACTTGACATTGTATTAACTCATAAGTGATCTAATTTATTGACATGAAAAAATGATCATGACATACATTTAACCAAAAATAAAAAAGCTCACAAAATAGCACGTGTAGGCTAAATAAAAGAAACCAGGGCGCCTGGGTGGCTCAGTGGGTTAAAGCCTCTGCTTTCGGCCCAGGTCATGATCTCAGGGTCCTGGGATCGAGGCCCGCATCGGGCTCTCTGCTTGGCAGGGAGCCTGCTTCCCCCTCTCTCTCTCTCTCTGCCTGCCTCTCTGCCTCCTTGTGATCTCTCTCCCGCTGTGAAATAAATAAATAAAATCTTTAAAAAAAATAAAAATAAATAAATAAAAATAAAAAAAAAGAAACCAGACACAAAACACACAAAGAATATGTGTAGTATGATCTGCCTTACATAAATATTCTTTCCATTTTTTTTGCCAATATAAAAAATAAAATAGTTATGGCAAAAAACTAGGAGCGATCTTCAATTTTTTCATTATAACTTTATATCTGAAGTTTCATTAGTTGGTTCTTGTTTATACAACAGGCACATACCACTTTTATTATAGGAAAAACAAAATTATTTTTTTAAATCAGCATTTGCAAAAATACTTCAATTAGGCAACCTCAAGAGAAGTGTTTGAAAAAGATGTTCCCAAGTTACATATGTAAATCACAAAGCATATAAAGACTTAGGGACCGTCTGCGAAAGTAAGAAGTCAAAGACAAAAATTCTCCTGAATATTCCTCCAAATTACTTAGGTTTTTTTCTTAAAAACGTCTTCTCCAATTTAAAAACAAACATTCATCATGCAGGAAAAGAACTTATCTTTTTTCACAAGGTTATCCATAGTCAATAAATTGTATCCTGAAGCCTGAAATCTTGAAGACTTCTCAAATTCATCCCACTCCTCCCTACCCAAACTAACAGCACAAACCCCCATCCTGTCCTCCTCCCTAACGACTTACTCCAATTTGCTTCCCCCCACTCCCCCGGAATTAGTTCACACCACCTTCATTAGACAGAACCCCAACACCTAAAGCAATCTTTAGCACCCAAAAGTCCTTCAGTGGCTTCCATTGCCCCTAGACTCAGTCCCCACCACCCCACCAAGCTCCTCTGCCTGGGATGTTGCTCAGTCTTATTAGTGTAGGACCAGCTTATCTCAGAACATGACTTCAATCAAGGTCACCTGCAACATGCTTCTTTGTGGAGCCAGCTGAACTTACAAACTTATCTTCCTTCATATAAAAGTCCTAAAGGACATCTGACTGGCTCAGTGGGTAGGGCATGTGACTCTTGATCTCAGGGATCAATACATAGAAAAATATACTTTGTATGTCTGTATATATGTATGTGTGTGTGTATACACATATGTGTATGTGTATAAAAATATATATAATATAAATACATAATAAAAATTTATATTTTTTAAAAAAATTTTTTAAGAGTCTTAGGGGCCATTCTTCCACGAAGCCTTTAAGGATGATTAAACAGAGTGATTCCTACTGGCCACAGAACATGGCACAAAGCACTTCCTCCCCCCCCATCTATAACCCCATCTATGACATTTCCCCTCGGAGTCCAAAGCTCAAGCTGGTGAATTCTGTCCACAGGAACAGTACAGCAGAATAACCTAGATCTTGCTCACTACTGTCTTGCTTGATCCGTTTTCTATGCTCTGCTTTTTTCCCTCCTGCAAAGTATCCTCTAATATCCTACTAAATCCAGGAAGGCATCTTGTTATTATCTGCCTTTCTGTATTCCTTGAAAAATGGTTGTAAAAACTTACAGCTTACCATCTCTCCATTTCTCCACCTCTCCACTGCTGCTAGCCCAAACCAAACTGCATCACACTGTACGTGTTATATGTTCACCAATTATTAAGTTACCTTAAATTTTTTATGACGATAAAGGGACCTAAATAAGACTAATTTGAAACATTTTTTCCTTTCTTCATAGTGTTCCTTTCAGGGATGACTATCAAAATATATACTCATTCCACTCTCCCCTCTCATTCTCTCTCTCAAATAAATAAATACAATCATCAAAAAAAACCCAAGTCTTGGGCGCCTGGGTGGCTCAGTGGGTTAAAGCCGCTGCCTTCGGCTCAGGTCATGATCCCAGGGTCCTGGGATCAAGGCCAGCATCGGGCTCTCTGCTCGGCAGGGAGCCTGCTTCCTCCTCTCTCTCTGCCGGCCTCTCTGCCTACTTGTAATCTCTCTCTGTGTCAAATGAATGGATAAAATCTTTAAAAAAAAAAAAAAAAATATATATATATATATATACTCATTCCAGGGTGCCCAGGTGGCTCAGTCAGATAAGTGTCTGCCTTCAGCTCAGGTCATGATCCCAGGGTCCTGGGATCGAGCCCCGCATCAGGCTCCCTGTTCAGCAAGGAGTCTGTTTCTCCCCCTCCCTCTCCCTTTGCTGCTCCCCCTGTTTTTGCTCGCTTGCTCTCTCTCTCTCTCTCTCTCTCTCTGTTTCTGTCAAATAAATAAATAAAATCATTTTCTGAAAATGCTAATAAACAGACATAGGTTAGACATTTTTAACTATTTGGAGTCAACTAATAAATGAAGAAGAAACGACAGAATCAGAAAATCACCTTTTGGCAGCCAACATAGAAATAATTATTTTAGGCAAACTTTATCAGTGGATGTGAAAACTGGTAGGTGAAAGTTTTGTGGAAAATAGAGTATTTTACATGCTCTCAAAGGATCCCCCACAAAATACCTATTCATTATAAAAGAAAAAAAAAAACAGCAACTTTCTGAAGCTACCTGGCAAAGACCTCCTTCACCAGGTAAGAGAAAGACACCACACGTCTCCCAATAGGATGTACAGAGTACACCTGCGTGGTATTCCTACCCCAAATGCGCCACCTCAATCTAATCGTGAGAAAGAGTAAGCAAACTCAAATTGAAGGGCTTTACTAAATAAATGCCCTGTGCTCTTCAAAAGTACCGAGAGAAACAAGCAAAGACTGAAGATGAGCTGCCCCAGATTTAAAGTCACTATACAGATGAGAATCAAATGCATTGTGATTCTGGGCTGGATTGTGGACTAGAAGACTGTTTTTGCTCTTGCTCTAAAGGACATTAGGAGAACAAGAGGTGAAATGTCAATAAGGCGCATAGATTAGATATGTCTATATTCTACTGATCCTCATACTGACTTAGAGAACTGTGCTAAGATGACATACATAAGCAAATGTCCTTGTTTATAGAAAATACATGGCAAGTATTTAAGAGCAAGGGAGCACTGTGTCTACAACTTATGCTCCAAAAGTCCACAACTCATGATGACATGCATACAGAGAGACGGACAAAACAAATATGGTGAAATGTTAACACCAGGATCTGGGTGAAACATGTATGAAAATTCTTTGCACTGTCTTTTGAAACTTTCCAGTAGGTCTGAATATTTTCCAAAATAAAAAGTTTAAAAAGCATATATGGGGACACCTGACGGGGGTTGGGGCAGTCAGTTAAGCATCCAACTCTTGGTTTCTGCTCAGGTCGTGATCTCAGGGTTGTGAGACTGAGCCCCACGTCAGACTCCACATTCAACAAGGAGCCCGCTTAAGATTCTCTCTCCCTCTGCCTCTCCTCCTGCTCTCTCTCTCTCTCTCTAAAATAAATAAATAAATCTTTCTATTTTTTTTTTAAGTATATATAGTCATGAGTCTAGCAGGACCAAAGAACTGTTTTACTGATCTTAAATATTTTGGGTTTTGATTAAAATAGAAAATGAGGGGCGCCTGGGTGGCTCAGTGGGTTAAAGCCTCTGCTTTCGGCTCAGGTCATGATCTCAGGGTCCTGGGATCGAGGCCCGCATCGGGCTCTCTGCTCGGCAGGGAGCCTGCTTCCTCCTCTCTCTCTGCCTGCCTCTCTGCCTACCTGTGATCTCTCTCTCTGTGTCAAATGAATAAAAAAAAAAAAAAAATAGAAAATGAGTTGCTTATCTCTCACTCAGGATCCAGTCTCCTAAAGCAATCACTGATAACTCTGGAGTTAATCCTTACACTCTTTATGTTCTGATAAAGAAATTATTAATATTGCTGCAACATTACAAGAAAGTAGTGTTGCATACTGATTCAGATATGGGCTCTAAAGTCAGACTATTCAGATGAAAATCTTGCCTCTTACACTTCCTAGTTAAGTGACCTGAGGCAAATCTCTTCACTTCTCTTAGGCGCTTTCCCCAACTGTAAAATGGGAATAAACATACCACTCATCATAGAGTTTCTACATCATGATTTAATGAGGCAGCGAATGCAAAGCATGTAACAGTTTCTGGCACATAATGGGCACTTAATAACCATTAGCTATTAGTATTAGTCAACATTAGCTGTAGTTTACTGATTCATCCGCTTCATTATTGGCTCCATCTTCTCACCCCAGCTGTTTCTTTTTCTCTTTGTTTTGACACTCAATTTAGGATTTCTTCTATTATATGTACGCTTATTTAAATTTTAGCTTTCTAAAACAAAACAAAGTATTAAAAACAAAAAGAACAAGTGAAGTCCTCCTAGAACAGGGGTCCTCAACCAATGGATTGGTTTTATGGGTAGGTTTTAAACTCACCCTTAGAATTCTTGCTCAGCTCTGCTCTTTGTTATCAACAGTGCAACAGCTCAAGGATTTCCATCTTACTACAAAAGATCTGTGGCCTCTGTTCCAGGCCCAGGCCAACAAGGACTACAGGAAGGGATGCAACCTCAGCACCACGGAAAAGGTTAACTTACCCTCTTATTACCAATAAGTCCATAATATCTCCATCATCTTCCTTTCACTGACCACATGCTACAATGCTAAGCACGACTGGTACCTTATGTACACTGGCTCATTGAACCTGAATAATAATGCTGTGTAGTAGGCATCCCATTTTACAGACACCCATTTTATATGAGGAGAGTTACCTGCTCAAACGTAAAAGTAGCAGAGCCAAGACAAGAATTCAGACTGTTCATACTCAAATATGAATTATTTCTAATATACTTTGATGTTCTTGTATATACATTAATACATATTTAGGAAGAAATGTCATTAATTACATCCATCAAGCATACCATTTTTATTCAACAATCCAAAGAAATTTTCTTTCCTCTTTTTTTTTTTTAAGATTTTTATTTATTTGAGAGAGAGTAAAAGCAAGAGAGATCACAGAGGGAGAGGGAGAAGGAAAAACAAACTCATTGCTGAGCAGGGAGCCCGATGTGGGGCTCAATTCCAGGACCCAGGGATCATGACCTGAGCTGAAGGCAGACGTTTAACCGACTGAGCCACCCAGGAGTCCCAAGATTTTATTCATTTATTTATTTGAGAGAGAGAGAAAGTGACAGTTCAGGTGAGAGTGAGGAGAGGGGCAGAAGGAGGGAAAAAGAGAAAATCTCAAGCAGATTCCCAGATGAGTGTGGAGCCTAAATTGGGACTTGATCCCAGGATTCTGAGATCATGACTGAAGCCAAAATGAAGAGTCAGATGTTAACTGACAGAGCCACCCAGGAGCCCCAGAAATTTTCTTGAAATTACTTTTCAAGGTGTTTTTTGTTTTTGCTTAGTACCACTAACTACAGCTTTTCAACTTACAACAAAGACATCTATCTTTTTAAACTATACCTGCCCAGAGAGGATTAAAAGTACACTTACTTTGATAAGCACTGAGTAATACATGGAACTGCTGAACCACTATACTGTACACCTGAAACTAATATAACACTATGTTAACTACACCAGAGTTAAAAAAAAATAAAAAAAATGAATGAGGGCGCCTGGGTGGCTCAGTGGGTTAAAGCCTCTGCTTTCGGCTCAGGTCATGATCTCAGCATCCTAGGATCAAGGCCCGCATCCCAGCAGGGAGCCTGCTTCCTCCTCTCCCTGTCTCTCTGCCTGCCTCTCTACCTACCTGTAATCTCTCTCTGTGTCAAATAAATAAATAAAATCTTTAAAAAAAAAAAATGAATGAATGGATGGATGGATGGATGGATGGACAGATGGATGATTGCCAGAAGCATGGTGGGGTGCAGGGATGGGCAAAATGGGTGAGGAGGAGTGGGAGGTACAGGCTTCTAGTTATGAAAAGAATAAATCATTGGCATAAAAGGCATTCATGGGGAATACGGTCCATGATACTGTAATACCATTGCATGGGGACAGATGTTAGCTACACTTGTGGGGAGCAAAGCATAATGTATAGAGGTGTTAAATCACCATGCTGTGAACCTGAAATGTGTGCCAACTATACTCAAAAACTTTTTAAAATAAATGTTTCATAAAATGTAAACGCTGCAGGACGCCTGGGTGGCTCAGTGGGCTAAAGCCTCTGCCTTCGGCTCAGGTCATGATCTCAGCATCCTGGGATAGAGGCCCACATCGAGCTCCCTGCTCAGCAGGGAGCCTGCTTCCTTCTCTCTCTCTCTGTCTCTCTGCCTACTTGTGATCTCTCTCTCTCTGTCAAATAAATAAATTTTTAAAAATCTTAAAAATAAATAAATAAAATTTAAAAAAGTAAATGCTGCATCATTCAATCAATCAATAAAATATATCCAGAGAAATGCAGCTCTTGCAACCACTGGACAACACTGCAGGGGAAAAAATCTGGGAAAAATGAGCAGCCTCTGGATGGAGGCAGGGCCTGATGGCAGCACCAAGTGGACTGCCAGAGAAAGAAACAGAAGTCATTTCATCCGAATCCAATAATCTTTTCTGGCTCTCCTCTCAAGGACACAAGGGGGGAAATAAAAACCTCAATCAAAGTCAAGGTTGTGGAGACAGAGGCCAGGGGAATGAGAAGAACCTCCCTTATCTGTCACACCTTCCCTCCTGCCCATAAAGGGCACCTGATCCAGGGCAGAGGTGAACACTGTGCTCTGTAAAGAGGCTTAAGGAAAGACTAGATCTTCTATGGTCTACAAGAGATGGTGCTGCCCAGAGAGAAACAAGAAAGGAAGTCAGGCTTCTCGGAACCTTTACATACTCATTCCTTTTGATTCTTCATGGCCCTATGTAATTCTACCTCTCCACCTCAGCCTCTCCAACTAACAAACCCCAACGTTTTTTTTCTTCTCCACACTACAACCTTCATAGACACTCCTATGATGCAGTTTAACAGTTAACGATATCTTATCCTACACTGTGCTCTGTCCCATCACCTGCCTCACCTGCCCTCCCCCACCCCATCCCATTAGACCATAAAGAGCATTAGGGCAGAGACAAAGGAAGCCCTAGATTAACAGAGAACCTACAAATTTCAAATACAAAGCAGCATGACATGGGCCTTGAGAAAAGAGTGCACCGGGATGAAACCCACAAGTGCCAGATTTAGACAGAGCTAGACTGCCCGGGCACTGGTGGTTATGGTCAGGGCAGGGGCTGGGCCCGATTGTCCTCACTGGACACCCAGTACAGTATCTGGCTCATCATAAGTACTTAATTAACTTCCACTGTTGCATAAACACCTGGGGTCAGGTCCAGAAAACCTTAGTTCCTAGCTCTGTCACACTGAACAAGTTACTTGACTGACTTGAGCATCATCTCCTCATCTGTAGAATGAAAGAACGCTACCTACCCCCTATAGTAATTAGAAGGTAAAAATGAACTCATATTTAACACAATTTCTGGTACATGTAAATGTCTCAAAACCATGGGTTACCATTATTATTCTACCATATTAAATACGGGTCCACAATCACTCATCCAAAACTCTGACAGCCAGATGTGTTCTAGAATACAAAATTTTTCAGGTTTTACAAAAAAGTCAAGTAGTGCACACAGTTACATATACAGGACAGGAAACATATAGAGACTAGAACCTATAGAGAGAGGGAAATGAAGAACATATATATATTGAACAAAATCTGGGGCAGCTACCACAATCAAACATGAATCAAACATATGAATCAAACATATGAAATATGCCCTGAGCAGATAAGTAAATACTATAAGTAGTTTCATGTCAGTTCACTGTGGGTCAAACGACAAATAAAAAACACAAGGTTTAGGGGCTTCGGGGACTTTGGAACCGTGGAGAAAGGACTCTGGGGCTATATTCATGAAAAGCACCTGGTCTGCACAAAGCCCACTAAATGCGCAGGTGCCCGCACCGTGAGGGTGTGGGGCTGCATGGTACTGCACTGCCTGCTGAACAGAAGGGATCATTCACTGGGAAAGCTGCACGGCATCAGTGTCCCTCTGCTCCCTCCAGCTGTGGGAGCCCAGGCAGCCTCTCTGGGTCAGATCACTCTCCTTTCATTGTTTCTCATCTATAGGAAAGGGAGGAGGGAGACACAACAGTGGCTGGAGGTACATACAAAAATCTACTCCACCATCTTCCTCATTGTTCAAGTTTTAATAAAGGAAGAGGGGGTGCTGGGTGGTTCAGTCGGTTAAGCATCTCCCTTCGGCTCAGGTCATGATCCCAAGGTCCTGAGATCGAGTCCCACGTCAGGCTCCCTGCTCAGCAGGAGCCTTCTCCTCCTTCTTCCTGCTGCTCCCCCTCCTGTACTCTAATAAATAAATAAAATCTTTTTTAAAAATTAAAATAAAATAAAAAAGGAAGAGACCAGATCAAGGAGGGGAACCATATTCAAAATTTGGGGGTTTGCTTTTAATGTCTGAGTAACCTAGAAAAGAATCCTCATGCACAAGAAGAGTCTCCCCTCTCCTCCTGTGTCTCCAGGTTGAACAGCTCCCCAGGGTGTAGCCCCTGGCTTTCTGATGTACGAGGGCCTTATCTCAATCACTGATTCCTCAATCCCCAAGATGATTTCTAGTATCCAATAAAGTCCAAAGCCAACTCACAGTAGATGACTGGTGACAGACTAATAGAATGCAAATTGATCGTAATGTGAGTCTGAATGAGAGAGGGTTATAAAAGGTAAGATTTCTCAAAATTCAGATAAGGTGCTCCAAAAACAAACCATACTCTATTTAACCTATACCAATGCTCTCCCCACCCCAAAGTCAAGTGCAAATTATAAGTCTTACTCTTCTGCCAGATGAATCATGAATGATTCCCACCACTAAAGGAAAAGTATTTACGGGGACACCTGGATGGCTCTGTCAGTTAAATGTCCAACTCTTGATTTTGGCTCAGGTCATGATCTCAGGGTCATGAGATCGAGCCTCATGCTGGGCACCACACTGGGTGTAGAGCCTGCTTAAGAGTCTCTCTCTCCCTCTGCCCCTCCCCACCATGCTTTCTCGAAGGAAGGAACGAACGAACGAACGAACGAACGAACAGACAGGGATGGAGGGAGGGGAGGAGAGAGAAAGTATTTGCACATAGTAGGTGCTAATGTTCTAGTTTGGGGGCTGGAAAACTATAGTCCATGAGCCAAACTGGTCCTCCGTGTTTCTATAAATTATCTTGGAACACAGCCATACCCATGCATTCATGTGTTGCCTGTGGCTGCTTTTGCACTAGAATGGCCTGAACTAGTTAAATATTTGCAAGAAATCCATATGGCCCACCGAGCATTAAATATTTACTACATGGCCTTTAAGAAAGTTTGCAGATCCTGATCTGTTCTCATAATTCTGGATGATCTGAGTTACCTCATGTATAAAATCAGGGTAGCACCACCTACCTTGCAGGGGCATGCCAAAAATTAAATGAGGTAAGACAGGTAATATCTGAACACATAGTAACTAAGCAATAAAGGTTAGCTGTTAAACTATAATTAATTCCAAATATAAATTTGTTTACCAAGTTAAGAAATAATCAAATGTAAAATGATTCAAGCTCCAGGAAACTATTTTTTTAAATAAGGCATTGTGTTGACATTTATCTACCTTCTCTGTTAAGGAATAACAATATCCAAGTACTACTATTTTGAAAGCCTAAAATTGTTTCCCTTTTCTTCTTCTTTTTAGTCTTCAATTAAAAAAAAAAATCAAGAAGCCAAGCTGCAAAGTTGGGTTTTTTTTAAGATTTTATTTATTTATCTGACACAGAGAGGGAGAGAGATCACAAGTAGGCAGAGGGGCAGGCAGAGAGAGAGGAGGAAGCAGGCTCCCTGCTGAGCAGAGAGCCCGATTCGGGCCTCGATCCAAGGACCCTGAGATCATGACCTGAGTCGAAGGCAAAGGCTTTAACCCACTGAGCCACCCAGGCGCCCCAAGCTGCAAAGTTTTAATATGAAATGAATCCTTTCTGGGCGCCTCCTTTCTTCAGCAGGGAGCCTGCTTCCTTCTCTCTCTCTGCCTACTTGTGATCTCTCTCTGTCAATTAAATAAATAAAATCTTTGAAGAAAAAAAAAATGAATCCTTTCAATCCATAATATGTAAAACATGTCAAACGAAACCTAAAATGCATGTCAGGCTCTAATGAGAAAACTTGATCTTTGATTAAAAAGGGGTGTGTGGCTAAAAGCTAAGTTTCCAAATTTTGGTAAAGCTACCAGGACTACTTGCCCAACAGTCTAAGCTCCTAACTTCATTCAAGGAACCAGTATTTGCTGACCCCTTCCATGTTCCAGGCTCTAGACTCCAGGTGTGCAGAGGGCTCCGTGTCCCCACACTGAGAGAGCTTATAAAGAAAGGGGGTGCTCATGGGACACCTGCATGGCTCAGTTGTTAAGTATCTGCCTTTGGCTCGGGTCATGATCTCAGGGTGCTGGGATCGAGCCCCACATTGGGCTCCCAGCTCAACGGGAAGCCTGCTTCTCCCCCTCCCACTCCCCCTGCTTGTTGTGTTCCCTCCCTCGTCGTGTCTGTTACAAATAAATTAATAAAATCTTGAAGGAAAGAAGGAAGGAAGGGGGTGCTCAGTACTATACAACATTAGAACCATCCAACAGGGCCCAGACTGTAAAGCCATCGGTGTGAAGCTGTGTAAAATAGTAGAGCCTGGAGGCTCCCAAGAGATTATCTGGTCAAACACCGGCACTGTACAGACACATAAAGCGACTTGTCCATGATCACCTCCAACTCCGTAGCAAACCCCATCTTTCTGACTTCTCCTTCACACCAAGCTATCTTCCTTAGAAATTATTTCATGAAGGGTCAAATCTAATCCTTCACACTTCTGTGATACTGAAAATGCTATTATGGAAAAAACCACCCAATCTTCAAACCTTGGATTCCTCCAGGCAAGTGTTCTCACATTCTTCTGGCTTCCCACCGACTTCTGTGGGTCTCTGCTACTGCTCCCACTATTCTATACTATAACCTTTGGCTTGCTGACTAGTGTTCTTTCTCCCCACTCCCCCTGGACTAGGAGATCCCTGAAGACAGAAACCAGTCTTGATAATGACAGCTAATATCTCAGTGCTTGTTATGGGGCAGGCATGGGACAACTTGATACAATCATTTGTTTTTTGTTGTTGTTTAGAAATACACTTTATTTTTTATTTAAATTCAATTAGTTAACACATAGTGTATTATTGGTTTCAGAGGTAGAGGTCAGTGAATCCTCAGTCTTGTGTAACACCCAGTGCTCATAACATCACGTGCCCTCCTTAATGCCCATCACCCAGTTACCCCCTCCCCCTTTCCCCCCACCCCAGCAACCCTGTTTGCTTCCTATGATTAAGAATCTCTTATGGCTTGTCTCCCTCTCTGATTTTGTCTTATTTTATTTTTCTCTCTCTTCCCCTATGCTCCTCTGTTTCGTTTCTTAAATTCCACATATGAGTGAAATTGTATGACAACTGTCTTTCACTTAACATAACATCTCTAGTTCCATCCATGTCAGTGCAAATGGCAAGATTTCAATTTTTGATGGATGCATAGTGTTCCGTTGTATATATATACCACACCTTCTTTATCCATTCATCTGTTGATGGACATCTGGGCTCCTTCCATAGTTTAGCTATTGTGGACATTGCTGCTGTCAACACTGGGGTGTAGGTGCCCCTTCAGATCATTGAAGGCACCTATTTTTGGGGTGAATATCTAGTAGTGTAATTGCTGGGTCATAGGGTAGCTCTATTTTCAACTTCTTGAGGAACCGCCATACTGTTTTCCAGAGTGGCTGCACCAGCTTGCCTTCCCACCAACATACACTGTCTCATTTAGCGCTCATAACAACTCAGTTATCCCAACACTGTACATGAGGGAAATGAACCCCAAAGTCAAAGCCAGGAGAGGTTAAGAGAGCTCACACATAAGTATAGCAGACTCTCTGGGTTACCTACTTAACATCCCTATTACCTCAGTACCATTCCTAACTAGACATAAGTATAGCAGACTCTCTGGGTTACCTACTTAACATCCCTATTACCTCAGTACCATTCCTAACTTCCAACCCATAATATATAAAGCATGAGTTTTATATACTAACAGAAGTCCGATATTGCCCAGAGATCTGATGTTGCACAGTTACTCCATTATAGTCAGAGCAGAGCTCTTTGTTTCATTATCTGCCCTTACTGGATGCTTAGGGAGTACTTATTCACACATGGAACTGGTATTTGTTGAGCAGGAGTCTGACAGTATTCAAATACCCCCCTCCTTCACATGGCCATATGCTTCACTCAAAGGAGGCTGGACTCTTCTTGAGATCAGGAAGTCAAGCATGATGGTAGAAAACAATCAGGGATACCCATCCATTTTCCAGTGATGCTGGGGTGGCCAGGCAAAGCCATTCTGGCGAATCTGATATAAAAAGGTCTGCCGGGGAGCTTCTGAGAAAGGTTTCCCTCCAAGTAAAAGACAAAAGCAGACACTCTTCTCCTCCAGACACTGCCTTAGCTACTACAGACTTCTTGAACTCTTCTTTTTTTTTTTAAGATTTTATTTATTTATTTGACACAGAGAGATTACAAGTAGGCAGAGAGGCAGGCAGAGAGAGAGGAGGGAGCAGGCTCCCCGCTGAGCAGGGAGCCTGATGCGGGCCTCAATCCCAGGACCCTGAGATCATGACCTGAGTTGAAGGCAGAGGCTTTAACCCACTGAGCCACCCAGGCGCCCAAGACTTCTTAAATTCTTGAAGAAAGTTACTCAATCCCCTGATAGCAGTTTGAAGCCAATGTGTCAGCCTTCAGTTACTCTCAGCCAAAAGCATTGCAATGTGCACACAGAGTGGTGGAACTGGGATTCCAACCCAGACAAGGTGACTTTACAGCCCTCAACAATGGAACAACCAGGCCCTCTACCACCTCTCCTGTCTGTAGCACTCCAATCAGCCAGCACCAAGGCCAAGCACATAAGCAGCATTCGTCACCTACAGCTAAATGAATAAATAGGTGAATGATATAGAAATTAAACTCAGCTTTCAAAGACAGGATAAATTTTACATACAATTATAAAATATAGGGGTCCTAGGTAATACCCTTAATGAGTATAAAGCCTGCTGACTCTTAGATGAGAGCAAAGTTTAATGCATTTGGAAAACAAGAGTCTACACTAGAGCAAACAAAGAAATCCTGTAAGCATGAGTTTCCAAGTCCAAACCAACCTCCAAAGACTGAGCTAGTGAAAAAGCACAAGTGATTCTGTTTCCTGTGAGCCCCTTTCCCAATGTCTTTAGCACCTAGTAGGAGTCATGCCAACACCCTACTCTTCCATCCCAATCTTGACCCAAAGAGGCCACCTCTTGGCAGAGTGAGAGGGGAGGGGAACAGGTAAAGAGAATGACACCTCTGCAGTACAAGTCCAGCCCAGTTTTTAGTCATGAAAGCTCAATCCTTGAATGGTAAAGTAGTCAATCTTCACAACTCATTTGGGTCTTGGGACCCCCACCTGCACCCCCTACCCACCAAAGGCACACGACCACCTCAATCTTTAGAACCGGAAGGATATCCTCCAGGTTATTACACACAAGTCACAGAAGAGTCCTTGGCAACCCATACTATTTCTGGCCAGGTACCTAGGCCGACTTCGAAACAGTGACCTGAAGGTAAAATGCTCCACATGCTATCGCCAATTCCATCCCCGACAGAAAATGAGTGAAGACCTTTGCTCTTTATGAAGGGCCACTCATCAACGTCTCATGACCCTTTCAGTGTAAGATACACCACTCACTTTAACCTCAGGAATGCAAATGACTGTAAACTTTCCAACATAAAAGCCTCTCTTCATCTGTTCACTTGGCCCTCTCTCAAAGTGCTAAAGTATAAGGATTTTTTTTTATCTCCAACAAGAATTAAAGAAAACCCTACTTGCTCCAGAATGAAACGTCCAAAAGCCACAGCCTGAGTGAGCATCTTACTGGAAGCCATCTGCTGATGGCTCCCAAAGGAGTCTTTTTCCTAAGGACCAATTCTGACCCACCAAGGCAGCCCAGCCACCTACACGAGTGCCTTGTAAATAGGCACAGCTTACCTTGTAATTGCTAGAGTTCACCCAAGAGGTAGCAAGCCCATCCACAAGTTTATCTAACATGGTCTGGTCATGTTCAAGGTCAGCAGACTTCTGTTTGTCTGAGAAATAGTCTATAAGTTCTTGGCCAACCTGCAGTCGTTTCCCCACATCTTTCTGCAACACCTGTGCCAGGCAGGACTCCATGCGAGGCTCCATGGTGGAATTCAAATCCAGATCCAGCAGAAGCTAGAGGGCAGTCAGGGTGACACCCTCCCAGTAAATGTACCCAGGAGGTTGCCTCTTTGTTCGCTGAAAGTTACTAAGAGCCTGTGTTTCAAAGATGCAATCCGGGGAATGGCAACAATGCACCATGTGTGTCTCAAGAGCAGCTGGTAGGATATTAAAAGTCCAATTTAAATAACTAGTAGGAGATAAAGGAGTGAGTGGCCAAGTGAAGTTCTACTATTGGGTCTGAAATTCTTCATAATTCAGCAGTCCATTCTGAAAAGGGAAAGAAAAGGACAAATCAGCACAGATAACAAAACATCCAAATGTTATGAAACATTAAATCAAAGATAAAGCAATTCGAGCTGCAGAATCATTTATAATCACAAGTGGAGCTGAAAAGCATGAACGCTTGGCAACCATACCAGAATAACATAATTATTATTTTTACGAGGAAGAACATGGAAGCCCAAAGCAAAGAGCCAATGAGCTACACAGTTGGTAGGTTGATGTTTTTCACAACTTTCCAGTTTGTAAATGAGCCAGTCAGGAAAGCAATCTTCTGCTTCAGCTAGCATGTTTATTTGTAGCTTAAATTATGCTTCCCACCAAAAACCTAACACCGCTCTGCATGTGAATCACTGGAGGTAATGTAACTTATTGCCTTACTCTGAGTTTTCTAAAAACAACAACAAACAAAAAACAGTGCTGGAAATGGGGCAGGCTCCACAGAAACACCACTGACCAAAGTGGCCGGGCTGGTAACGTGAACCAAAGACAGCGTGTCCATCGAACTTCTTGCTCAGAAGCTTGACAACAGAGTGAAGAGTTGTCCCTGCCGCCGCCCCCTCCCTCCAACAAAGAAAAGGGAGTGATGGGAGGAAGAAGTGGGAACAGGCCCACACGCTGATCACTTGTGGACAGTATTCTCAAGCTGACAACAGTACCATTTGGACCTGCTGTTTTGTTATATAGAAAATCAGGAGATCTCAAAATCATGTTACAGGAAAGTTGTACCAAAACTGTTTTCATCAGATAAACTCAGTAAGCTGAACAGTTAACCGATGGCCGCTGAAGCAATCGTACACATCTATTTCTTACTTCAATGTCTTCTCTTGATTCTTTTCATTCTAACGGAAGAAGACGCACAGAAACCTGTCTTCAAGACGCAGCACCTCCCTGACTCTGTACTAAATGGAACCACCTCTCACAGCAACAGTCAATCCCAGCTCTCAGGGGTTCTAACAGGTAACTATGAACTTATACATCAAGTAAAATTACAAGTCTGTGCAGAAGAATTCCTCCCCTTTCTAACATCACCTCATCCAACCCTACCCTCAGGATGAAGAACATAGTACACTGCCTGAGTTCCACAATCAGAGACTTCTGACACCAACAGGAATCATTTAAGTTGAGTCATTCAATGCGGAAGACCCTCCCTCAAAAGCCCCTGACACACAATTACCCATCTTCCACTTGCATGGGGCTGGGAGCAGGACAGCATTCGAGAAGACTCACTATCTCACATGGCAGAGGAGAGAGCTGCTTTCCAGTCACTTCCATACGTTGGAACTAACTGGTCCTTCCTTCATAAGAAGGTTCTTCAAATACATAAAAACAGCTGTTACCCTTCATTCTAATTTTTAGTCCGAATAAAATATCCCCAGTTCCTTTTTTTTTTTTTTTAAGATTTTATTTACTTATTTGACACAGAGAGAGAGACAGTGAGAGAAGGAACACAAGCAGGAGGAACAATAGAGGGAGAAGCAGACTTCCCACTGATCAGGGAGCCCGATGTGGGGCTAGACCCCAGGACCCTGGGATAACCCAACCCAAGCCAAAGGCAGACGCATAACGACTCAGCCAACCTGGCGCCCCTATCCCCAGTTCCTTAATCAGCTCCTATGTTGGCCTAAAGAAGGCTTCAGTGATACAGGAAAACTGGAGAAATGAACAGAACCTTTTCTTTCTTGGCCCAGTATTAGCCCAAGAAGCAAATGAAACAAGGATGGGCTTGTGGTGGATTAAAAATGGCCACAAATTCTTTGTTTCTTTTCCCCCACCAAGGTGGGCCCTTAGTCCCCTCCCACAGTGACCCAAAGTTGGCCCTGTGACCTGCTTTGGCCAGTGGCAAATCGGCAACTGCAAAAGGAAGCAGAGATGTGATAGGCAAGCACGGCAGCTCGCCCTGTTAGAATGCCACCCTGGGACTGCCACCCGGTGAAGAAGCTCCTGGAACCGGAGAGAGGCCATGTGGAAGAGAACCAACGCGCCCCAACCAGTGGCCAGAACCACTGCGGGACTTGTAAGTGCATCCATCAGGGACCACTTAGCCCTTTCAGTCATCATCTGACTGCAGCTATGCAAATAAGTCTAAGGAGACAAGCAAACAACCTACCAGCTGAAACACGGAATTATGAGAAATAATAATTTCATTGTTGTTTTAAGCCACTAAGTTTGTGGTGGTTTGTTATAAACCGACGGATAACAGATGTACTCCACCTTCCCCTAAACATCTATCTTTCATTCTCAGTGAAAAGAATCTCTTATCCTTTACTCCTTCGAGGGGCCTAAAATCAACAGACACTAACCAATAATGATAATAATCACACCGTTTTTAAGCATCTACTTGAGGTGTCAAGTTCCATACTAGATCATTTATATACATTATCTTTAATTCTCCAGCCAATAAAGTAGGTACTGAAATCCCTATTTTATAGATAAAGAAACTGAGGTAAATAATTTTCCAAGGCTGCACAGCCAATTAGTTTCCTTTCCCCACCTTCAAACCCTTGCGATTATAAGTCTGGCCTAGTTCTGCTCCCACTCAGGGAAAGGAGGTCAGACTTCATGCTCAGGTCGGAAACAACAGGCAAGAGAACAAAGTCTCGATTGCTAGGAGAGGAATGATTGCATTCATTCAAGTCTCTACTGTAATTTTTAAAATATGTATTACATCAAAAGTGCCTCTTCAATAAGAATAAAAAAACACACACACACACAATGCTGCCATCAAAAGACACGGGAAATAAAATTGTCTAAGATTTCTCAGAAATAAAAGTACATGCTTTTTGAAGGTAACTATCCAATGATGGCTTAACATACTCAAAAGTAGGTCACAAATTCCTATATACAAAACCCACAGAATGAAAGACACTGGAAGCCCCTAGGCATTAAGCAGACTAGGTTCTCTTTTCTCTTTTTCTCCTTAAATTAAAAAAAAAAGTAACTAATAATCCTCTCATATTTATTTTTATTAAGCTGGATTTTGGGGTACCTTTTTCCTATGCTCTTGAGCATTTTCTCCGTCTCTGCTTTCAAAGGCATTCAGGGACTATCAATCACATGGGTCCCAACTCAAGAGGTACAAAAGTGCAAAATCTCCCTCTCACTCCTGCCCCGCAGCTGCCCAGTTTCCCTGCCTAAAAGCAAATAAAGTCCCTAGTTTCCTCTGTATCCTTTCAGAGATATTTTTAGCGATCCAAGTAAATAAATATGTGTCCTTTTCCCTGTATCCCCAGGAATTTTCTAAACCAACAAAAATACAAGCAAAATTGCATATAGCAACAGAATTATAAAAACGTTATATTAAAAAATGCAGAAAACAGAATATAAACAAACAAAAGGAGGAGGTAAAAATCTCATCCCTCCACCCACATCCTGTCCAGGCTCTCTCCCAGGGAAGAGCGCAACAAGGAAACAGGTCTAAAGTTAACCTGGAACCCAAGGTCCCAGATGTTACCTGTGGCTGGACCAAATAAAAACCAGGTCTGTTATGCGTAAGGCATTACGGGAAGCCACTGGGACACAACAGTAAACAGGACTCAGCCCTTACCCAGAGAGAGTTTAAGAAACCAGCACAGCACCTATTCACATTAATTAGTTCTGAAATCATCATTCACAAAAGTAGCATCACGCAGCTGACTACCTGACAGCAGTACTAACATTAGAAATTACTGGGCGCCTGGGTGGCTCAGTGGGTTAAAGCCTCTGCTTTCGGCTCAGGTCATGATCTCAGCGTCCTGGGATCGAGGCCCGCATCAGGCTCTCTGCTCAGCAGGGAGCCTGCTTCCTCCTCTCCCTGTCTCTCTGCCTGCCTCTCTGCCTACTTGTGATCTCTCTCTCTGTGTCAAATAAATAAATAAAATCTTAAAAAAAAAAAAAAAGAAAGAAATTACTCAGGGAGCACTTGGGTGGCTCAGAAGATTAAGCATCCGACTCCTGATTCTGGCTTAGGTCATGATCTCGGGATGCCGAGATCGAGCCCCACGTCAGGCTCCACGCTCAGCAGGGAGTCAGGCTTGCGATTCTCTCTCCTTCTCCCTCTGCGCCTCCCCTGCCCTCCCTCTCTAAAGAAAAAAAATAAAGAAATTACTCAAAATGTTGGACTGAATAAATCACAGGGACAAAAGCTACAGCATTGGAAATAAAAGCAACAGCACTATATAGAGAGAGACGGTAGCTACACTTGTGGTGAGCATAGCATAATGTACAGACTTGGGGAATCACTATGTTGCACAGCTGAAACTAATCTGATATGGTATGTCAACTGTACTTAAATAAAAAGAAAAAAATTACTCAGAATGTAACATAGAGGCACTATTTCTAAGTTTTAAAAAAAAATTCTACTTGCACACATTTTCCAAAATAAGAGAAAGGTAAAAATGATATAAAAGGAAAGGTAGGTACCTTAGAATAGCCAAGTACCCTTTCCTCCTCGTAATTTATCAGGCTAAGTGTTCCCCTTTAGCAAGATCTCACCATAAAAGCCATGGAGGCCACTAGATATTATTGTATCAGAGCCTGGAAAAGGGACACATTCCAGGTATTTCTGAAAAAATGCTCCAACTCCTCTAAAACTCCTCCCCAACTACAAAGGGCCCTTCCATTCCCCAACATTACCACCATCCTTTGTCGCCAGTAGAGTAGTTAGGGTCCAAGCCCCCCAACCTTTTCCTGCCACATCATCTTGGTCTATACCTATGGGGGAAAAACAATCAAAAGGTCAAGACAATGGTCCTACAGTCATTCTCCTCTACAGTACCCAGGAAAGTAGAAATTAACAGAGCAACGTTTACCAGAACAATAGCCCAACTTCTGCTAAGGACCGACAGGAAGAAGTTAAAAAATGCCAGTTTCGACAAGAATGAAGAAACACGCAATTAGAGAGCCTGAGGTAATGAGAAGAACAACACAGTAAAGAATTCCAGCCTCCAGTCTTGACTCTGCCACTTCCTGAGTGGCACTGGGGAGAATACTGGCTCTACATTTATTAAGTAAGATGATGAATGGAAAGGGTTTGTACAGGACATTTTTTTAAAAATCAGCTCCTGGGGTGCCTGGGTGGCTCAGTCAGTTAAGCCTGTACCTTCAGCTCAGGTCATGATCTCCACTCCGGAATGGAGCCCTGCCTCAGGCTCCCTGCTCAACGGGGAGCCTGTTTCTCCCTCTCCCTTTGCTCCTCCCGCCACGTCCCCCCAACTTGTGCTCTCTCTCAAATAAGTATATAAGATCTTTAAAAAAAATTATCTCTATCCCTTTAATTACCATAATTATTGAGTGGCACTTAGGTATCCAACTATAGAGGGGTATTAACAATGGAGGATGGGGGGAGGGGGGGAGAGAACAGAACCAACCATAAACTCTGCTCTATAGACTTCTCCATAACAGAAGCTACAAGGAGGACCATTTTTACCTAGTAGTTCAAAACAAGTTAAGATTTCTCATAAACCTGGGGCGCCCGGGTGGCTCAGTGGGTTAAAGCCTCTGCTTTCGGCTCAGGTCATGATCTCAGGGTCCTGGGATCCAGGCCCACATTGGGCTCTCTGCTCAGCAGGGAGCCTGCTTCCCCCTCTCTCTGCCTGCCTCTCTGCGTACTTGTGATCTCTCTCTCTCTCTCTCTCTGTGTCAAATAAATAAATAAAATCTTTAAAAAAAAAAAGATTTCTCATAAATCTGTGGGTTGGCTGAGCCCAGCTAGAAGGCTCTTCCACAAATCTTGTCTGGGATCATTCACACCACTGTTGTTACCTGCCGGCTTCACTTGGGTACAAGAGTCCACAGTGGCATCACTCACATGTCTGACACCTGATGATGGCTGCTGGCTGGACCTCTTGCCACATATGATCTCTAACCATTCAGTAACCTAGCCTGCAGCTCACTGTACAGTGGTGAGAGCATTCCAAGGGAGCAAAAGGGGAAAGTGCCAGGCTTCTCAAGGCCTAGAACCCAGAACTTGCAAATCACTTCCACTACATTCTGTGGTCCAAGCAAGTCACAAGACCAGCCCAGATTAAGTGTGAGGAAATGGATTCTACCAATTAATAGGAGCTGCAGAACGTTGTGGCCCTGTTTTTCAATCTAACACATATATATTCAATGGATATTTGCAGAATGAATACACGGATAAAGAGCTGGGATGAATACATTTGTATTCTGGTTACCCATTACCAGGCTAATCTCGACTTTTATTGACTCATCATACATCACATCTCACTACAGAAAACACAACAGACGTAACTATAATCTATGGCTTGACTTGAAAATGCTTCCAACTTACTTGGAGAGAACAAAATGCACAAAAAGCTTGTCAGTGTAATAATTCACCACAGACACAGGATACACATTACATGTAACAGGTGGAAAGTTAGGGGTATGTGTAAGTACTGTGGCAATTCAGAGAAGGGATGGATAGAGGAGGCCTGGAATGACCGAGTTAAAACTATGTATGCCCATCAGGTAACAGAGGAAATGATAAAACTTAATGGGGGAAAAAGCATAAGCAAAGGAGGGGAGAAGACACAAATGTCCAAGGGAAGAAGCATGCTAAGGCGAGACCGTGAAATACCTGTACGTAGGCGGCTATCATTATTTCCATTTCAAAGATAAAGAAATGAAACTCAGAAAGGCTCAAAACAACAAAAACCTGCCCAGAGTTTTAAAGTTAATAATGTCGGGCAGTAATTGAAAAACAGAGCTGTCTAGCCTTATGGTTTGTATTCTTAACACTATACTACGACACTCTACCATCACAATGAAAACCCAAAGTATGGGCACTTAATAATTGAAACGCGAAAATGGTACACAGCTATAGCATGTGGGGCATAAGAAGTAGAGGATTAGGAAATAAGAAATCAAATCACAAGTACTTAGGAAGCTTTAATAAAATAACATTCAACATTATAGTATCAAGAAGGACAATTTAAACTAGAAGCACAACAAAGTGAATAACCACATCGAAAATGTCCCTGAAAAATATGTAGAAAGCAGTCATAATACTTTAAAAGCCAACTATTACTTTAAAGCCATAATACTTTAAAAGCCAGAAATTAGCAGAATTTATTCACATTAAGTCAAAAGTGGTGTGTTTCTATCAATAAGATGATCTTTTTTGCATTCTAATGATTTTTATAATATGGTCTGAAATTTTCAAAGACACTCTGCCTTGCCCTGCCGGCAATAAATCTCCATTCTCACTCTACCTGTGCTGTTCTTTCCTTCTCTTCCCTCCTCAGCCCATCCACTTCTGAGCCCACACACTCACTCAGTGAACATTTACTCTGGGCCGGTGACGTGACCGGCATGTACTGTGCTAAGGACTGGAAATCCCAGAATGTAAGGCTTGGTCCAGGCACTCGAGGAGGAGCCCATCACCCGGAAGAGGGAACAGACAGAAATGCAAACAGCTGCAACAGTATCAGGAGTCCTGAGCAGGCTGTTTGTAGAAGGTGCTGCAGGTGGCAGGGACAGGAGACAAAACGCTGCCTGAGGAAAGCCAAGTGGGAATTCCAGAGCTGGAGCAGGGCAGCTCACACCGTGCGGATGCAGCACTCACTCTCCCTGCCAGCCTCTGCTTTCATTTGTCAGCCTGCAGTCACTGGCCACCTCCAGGCGGTATTGGCCTCCAGCCTCCATGTCTCCCTCCTTCCCTGCCTCAGCATCCTTCAGTGGCCTCTCTCTCTTCAGCCACTTCAGACCTCTAACCTAGGTGTCTGCTCTCAGGTATCAGCAACCCCTCCTCGTCTCTCAGCTCCCGGACATGTTCTGCAATCCGGCTTTTCAACCACAACTGCCCATCCTATGCTCAAGCTCATGGCCCCACCCTCCTCAAGTCCATAAAACGCCTTCCCAATTTGACCTTCCTTTTATTCTGGATTCAATTCCACAGGAGTGTTAAGAGCTTAAAACTACCCTCAACTTTCTCTCCTTCTGTGATCACTGCCTAGTAAGTCTGGACCTTGGAAGATCCTGACACACAAACAGGTGCCTTCTCGTGCCTGCAGCAAACTGTCCATCACGCTGAAAACACACAAACACGCATGTCCAACCAGTTTCACTTTACACTGAGAATCTCAAGCTTCACAAAGTATCCCAAGCCAGCATTCCAACACCTGTTCTCTAGTGAGTTTGCTCCACCCTTCTCTCCAAAGTGCCTTTCCCTCTTCTCCCCAGGGATCCCTGCACCCTGCCCTGCAGCCTGCACCCTTCTCCCTCCCAGGAGCAGCTGCACTGTTGCACTTCTGTTCACCCTGCAGCCCCTCTG
This sequence comes from Ailurus styani, assembly GCA_002007465.1. Classification (NCBI taxonomy): domain Eukaryota; kingdom Metazoa; phylum Chordata; class Mammalia; order Carnivora; family Ailuridae; genus Ailurus; species Ailurus styani. The sequence goes on from LNAC01000094.1 coordinate 4,367,099, forward strand.
ATCGGGCTTCACCTGCCACAGCTCCCTGGGAGCTGCTCATCAGGATCACAGATGACTTCCATGCTGGCAATCCATGGAAATCTGTCGTTGGCTAACTCCAACTCTCCGCAGCATTCTAAGGCTGGCCACATCGTCCTTCTTGAAAAACTTCCCACTTTCATGAAAACAAATGATCACGCCTTCCCACTACTTTTCTGGCCACACCACCTTGAGTTTCTCTAACCATCTCCTCTCTGCTTCCAGAGTGGCTAAGGGGCTCAGACTGATGCCTCTCATCTTCTGATCTTGCTCACTCCAAAACATTCAGCATCCATTGCCAAGAATTTACAAACTGCCTTTAAACTGATGACTTCCAAATTGTTACCTCCAGGGTATCTCTGAACCCATGGGTTCCCAATGGCCTCACTCTTGCTCTTCCTTCTGCCTTAAACACTGCCCATGTGTCTACAGTAGCCTGGCTGTGGGCCTCAGGGTTTCAGCTTAAAGGTCACCTCCTCAACAAGTCCTTCAAAGACCACTCATAGTAGTGAGCCATCACTGCATCCTGTTCCCTTCCTTCGAAACACGACGAACATTCTATCACATGTTTGTTTACCTATTTGCTGTCTGTTTTCCTACAGGACTGTCAGTCTTATTAAGGCAGGGACCCTGTTTATTACATTCACCTAATGCCTATAATTATGCCTGTTACACACAGGCACTTGAGAAATATTTGTTAAAAGAATGAAGTTTGAGCTGAAAATCAAAAGTCACTGCAGTCATTAATTGAGTTCATTTTCTTCTTGGGGAGTAGGAGTAATTGGAAGGTAGGAAAAATGTAAAAAACATTCCAGCTAAAAGGAATGTGCAAATACACACGGACAGAGCACAAACCCAAGAGACTGTCAGAGGAAAACCAGCAATTTGGAAAAGCCAGAGCACCAGCTCCCAACCTGTAAACACTAACCCCACCTCTGAGATGAGAGCACATAGTTATTACAAGAATGTCTGAGCTTTCTTCTGTATGCACACCAAACATTACCCATAAACTGAGTAAGTCTTCATAATTTTTCTTCACCACAATTTTTCAAATTCAGGTAAAGCGGTTATGAATTTTTAAAGGCAAAGACAACATAAAAAGTAATTCTAAATTCCTTTAGTTTAATCATTCCACTTCTGTAGACCTCTGTGATGCTGGACACTAAAAAGAGTTCTTAGCCTCAAAAAGTCTGGAAATAACCAATTAGGAATAAAGCAGAAAGACTGGACACAGACAATGCCCAACAATCATTTTCTAGCCCCAAAGTCAGGAGGTCTTGACTCAGGGAGCTCTACACAAATCATCTATGAACAACAGAATCAGGAAACTTGGGTGGGCAGGAAATTATTTCCCTGGGAAAGATCATTAAAATCTGGAATTATTCAAGTGATCACAAGACCATAATATTCTGTGGTAGGGGGAAAAAAAATCAGAGTTAATCTCTCTGTTTCAGTCATTCACCCCAGTATGAGTAATAATTAACTACAGTGAAGTCAGGACAGAAAACAGCCATAACATATAATGCAAATGCCCAAAATGGAATAAAAGGGGAAGGTTCACCATATTCCACTGAAAGGGCAGGCCATATGAATAGAAAAAAATCATTAACATTGCTTAATTTCTGATAGTAAAGTTACAGATTTTTCATTACAGTTTTCTGTATTTTCTAAATATTTTCTATGATGAATATACGTTACCTTCATAATTACAAATAGTAAAGTACTATTCAAAAATCAGGTAGTGTATCTCATAATGGAGGAAAATCTCCCTTTCAGTTTTATGGAATATAATGTACAACCTTGTCAATGAAGTGTAAAACAAGAAGAAAGTCTGAAATCCATAAGAAGATGAAAGAAGTGCACCTATTACTTCCACAAAATATGTGGTGGTGAAAAAAAACATGCTGGTGAAGAAAAATAAATGCCAAAACAAAAACAAAACAACAACCCTGCAACTCCACATTACTGTACATATACTGTAAGAAAATAATAGAAGATACTACAATAGCACCAGATAACTTCTTCATAATAGTTAATACTTGCCTTCACTAGTATTTTAATGAAGTATTTTTTTAATCTTTCAGATTAAAATATTTAAGTATTAAAATACCAAAAATATTTAAAATAAAATATTGTTTTCTCTATGAACTATAAAAGCAGGAGATAGCCCTCATTTTGTTTTTGCTTCTCCTGGGGCGGGTTTAAAATAATAAAAATTGCTTCTACTTTTATTCTGCGCCTCAAAACTTCCTCAAAGATGCAAGAAGATGGATATGCATTGAGAATTGCCAAAATTCTGTGATAAGCACATGAGGGTAAAGTAAAGACACTATTGTCTTTACTTCTGTATGTGTTTAAAATTGTCCGTAATTTTTTTTTATTTTTACTCTTTTTTTTTTAAGGCTTTATTTATTTATTTGAGAGAGAGAGACAGAGAACACAAGTAGGGAGAAGAACAGAGAGAGAGAGGGACAAGCAGACTCCCAACTGAGCAGGGAGCCCAACGTGGGGCTTGACCCAGGACCCCGAGATCATGACCCTAGCTGAAGTCAGACACTTAACCAATTGAACCACTCAGGTGCCCTGTCTGTAATTTTTTTTTTAAGATTTATTTTTTTTTTTTTAGGGGGGAAGACAGAGGAGGAGGGAAAGGGATAGGGGAAGTAGACTCTGCTGAGCCCGAAGTGGGCTTGATCTCATGACCCTCAGACCATTACCTTAGCCAAAACCAAGAGTCAGAGGCTTAACCGACTGAGCTACCCAAGCACCCCTATCTACAATTTTTCTTTTAAGTCTTGTAAAGCTTAAGTCCACTTGGTAGAAAAAAATACAAACTACCTGAAATAAAACTGTTCATTAACTAAACAAATGAGGATGTGAAATTATATTAAATTATACTTATGTATAGTACAATATAGCCTACATGTGGAAAGAATCACAGAAAAAAATAGAGTATGTAAAGTGTTAAAGTGTGGCCTCTGGGGGTGCCTGGGCAGCTCAGTTGGTTAAGCAGCTGCCTTTGGCTTGGGTCATGATCCCAGGGTCCTGGGATCAAGCTCCACAGCGGGGCTCCTTGCTCAGTGAGGAGCCTGCTTCTCTCCCTCTGCCTGCCACTCCCCCTGCTTGCTCTCTCTCTCTCTAGTAAATAAATAAAATCTTAAAAAAATAAAAATAAAAAAATAAAGTGTGGCCTCTGAGTAATAGACTTATGAGAGTTTCTGTCCTACTTCTTAAAAATTTCTTCTACTTTTTATATTTTTGAAAAAGAAGAGATATAGCTTTTAAGTCTCAAAACAAGGGCACCTGGGTGGCTCAGTGGGTTAAAGCCCCAGCCTTCGGCTCAGGTCATGATCTCAGGGTCCTGGGATCTAGCCCCGCATCAGGGCTCCCTGCTCAGCGGGGAGCCTGCTTCCTCCTCTCTCTCTGCCTGCCTCTCTGCCTACTTGTGATCTCTCTTCCTCTCTGTGTCAAATAAATAGATAAAATCTTTTTTAAAAAAAAGTCTCAAAACAGAAGAGCAGTTATTTAGTAACACCCAATTTTATTCATGCAAAAACTGTAAGACCAAAACTAACTGAAAACATCTCCCTATTCACTGCTGACTCTTCTCCCAATATATTTAACATATACATAAGACTGTCAGCATTAGCATACCAAAGTGTTACCTCATCAACACAGTTGGGGGGGGGGGGCGAAGAATCATAATACAGATTGCAGCTTCCCAAGGAAGGATCTTACATGGAGACCAGAGACCTCAGTAGAGAAGGAGTTTACTGGGGAGAGGAGCCTCATTAGACACAGTATGTGACTGATAAATTGGCTCATCTAAAAAGAGAGGATGTAAATTTCTACTCAATCTAGCAACACTTAACTTCTATAGTATTTTTCAGAGCTTTCTTATCCTTTCATAGTCCTGGCCAAACAGTATCTCTTTTTTACTTGTTTACTATACTAATGAAAAACAGATCACTAAACCTAAACAGCTTACGTGTTTTTTTTTTAGTAACAGCTTTACCGAGATATAATTCACATACCATTAAGTTCACCCTCTTAAAGTGGGTATAATTCAATAGTTTTGATTATATTCCCTAGGTTGTGCAACCATCACCACTATTTAAGAACACTTTTATTATCTCAAAATAAAACCTCATATCCTTTAGCAGTCACTCCCCAGATCCCTCCCCTAAGCCCATGAAAACCAATAATCTACTTTCTGACCAAATGGATTTGCCTATGCTGGACATTTCATGTAAGTGGAGTCATAAAAATATATGGCCTTTTGTGTCTGGTTTCTTTCACTCAGCATACTATTTTCAAGGCTTATCCACGTTATAGCATATATCAGTATTTCATTCCTTTTTATGGCTGAATAATACTCCATTATACAGATAAACCATATTTGTTCATAAACTTACCTGTTGATGGATATTTGGATCGTTTCTACTTTGGGGCTATAATAAGTGCTACTATGAACATTCCTGAACAAGTTTTGTGTAGATATGGTTTTAACTTTGTTTGACACAAACAGGTGTTAACTAGAATATAGGATATGGTAACTATGTTTAGCTCTTGGAAGAACTGCCAACCTATTTTCCAAAATGACTACCCCAGTCTACATTCCTACAATCAAGACGTGAGGGTTCCAATTTCCCTACATCTTCACCAAGACTTATTGTCTATTTAGTACAGCCATTTTAGTGGGTGTGGAATGGCATCCTATTGTGGTTTTGATTTGCATTTCCCTAATGACTAAAGATATTGAGCTTCTCTTCATGGGTGTGGCCATTTGAACATCTTCTCTGGAGAAATGTTTATCAAATCCTTTATTTTTTAATTGGGTTATTTGTCTTTTTACTGTTGACTGTGAGAGTTTTTATATGTTCTGGATAAAAGTACTTTATTAGATATATGATTTCCAAGTATTTTGTCTCATTCTGTGGAGTGTGCTTCACTTTCTTGATGGTGTCATTTGAAAGTTAAAGTTCTCCATTTTGACAAAGTCCATTTTGGCTTTTTTCTTTTGTTGCTTGTGTTTTAGGTATCATACCAGAGAAATCATTGCCTATTTTACCACAATGAAAAAGAAAAGAAAATATTGCTTAATCCAAGGTCATAAAGATTTATACCTGTTTATATAGATATAAAGATTTTATACATATAAAACTAAGACTTTTATTAGTTTCAGATCCTACGTTTAGGTCTATGATTAATTCTGAATTCATTTGTATATACAAATGAGAAAAGGGTCCAAATTCATTCTTTTGCCTGTGGATATCCACTTGTCCCAACACCATCTGTTGAAAAGACCATTCTTTTGGGGGTGCCTGGGTGGCTCAGTCAGTTGAACAATGGACTCTTGGTTTCAGCTCAGGTTGTGACCTCATGGGTGCTGACACCAAGTCCTTAATGAGGCTCTGCACTCAGCAGGGAATCTGCTTAAGGAGTCTCCCTCTGTGCCCCTCTGCTACGTGTGCACTCTCTCTCATAAGTAAATCTTAAAAAAAAAAAAAAAGTGAAAAAAAGAAAAGACCATTCTTTCCCCATCAAAAGACTGTTTTGGTTACTATAACTTTATAGTAAGTTATGAAAGTCCTCCAATCTTGTTCTTTTCAAGATTGTTTGGCTATTCTGGGTCCCTTGTATTTCCACATGAATTTTAAGAGCAGCCTGTCAATTCCTACAAAACAGGCAGGTAGGATTTCAACAGTGAGTATACCAAATCTGTATATCAACTTGGGAAGTACTGCCATCTTTAACAATACTAGGTTATCTGATCCATGAACAAAGGACGTCTTTCCATTTACTTAGGTCTTTAATTTCTTTCAATGATGTTTTATAGTTTTCAGAGTATAAGTTTTATACTTTTTTTACCTTTATCCTAAGTATTTTTATCCTTTTAATAGCTATTGTGAATGGGACTGTTTTCTTAGTTTCATTTTTGAACTATTCATTGCAAGTATATAGGAATACAATTTTTTGTTTTTTACTGTTTATTTTTGTTTATTGTTTATTGATTTTTATTTTTGTTCATTGATTTTACATCCTTCAACCCTGCTGACTTCCTTTTTTTTTAAAAGATTTTATTTATTTATTAGTCAGAGAGAAAGGGAGAGAGCACAAGCTGGCAGAATGGCAGGCAGAGGCAGAGAGAGAAGCAGGCTCCCCGCTGAGCAAGAAGCCCGATGTGGGACTCGATCCCAGGGCCCTGGGATCATGACCTGAGCCGAAGGCAGCTGCTTAACCAACTAAGCCACCCAGGCGTCCCCCTGCTGCACTCCTTTATCAGTTCTAATAGGATGTTCTATATACAAGATCATGTCATCTGCAAGTTATGGTTTTACTTCTTTTCCTATCTGGATACATTTTATTTCTTTTGCTTGTTCTGGTTAGAATCTCCAGTGCAATGTGGAGAACCTCCAGTACAAGAAGAGAAGGGGCATAAAAGGACATCCTTCTGTTCCTGATCTTGGGGAGAATGCATTCTTCTATCATTAACTATGACATCAGCTGTGGGTATTTGGCCTTTATCACATTAAGGAAGTTCCCCTCTATTTCTAGGTTGTTGAGAGTTTTTATCAAAAAGCTGTTGTGAAGAAGATGTGGTATATATACACAATGGAATATCATGCAGCCAACAAAAAAATGAAATCTTGTCATTTGCAACAACATGGATGGAAGAGGGTATTACGCTAAGCGAAATAAGTCAATCAGAGAAACACAATTATTATATTATCTCAATGATATGGGGAATCTGACAAATAAGACAGAGGATCAAAAGGGAAGGGAGGGAAAAATGAAACAAGAAGAAACCAGAGAGGGAGACAAACCGTAACAGACTTTTTTTTTTTTTAAGATTTTATTTATTTGACACAGAGAGAGAGATCACAAGTAGGCAGAGAGGAAGGCAGAGAGGAAGGCAGAGAGACAGAGAGATGAGGAAGCAGGCTCCCTGCTGAGCAGAGAGCCCGATGCGGGTCTCGATCCCAGGACCCTGAGATCATGACCTGAGCCAAAGGCAGAGGCTTTAACCCACTGAGCCACCCAGGCACCCAGACTCTTAATCTCAGGAAACAAACTGAGGGTTATTGGAGTGGGGGACAGGGGGGACAGGAAGGATGGGGTGGCTGGGTGATGGACATTGGGGAAGGTATGTGCTATGGCGAGTGCTGTGAATTGTGTAAAACTGATGAATCACAGACTTGTACCCCTGAAACAAATAATACATTATATGTTAATTTAAAAAAAACAAGGTGTTGGATTTTGTCGAATGCTTTTCCTTCAGCTTTTGAGATGATAATGTGCCTTTTATCCTTTATTCTATTAATATGGTATATTACATTGATTTTCAGATATTAGACCAATCTTGTATTTCTGATATAAATCCTACCTGGTCATAGTGTATAATCCTTCTGCTAGAGTGCTGGATTCAATTTGTTAGTATTTTTGTTGATTTTTCACATTTATATTCATAAAAGACACTGGTCTGTAATTTTCTTGTGATATCTTTGTATGGCTTTTGTAACACAGTAATAACATGCTCAAAGTATTCCATCCTCATCTTTATTTTGAAGGCGTCTGTGAAGAATTTGCACTTGGTAGATATGGTAGAATCACCAAATGTGAAGTCACTTGAGCCTGGGCTCTTTTTGGTGGGATGTTTTTTGATTGTTAACTCAACCTCTTCACTTATGATTGATGTATTCAGATTGTCTATTTTCTTCTTGAGCCAATTGCAGTAAAGCTTTTCCAGCAATGCATAATTTCATCTAAGTTATTTGTCAGCATATAATTGTTCCTAGTATCCCTTATCATCTTTTTTTATTTCTGTAAGGACAGTAGTGATATCCTCTCTTTAATTTCTGACTTTATTATTCTGAATATTGTCTCTGTTTCTCTTGGTATCTTTTCAATTTTTGGTCTGCTGATTTTCATTGCTGTTTTTCTCTATCATTTATTTCTAATCTAGTCTTTTTTTTCTCCTGCTTGCTTTTGGTTTATCACGTTCTCTTACTAGTTCCTTAAGATGGAAATTTAGGTTATTGATTTAAGATCCTTCTTCAGGGCGCCTGGGTGGCTCAGTGGGTTAAAGCCTCTGCTTTCGGCTCAGGTCATGGTCTCAGCGTCCTGGGATCGAGGCCCGCATCGGGCTCTCTGCTCGGCGGGGAGCCTGCTTCCTCCTCTCTCCGCTCTCTCTGCCTGCCTCTCTGCCTACTTGTAATCTCTCTCTCTGTGTCAAATGAATAAATTAAAAAAAAACAAAAAACAAAGATCCTTCTTCAAAGTAGGTAAAGCTATATGTTTCCTTCTGAGCACTGCTTTCAGTGCATTCCCTAAGTTATGGTATGTTGTTTTATTTTTGGCATAAAGTATAGTAAGTGTTCAATAAACATTACTGAACAATGAATGAGTTTTGTTTCTTTTTTTAATTGTGGTAAGTCATACATAAGATTTACCATTTTTACCACTTTTAAATGTACAATGCAGTGGTATTAAATACATTCACACTGTTGTCCAACCATTGCCACTATGGGATGGTGTGTTTTTGTTTCAACCATCTTAGAATATTTTATAATTCTCTTTGTAATTTCCTTTTTACTCACTGATGATTTAGGAGTGTGTTAATTTCCACATATTTGTAAATTCCCCAATTTTTTTTTTTAAAGATTTTATTTATTCATTTGACAGAGAGAGAGAGAGAGAGATTACAAGTAGGCAGAGAGGCAGGCAGAGGGAGAGGAGAGAGGAGGAAGCAGGCTCCCTGCTGAGCAGAGAGCCCGATGTGGGCCTCGATCCCAGGACCCTGGGATCATGACCTGAGCCGAAGGCAGCGGCTTTAACCCACTGAGCCACCCAGGCGCCCAAATTCCCCAATTTTTGTTAAAGATTTTATTTATTTATTTGACACAGAGAGAGATCAGATCACAAGTAGGCAGAAAGGCAGGCAGAGAGAGAGGAGGAAGCAAGCTCCCTGCCGAGCAGAGAGCCTGATGCAGAGCTCGATCCCAGGACCCTGAGATCATGACCTGAGCCGTAGGCAGAGGCTTTAACCCATTGAGCCACCCAGGCACCCGTGAATTCCCCAATTTCTACTACTGATATCTAACTTCATTCTATGGTGATCAGAAAGAGAACATACTTTGTATGATTTTCATCCTTTAAATGTATTAACTCTTGTTTTACGGCATAACATGTGATCTATTCTGGAGAATGTTCCACATGCACTTGAGAATAATGTGTATCTACTGCTACTGGGTGCATTACTCTATATATGTCTGTCCCTTAAGAATTTAAGAATCTGTCTACATCTAGACCACGTTTAAGAAAAAAATTCTCCATTATCTAAATCTTAAATTTTTCACGGTATCCCCTACTTTTTAGACTGTTCACATATCCCATATTTACATATTTTAAAAATCAGGTCTCCCCTTTAAAAATCTCAGTTCTGGTAAATATTAAGAGTTGGTTTCCAAGAGCAAAACCTGAGAAAAAGGTAACCCAAAAAGATACTTGCATGAGAGATTTTTTAAAAGCTTTCTGAAACATGAAATCCCCAGACTTAGGTGAGTAAGGAGAGAGGCAAGCATATGATATGTTATTTGATACCATGACAGCTGACATGGCCATCCCAAATTTCTCAAGGGAGCCGAGTTACACCCCGTTGAAAAAAGAAAACCCTATTAAGTACTGGTTAGTCAGTGTGAAGACAGAAAGTGTAAAAAGGCTGGGAGTACAAAAGTAGGGAGAGTTTTTCCTGTTACTGCAAAAAGTCAAGCTATAAAGAAGTAATGCAGCAGTAGTTTAAAATTCAGCTTTCACTTCAGCAATTTAGAATAAGCAAGGCAACTTCACATTTTAAACAGCACTTTCCAATTCACTAAGTAAATATACAAATGTTACTTTTCTTTATCCACCCACAAAACCTCTCTATATGACTGTTACTCTCATACTACTTTACAGAAAAGTTAACAGATTCAGAAGTAAATGTAACTTCCAGGGTCACCCAGCAAGTATGAAAGAGAATCAGGACTCGAAACTGAACGTCTAACTCCAAATCCAGGACTGTTTCCACCAAGCCATAGCTACTGCTTCTCACCAACACATACCGGCCTCTGAGTACTTTAGACATGTATGTACAATTTAGGAAGAAGATCCACAAAGGAAGGCTATATCCACCAAACTTACTGTTACCAAAATAAGAGACTGAATCAAGAGAAGCAACTAGACCTGGCACAGCACCACATACTAAGCAAGAGCTTCATCAAAAACAAATGAAGAGGGGCGCTTGGGTGGCTCAGTCTGTTAAGTGTCTGCCTTTGACTCAGGTCATGATCCCATGGGTCCTGGGATCCAGCCCTGCACTGGGCTCCCTGTTCAACGGGGAGCCTCAGTCTCTCTCTCCCTCTGCCTGCCGCTCTGCCTACTTGAGCTCTCTATCTCTCTGTCAAATAAATAAATAAAAATCTTAAATAAATAAAAGAAGAAGAACCATATGCATTCCCAGAAGTAACTCTAAGAGAGTAATCAGCAATCTTTAGTTCAGAGGGTTTACTATTTCCCACAGGTGCTGATGGCAAGCCAAAAGCATGATCATAAAAAAGAAAAGGAGTCAAAAAAGAGGAATGCATAACCACTGGGGGACAGTAGGTAAAGGATAAACAGAAACTCTACTATTTTTGCAACTTCTTGTGAATCTATAATTATTCCAAAATATAAAGAAGAAAAAAAGTGAAAAGATACATATGATGATGGCAGGCTCTTGGTACTCAGTTCCTAAGTTCACTAAACACCTATTGTGCCAGCCAATCTCCCAGGCATGCCTTCAACACGCTCCAGGTTCGCTGGGGAAAGAAAGACGAGTGAGCAATCTATTCTAATAGTATATCAAGGCGCTTTCCTGTAAGACTTATCTACTTTTCTGATGACTCCCTAATAAATAGGGGAAAAGGAAACACTGCACCAGTGAAACAAATATAAGGGCAAAACTCTTGTCTTACTTGTGCACTGGCATGAAAACACATGCTTTGCTTCCTCTCACCCTCCCAATCACTTCCCTTGCTTCCATTCTTGGCTCCAGCAAGATTCATGCAGAAGAATCTGACCAACTGGGAAATCCCACACAGTCATAGAGCCTTCAATGATAAGAAGTGCTGTGCTTGCTGAAGATAGAGAACTGATTAGAGGGCTTTAGAGATTCATTTATTCATTGACAAATCAGACGGTATTAGGTTTGGCCTCAAATCTTTCTAATGTAATAAAGTGAAGTGGCAGAGAACGATAATTGGGAACATCAGCCAAGCAATGACAAAGACTACTGAAAAGTTTTCCATACGGCTTCCTACCCACCCCACTGAAACCATATTTCAAGCATACAGACTTTAAGTCTCCACTTTACTAAGCTTACACATAAAGCTAGGAAAATTTCTATTTCTCAGATCAATCGTAACAGAACACTGCTATTACTAAAATGATATTTTTGTATTCATATTTTATGGATTTAGGGGAAAAACTCCACAAGAAAAACACAAAAAGAGATCTGTGCCTTGGGCGCCTGGGTGGCTCAGTGGGTTAAAGCCGCTGCCTTCGGCTCAGGTCGTGATCCCAGGGTCCTGGGTTCGAGGCCCACATCGGGCTCTCTGCTCAGCGGGGAGCCTGCTTCCTCCTCTCTCCTCTCTCTCTGCCTGCCTCTCTGCCTACTTGTAATTTCTCTCTCTGTATCAAATAAATAAATAAAATCTTAAAAAAAAAAAAAAAGAGATCTGTGCCTTAACCATGTTAGTATATTCTGAATCGTACCCACAGACACTCAGTTTCCAAACTAAGTTGTTACTGCCTTTGTATTTTTCCAACATGACTATTCCTCCCCATCACTAACACAGCTTTCTTTAACATATCAAAAGACGTAACCCTCACTCTAGTCCTCCATTTAAAAAGATCAGGTGAGAATGTAATGGGATATAATCAAACATGCTTTAATACATGGATAAGAATAAAATTCATAACTATCTAAGGGCAATTTGGAAACATCTATCAATAACCTTTAAACATATGTTTTGATCCCACAAGTACAAATCTAAGAATTCATGTAAGGAAATAATTTGTCAAATATGCTGAACTGTATACATAAAGCTGTCCACTGTGGCTGTTCATAAAAAAATTTATCTTTTTTTAAGATTTTATCTTTAAGCAATCTCTACACCCAATGTGGGGCCGAACTCACAACACCAAGATCAAGAGTTGCATGCTCCACGGACTAAGCCAGCCAGGTGCCCACACAGAAAACTTTTTAAATGAAATTAACCCTAAATGTACAAGAACAAAGAAATGGGAAAGAAATTAACCATACATCCAAACAACAACATACCATGTAATCACTCTATAGTAAAAATATGCTCTTCAAGGCCTGGAAAAATATTTATGGTCAATTTAGTGAAAAAAGCAAGCCAGAGGGGCGCCTGGCTGGCTCAGTCAGTAGAGCATGCAACTCTTGACCTCAGGATCGTAACTTCAAGCCCCATGTTCGGTAGAGAGTTTACTTTAAAAAAAAAAAAAAAAAAAAAAAACAGTAAAGCAAGCTAGAAGATAGCGTGTTTATGACATCATGTTTGTTTATAAAATACAAAGTTGTCACTTAAGTCCTGCATGCACAGAAAAAGTATGGATGGAAACAGCATACCAAGACATTAACTCTGTATTTTCTAAAATGAAAATGTACTACTTACATAATTTTTTAAATACTATTAAAAATAACAGTGGTACTAAAAAAAAATAACAGCGGTACTAACAAAACAATGCTGTAACCTATACAGACATATAAAGGCTTTACATGCATAGAATATCTAGAAAACCATCTAGGAAACCAGAAACAATAGTTGCCTCTGGGAATGGATGTGGAAGAATCCGGAGAAAAGATGGAGGAAGATGGACATTTCAGTCTCTAGCCTTGTGTACCTTTTAAGTTTTTTGACCATGTACATATTATCTAGTCAAAGGAAATATAAATTTTAAAACATTAAAAAGTATGATGCTATTCTCCAGTTAAACCGTATTATATACAATAAATATCAGAAAGTTGTTTGTAAAGTCAAATTTAATTGTAATCATGAAACCACAGGCATCATCATCAGTTACTACAAGAATTAAAAACTACAGGGTGTCCTGGCTGACTCAGTGGGTATAGAGCATGTGACTCTTGACCTCGGGGTCATGAGTTCAGCCCTGCACAGAGCTTTAAAAAAATTGAAAACTATAAAAAGAGCCAGTTATTCAGCAAATTGTCCATCTCTGGTACTCCTCTCTAGAAGGCAGCCTTGGTAACATATAAGGAAGCAAAGCTCATTTCCAAACCTCATATAGCCATGAAATCTTTGCAAAGTCAAAAACAGAAAAACAGGGCGCCTGGGTGGCTCAGTGGGTTAAAGCCTCTGCCTTCAGCTCAGGTCATGATCTCAGGGTCCTGGGATCAAGGCCCACATCGGGTTCTCTGCTCAGCAGGGAACCTGCTTCCTCCTCTCTCTCTGCCTGCCTCTCTGCCTACTTGTGATCTCTCTCTGTCAAATAAATAGATAAAATCTTTAAAAAAAAAACAAAAAACAGAAAAACAAACAAGTAATAAGAAGAAGACAAGTGCTTGATTGGTTTTTTATCACTGAAGTATAGGTACGTAACAAAACAGTCATATACTTTTACAAAATTATATTTTTAAGTGTATTAACTATAGGATTCTCATATTGCAGGCTGGGTTTTGTTAAAACTTCTAAGATGGGGCAGCTGGGTGGCTCAGTAAGTTAAGCCTCTGACTCTTGATTTCAGCTCAGGTTCTGATCTTAGGGTCATGGGATTGAGCCCCACGCAAGGCTCCACACTCAGCATAGTCTGCTTGTCCCTCTCCCTATGCTCCTCCCCGTGCTCACTCTCTCCCAACTAAATAAAATCTTTTAAAAAAAAGAAAAAAAACGACCTCTAAGATGGATGATTTGGCAATATCTCTCAAAATTTTAAAGGTATATAACTTTCCACCTAAAATGTCAACTTATGGGACTTAATTCATATATGTGCAAAATAAATTATTATAGGGTTATTCTTTCTAGCATTATACATAAAAGCAAAAGACTAGAAAAAACTAAATGTTCCTCAATAAAGGGCTAGGTAAATTATGGTATACCCAGCCATACCCTTAGTTTAAACAAAACAGTAAGGAGGAGTGCCTGTGTGGCTCAGTCACTTGAGCATCTGACTCTTGATCTCAGCTCAGGTCTTGATCTCAGGGTCATTGAGTTCGAGCCCCACACTGGGCTCCACACTGGGCACAGAGCCTACTCAAGAAAAGAAGAAAAGACCCCACAACAATGAGGAAGTCTTTATTTTATTTTTTTTTTAAGATTTTATTTATGAGGCGCCTGGGTGTCTCAGTCAGTTAAGCATCCGCCTTCAGCTCAGGTCATGATCCCAGGGTCCCGGGATCCAGCCCCAAATCAGGCTCTCTGCCCAGCGGGAGCCTGCTTCTCCTTCTCCTTACCACTCCCCCTGCTTGTACTCCCTCTCTGTGTCAAATAAATAAATAAAATCTTAAAAAAAATTATTTATTTATTTGAGAGAGTAAGAGAGAGCCTCAGAGAGAGAGAGAGCAGGGGGGCAGGGCAGAGGGAAAGAAGATGACTCCCCACTGAGCAGGGAGCCTGATACAGAACTCTGTCTCAGGACCCTGGGATCATCACCTGGCCAGAAGGAGATGCTTAACCGACAGAACCACCCAGGTGCCCCAATAAGGACGTCTTTAATGTACTCACATAGAACAATTTGCAAGAAAGAAAGAGAGGGAGGGAAGTAGGGAGGGAGGAAAATACAAGGTAGTCTGCAGTAGTCTGTACAAAAAAGGGGGAAGGGAGGTGTGTCTACATATATACATGCATTTTTTCACATATATAATTAATAACACTGGTGTTTCCAGGAAAGGAAAGTGGGTAGATGGCAGACGGGAGAGGAGGAAAACTTAAATTTCAAATCACGTGTATGTAATGCCTGCTCAAAAAATAAATATTTTAGGGGCGCCTGGGTGGCTCAGTGGGTTAAAGCCTCTGCCTTCGGCTAAGGTCATGATCTCAGGGTCCTGGGATCGAGTCCCGCATCGGCTGGGGGGGGGGTCCCTGCTCCGCAGGGAACCTGTTTCCTCCTCTCTCTCTGCCTCTCTGCCTACTTGTAATCTCTCTCTCTGTGTCAAATAAACAAATAAAATCATTTTTAAAAAATAAATAAATATTTTATTTAAAAAATCAATGCATTTAACTAGTACTATTTCTCCTTTTAGGTAATTTAAACAAAATGAAAAGAATCTTCATACTCAAGTTATAACAGATTTAAACTCACTCATAACTAAAAGGGATACTGGGGCGACTGGCTGGCTCAGTCATTAGAGTGTGTGACTCTTGATCTCAGGGTTGTGAGCTCAAGCCCCATGTTGGGTATAGAGATTACTTAAAAATAAAATCGTTAAAAAAGAAAAAAAGGGACATGGACTATCCCCTAGATATCTTAAAAAAAAAATTTTACGACCAATAATGCACACAATAAGCTTGTAACTACAATAAAAAGAATATCTTTTTAATTATGCCATCATTCTCCAGAAGCAATCTCAATAGCAATTTCCCAAAAGCACAATGTCTAACCCCCCACCCCAAAATTCCAAAATTGAATCACTGATAAGTTGATGATTCAAGTAAAGGTCTGAAAATAGTCCTGATTCTATCAAGACCTAGGGCTCTCTGAAAGATGCTAGTTTCAAACAGCCTTCTCTCAGCAAGGGTGCTTTCCTGGCTCTTGTCTGTGGCCACTTCACAAAATTAGACCATAGTATTAATATGGCCAAAAGGCGGGCTCTTCACCCCATGGTCACAAGCTAGGTACCCGCCAAGAGAGCTCTCTCATAAATGGAAAGCAACAAACAGGCCCCAGAGTACCCAACCAGGAATGTGTACCTGGTTCATGGCTTTACATACTTCAGGTCAAAACAGGGTTAAGATCCCTCTCTTCCCCTACCCCCAGAGTAGGAGCCTTTCCCTCTTCAGTCTTCCTACAGTAGCACACTTAACTCAGGAATCATAACTGTCTCCTTACTTGTCTGACTTTCCTCTTAGTTAGCAACAGAGTTCTCTGGGAAAGGGGCCGAGCCTCTCTCCCTGTCCTGTGGCACAAGAGGTAAGTATATTGAGTGAAGATTCTGATCAAGACATACAGTTTCTGCATTCTTTACTAATTACCCAGGATATACCCGAGAATAACTCTCTTAATTAAATGGCAGCAGTTTTCACAAAGGCTCTGGTTTTTAGGTCCATTTCTCATGAACACCTACCTATATTGTTCCTGCATCCCTCCATTCACCCTACCCCACCCCAAAGGAGGTCTAGCAATCAAGTGATTATAAGATGTTCTTTATCTTCCCCAGCTGTCATTCATTAAGGATTCTGTAAAATCATTACTATACAATTTTGTCCAAATAAATGTTCTTTGGCAATTTCAGAAACCTCCTCCAAGTTCTAAAAGGCATGAGAGAATGGAAAACTTTTCTCATCATGTTCACTTTAAGAGTGCAGTCAGAGGCCACAGGAAATCTCCTTGGCATATCATTCTCTACCAATAGGTAAACACAATCAGGATCAGGCTAAAACACCACACCCATGAGGCCGAATCAGCTGCACAGAGGGCAATGGGACACCGAGAGTATTACTTTTTAAAGAACCACCCCCACCCCCCAGCATGGAATCCCATGTCTGAAGGGTGATACATTAAATGACAAAAACACTTCCTGAATCAAATTTTGTGTGTACAGATACAGCTATATACTATCTCTGGCCTTATTTTCAGAGAAGTTGGGTCCATCTTTGTGTATACAGATACATGGCTATAGATTCAGATTCATACCAGGCCAACTTCTCCGTAAATATAGCCAGAGGTAATGAAAAGACAACAGTCGGCATCGTTTCTTCCTACTCTCCCTGGAATAAACCATTATTCCGACTAAGGGAGTTCAAGCTCTTGAATCTCTTCATTGGCTGACAATTATCCTGAAAGCATGTGAAATACTGGATTTGCTCTGACCTCTCTGATGTTATGTTGCCTGGAACTAGAAAATAAAAGAATAAAATCATCCCTTTTGTTTTCACTATTAATAACAAGGAACTGCTAAAATAAACAGTGGAAGAATAACCAGTATCTCATATGATGAAAGTGTTTATATAACAACACACTAAGAAATACTTATTTCAGAGTCAAAAACCTAGTGGAAAACAAAACACCAAAGGTCAGTCTTCAAACTGGGCCTTCCCTTCACTGACATCTGGATGGTAGGTTACAAAATGGACTCCTGATGGAGGTCTGATAACTCAGGACAAATAATATTAGACACCACTGAACACTAAAGAGTGTGATGGGAGGAAATCTGATAATACAGACCCAGAGAGAAAGTTTAGATACCTCTTCATTAGTTAACTTTTAGAATTTCTAAATAAAAGAATGTTTTAATATTTTACTATTGCACAAACTTCAAATAACTTTTTAAACTAACAGCATTTGTCAAAAATACAAACCAAAATGGATCAACAACCTAAACATAAAAGCTAAGACTATAAAAAAAGCTAAGGCTACAAAACTAAATATATAAAAATCACCCCTAAAATAATTCCCAACATAAAGCTTATTATAATCTTAAATAACAAGTTAAAACTTTTCCGGTTATCCATGAAACAAACCCTGCCTACCCTCCTTCATCCTTACCACCTGCCCACCCTGTTTTCTTCCCTTGAAACAGGATACGTGGACATTTTAAATGGATGTCCTTTTAAGTTATTTTCCCAAATGTGAGGATTGATTTAGCATCTGTCTTTCAAATGCCTTTGGAAATTTTTTGTATGTGACATAGATATTTGGGTAAACTTCAGTTAGGTTGCATTTAAAATCTTTAACTTTACAACATACTGATTATTGATCTTTTAAGAATTTTCTGCAGTTACCTAAACATAACCACAAAGATCTATATTCAGCTTTATAATTCAATCAATAAAAGGTAAAGCCATCACTTGCATGGTACTACACTGGTTACTAGAGTGATGGGGAGGCAGGGAAGCAAGAGAGGGTTGGAAATGGGGAAACAAAGAAATATAGTATTTACCCAACCCTGAAGGTCCTCACAATCTATTTCGAAAACACAATCCACTTAAAAGTAACTATACAAAATTAAAAGGAATAAAGGGAACTCACATTTATTGTATCTCATATGTCAAGTAGCAAAGTTGTAACACACACAATATATCCATGTATCCTGTCTCAAAAAAAGAAAACGGGGGGCAGGGGCGGTGAGGGGTAAGGATGAAGGAGGGTAGGCAGTGAAATCAAACACCTAAAGCAAAATATAAATCCCAGTGATACAGAATATAAGTAATTAAAACATTTATATCAGTTTTCAACAAATGGTGCTAGGATAACTGGATATCCACATGCAAACAATGAAGTTGGATCCCTACCTCACACCATGCAAAAAAAATTAATTCAAATGAATCAACAACCTAAATGTAAGAGGTAAGACCATAAAACATAGGAGTAAATCTTCATGACATCAGATTGGTAATGGATTCTTAGCTATAATGCCAAAAGCATAAGCAGCAAAAGAAACAAACAGATTAATTGGACTTTATCAAAATTAAAAACTTTTGTGCATCAAAGAACATGATCAAGAAAATGTAAAGACAACCTACAGAATGAATGGGAGAAAATATCTGCATATCACATATCTGGCAAGAATTTAATATCCAGAATATATAAGAACCCCTAAAACTAACTCAACAACAAAAACACAAGCAATGCAATCTAATAATGAGCAAAGGAGTTGAATAGATATTTATGCAAAAAGGTAACACCTTAGTCATCACGGGAAAAAAAAAAATCAAAACCACAGAGAGATACTGTTTCACAACTATTAGAATGGCTATAACTTTAAAAATAAAATAACGGAAAATGGCAAGTGTTTGCAAAGATATGGAGAAACTGAAACCCTTTACACTGCCACAGGGGATGCAAATGGTACAGTCACCCTAGGGAAGTTCAATGAGTCCTCAAAAAGCTAAGCAAAGAATTACCACACAACCCAGTAATTCTAGTCCTAGGTATATACCCAAAAGAATTGAGAACAGAGACTCAAACAGAAATCTGTAAACTGATATACACTGCAGCATTATTCACGACAGTCAAAAAGTGGAAACCACCCAAGTTCTATCAACAGATGAGAGGATAAACAAAATGCGGTATAAACATACAATGAAATATTATTCACCAATTAAAAAAGAATACCATTCTGATACATCCTACAACATGAATGAATCCTGAACACATTATGCTAAGTGAAAAAAATCACAGAAGGACAGATATTATAGGATTCCACTTAATGAAATATCTAGAATAGGTAAATTTGTAGCAACTGAAAGTAGATTATAAACTTCCAGGGACTGAGAGAAAGGGAGGAAGGGGATTTAAGGCTTAATGGCTACAGGGTTTCTGTTTGGAGTGATGGAAAAGATTTGGAGGCTGACTCTGATGATGGTTGCACAATAGTGTGAATGTAAGTAATGCCCTGACTGATATTCTTAAAAAATGGTTAAAATGGTCTATCTTACATTTTATATACATATACATATATATGTATATAAATATATATGTGTATATATATACACATATGTATATATACATATACATATATATGTATATGTGTACACACACACACACACACACACACACACACACACACACACACACATATATATATATCTGTTAAAAAGAAAAAAGGTTTTTATCATGCCTTCAGTGACCTGGACTGTCCAAGGGTAGATTTCAAATCAAGGACTCAAACCTAAGAGACTGTAGGTCACCTGATCTAATCTTCATGGCAACCCAAGTGGGAAGCTTGCTGCTCTACATCCTTCCTGACCAGTACAGAGGCATCTCCAGAAGCCACCAGATGCTGAAAGCAGACTTTTGCCCAAGACAACCCACTGACCTTTCACGAATGACGAATAACCTGTGCTGGAAAAACAGAAATAAATGGAAAGGAAGCTGAAGAACCTGAAAGCTGAGCTCTGCAGCTCTATGACTGTGGACAAATTATTCAACTTTTCAAAACCTTAGGTTCCTCTCATTCTAAAATGAAAATCGCACCTGCCTTTAAATGTTGCTCTAAGTGGGCGCCTGGGTGGCTCAGTGGGTTAAAGCCGCTGCCTTCGGCTCAGGTCATGATCCCAGGGTCCTGGGATCGAGGCCCACATCGGGCTCTCTGCTCGGCAGGGAGCCTGCTTCCTCCTCTCTCTCTGCCTGCCTCTCTGCCTACTTGTAATCTCTCTCTCTGTGTCAAATGAATAAATAAAATCTTTAAAAAAAAAATGTTGCTCTAAGAGTTGGCAGAAGCATACCTATAAAAAGTTGGGTGTTCAATCCATGGTAGCTGCTGCCATTGTGCCACTGCATCTACCTACCACCCTTGGGCCAACCAAAGGCTGAGCAGGACATGGTTTTGGGTCTGGAGAGCTCTGTGTCTTCTCAGAACTGAAATCAAACACAGCCACCAGCACTACGAGAAGACATCAGAGAAAGAGCTGTTTTTATGAAGTTCAACTCCTCTTAGAAGACTGGCTTACTGTTCCTAGAATGAACCCGGCTACTCTACATCAGGAAGGGCACTGCTACACAATTCATTCCCTCTATACAACAGACCTCTGTTAGCAAGTCTGAGCAACTGTTCATAACACAGTCGGCCTCTACCCACAGGAAAGACACACTCTGGGAAGAAGCTGAGCAGAAAATGAACTAGAAGGTAGTCCCTGAGGCAGATCTCAAACTTTGTGGCTTCAGAATCACTTGGGAAATCTCTTTAAAAAACAGATCCCTCACCCCCCCTCCACCAGACATTCTGATTACTAAATTATTTCAAGCAGGGCCCTTGACCACAAAAAACTCTTGAAGGTAGGAGATGAAAATGTAGTAAGATTACATTCTGAGGTTGACAAATAGAGCATTCTGTCCCACAAAGCAAAGGCTTCATTTTCCTCCACATCTACCTGGAAATGCTATAGCTTTAGCAATGCAGGGCAAGAGTGAAAACCAAGGAAGTAAGATCACCTGCGTGTAATGCCCAATAGAAATTGCATACAGTCAGTTCATACATAAGTTCATCATTACTGCTTATTCGTCTTTAAAATAAATGAAAAATAAAAATAACGTGCCATTCCACATCTCTCACAGTAACAAAAAATACACTTAAAATATATTATCAGAAGTTGGTAAAAACTTTTGTGGAATTGATACATTCTTAGGGTGCTGGGGAAACTATTAACTGGTACTTTTTGGTCAGCAATCAGGCAATGTGTATCAAAGGTCACCCAATACTCACTTCTTTGAATGTATCCTAAAGAAACAACACAAAAGAAGCAAACTATATGCAAAAAGATAGTCACTGTTGTAGTCTATGTAATTAAAAAAAAAAAAAGTGGCACCTGGCAGCTCGGTCAGAAGAGCATGAGACTCCTGATCTTGGGGTCATGAGTTCAAGCCCCACATCGGGTGTAGAGATTACTTAAATAAATAAGTAAACTTTATTTTTTTTTTTATATAAGTAAACTTTAAAAAAAAAAAAAAGATACTTACATGTCAAGGATCCCACTTTCCCAAAATTTGCCATATCATCTCAAATATGACAAAGCTATTAAAAAATTTAAATGATGAGTAATATGGCATTACATGGAAAGTAGTCACAAAACATGCAAGACCTAATATTACTTACTAAAAAGTACAAACACATGGACAGCTTCAAAGGTGATACATTAAAAATAATAGCTTGTGTTAGGAGGGTTTGATGTGGCTTTTCCCCCTCTGGTCTCTCAAGTTTCTGTTATTGCTATGTTATTATAATAAGACTATAAATAAATTTAACTGATTCTGCTTGGAAAGTTAACTGGAAAACACTTACAGAGACAGGTGGAAAGTGGATTCAGCTATCCTGAACAAACATAAACTCACCCAAATGTGCCATGGTAACAGACAGTCCCAAGGCCAGTTTGGGATTTTTTTCACAAAAAGATCGATCTTCCCAGATACATGTTAACTATTAAACTTTGAATTTACATTTTTTTAAAAGCAAGTAGAAACACACTAAAAGACAGGAGGAAATCTGGCTTGGCAGCTATTCACATGGCAAAAAGATCAGAAGATTTCATGAACCATAACTTCAATAACTCAACAAAATTATGTAGCTAAGAACCAGTTGACAGGAAAAAAACATTTAAGCTGAGAAATAGAAGGCCCCACTCTCCTACTAGCTCTATCTCAGACTGGAATTTAACCTGCAGGTCTTAGTTTCTCACTTGTAAATTGGTAGGATAACGAAGTTATCTTCCCCATCTACCTCACAGGACTTTCAAGGGAGGAGCAAAGATGATTATGAATGTAAAAGTACTTTGAAAATTGAGGGTTTTTTCCCCTTAAATCCAGCTATTATTTATTATTAAAACACTCACATATGTGTAGCTACCAAAAACCGGAACAGTTGTTTAGAAGGATCCATTTCAAACTGATAAGTGGATATGCCTCCCAGGAGGCCTGAGATCTGGGGCTAAGCCCTTCCCTTTATCTGCATTGTTTCAATCTTTCTTTCTTTCTTTCTTTTTTTAAGATTTTATTTATTTATTTGACCAAGAGATAGAGCCAGAGAGCATAAGCTAGGGGGAAATGGCAGAGGGAAAGCGAGAGGGAGAAGCAGGCTCCCCACTGAGCAGCGAGCTTGATGCAGGGCTCAAACCCAGACCCCTGGGATCATGACCTGAGCCAAAGGCAGACGCTTAACCTTCTGAGCCACCCAGGTGCCCCTGCATTGTTTCAATCTTTCAGGAGAATCTATTCATCTATTACTTGGTAATTTTTTTAATTTGTAAAAGCAAATTAACATAGAGTGCAGGGTTCTCAAACTTTAGGGTTTTCAGGGTTTTTTAAGAACCACCTGGGGATTATTAAAACTGTGCCTGTCCAGGTCTCACAGACTTAACTGACCAAAATCTCTTGGTGGACACGAATAAATAAGTTCAGACCATTTGTACTTTAACAAACTCAAGTGATTCTATGACTTGATTATTGTTTCTTATGTTACATTGCCATTAACATTAACTCTTACCACAAATACATAGTAGGCATACCATGTATACCCACTTACTATATGCCAGTCACTACTCTCAGCACTTGACATATATTATCTCATTTAATCCTTACAACCCTGTAAGTAGGTACTACCGTTAACACTGCCCTCCCCTCACCCTTGTTTTATAGATGAAATTATTAAAATACAAAGAGATGATTTAACAGGCCCATGGCCCAAAGTCACAGGACTAGTAATGGCAGAGCCAGAATATACAACAAAGTTTGAAAATCCTTGATACAGTTTCTTAACCTAAGACAACAGCTGTATACTCTGGTCAGGTTACAGCAAATTCTGTTTCGTTTCAGACATTGCACTCACTTAAAGAAAGCAGCATGGGGAAATTTGATTTCCCCATGAGGGGAGGGGGCACCTGGTTGGCTCAGTCAGTAGAGCATGGGACCCCTCACCTAGAGGTTGTAAGTTTGAGCCCCATGATGGGTGTAGGGATTACTTTAAAAAACTAAAATCTTGGGGCGACTAGGTGGCACAGTCGGTTAAGTATCCAACTCTTGGTTTCAGCTCAGGTGCAGATCTCAGGGTTGTGAGATTGAGCCCCACAGACTGCACTCAGCACGAAACTGGCTTGAGAATCTGTCTCCCTCTCCCTCTCCCCCTCTCCCCCACCCCTGCAAGTCCGAGATTGCAAGCTCGTTCACTCTCTCTCTAAAATAAATAAATAAATCTTTTTAAAAAATAAAATAAAATCTTTTTTAAAAATTTATAAAAACCATAAGAGGACAAAGGATCTAGGGCTATTTACATACTTCCAGCATAACTGGCCATCACTTTGTAACATTCTGTTCCTCTATTAGACTGTGAACCTTGGAAGTGTGAAGACCATGCAGTCTTTTCAACGGTACCCTCGTGGTACCTGGTATCTAACTAAAGAAAGAGTTTAATAAATTAATTCAGCAATAAATCTACAGACAGCTTGATGACTGTCCTAGGAAATGAAAGGCTATTATGAGTAGAAGAAACAGATTTAATTCATGTTTCTTCAGGGAGTATAACCGAGAACACGCAACAGGGGAGTGGCAGATTTTGGTACACTCTAAACTAGCTTTCTAGCAACCAAGACCTGTCCAGTAGCAGAGAAGCGTCTCTGCAATGTGAGGTTGACGATCAGAGCAGAGTAGACAAAACGTAGGAGAGTGGTCTATGGAGCCTCTAAGAGCTCTTCCAAAGCTCAAAGTCTTCTATTCTAAGTTATGATACATTTGTCCATTCTTTCACATTTCATATATTTAAAGTGACTAGTTAACACAAGTCCCTAGTTACACAAGTCCTAGTAGTAAGTACAGAGGATATCACAGTGTCTTACAAACTCCCAGTGCCCTCAAGGATCTAGAGAAGAATAAAAGCACAGGCGTCAATCTTCCAGGGAGGAAGGTAATGGATTCAACAGGAATCAGCAAGGAATGAGGAGATTTCCAGGCAGGAAACCAGAGGGAAGTCAACACAGGCATTCTGAAAGAATGGCCGTCATTTGAGCCCATGTGAGCCACATCTTTAGGGATCCATGGGGGGAGGTGGACTGGGGCTGCCATAACAATCTGGGGAAGAAAAGCCTGCAGTATGGCAGTACTGGTCTGAGCATAAAGGAGGCAGACAAGCCTTCGAGTGATGAAGACCCACCAGAAATAACCACTACACTCTGGGGCTTAAATAGAGAAGGGCTTTGGAGGTCATTCAGGCAAACACACACACGTTATGGAGGCTGCCCTGCTCGCACTGAGTAAAGAAAGGTTTGTTTACTTTCTTAAATTACATTTTACACACCAAAAACTCTATCACCAATGACTTGCCCTTTGCTTAGTTTTGTGTCTTTTTTTTTTTTTTTAAGACTAGTAGATCCTTTTCTTATTTTCTAGGAAACCTTTTAGATGATTCTGTTTTTCTTGCAGTTTTCAAAACTGGCAGTTCTAATAACTCAGCTATTAGCCTAATATTATAATCCCTTAAGTGGTTATAACATTTACCAATAGTACTGAATTAAAAATAGTAATTACTAAAAACGATTTTATAAATAGAAGACTGTTAAGAAATGGACTCTCAAAAATAAATTTAAGTTTCAGATCCAAGAAACTATCTCTCACTCAACTTATAAATTGTGACACTGAGCCACCCAAGAAAATAGAATTAGCTACTGAAGCAAAAAAAATCTAAATCCAAAACCAATGAACAAAACGTAAAACATACGAACAATAAACTTAATGTTCTTTGGCCAATCATTTCTCAGCGTCCTTGTCAAACTATTTTAAGGATCTGAAATCTTGCTCTATAAAAAGTAAGTTCCCATCATCCGAACTACACTTAACAGGTTCTATCGCAGTGGTTACTGAAGCATAAACACCAAGCTTCAGTTTTTTCCTTCTTTTAGTACAAAAAAATGCTTACCTCTTTTAGATAAAATTTGAGCCTGTGGCCCAAATCCTGACATACCAGGAAATCTGGGTTTTCAGTTCCAACACTAATTTAAGGTGTAAGGTTAGTAAAGGCCTTTTCTGTATTTACCACTCAGCTTAGACTGTAACATGGAGATACAATATTTGACACCTCCACCACCAACTGTCACTTCAAAGGATTTCTAACTTTGGTTAACCTTAGTTGGGAGAATATAAAGCTAGGGCTGAAAACTCGGTAAAAAAAAAAAAATCAAAACTTTAAAAAACAGAAATAGTGCTGCTCCAAGTTAGCTGACAAACTATGAATTACAGAAACAGATCTGAGTAACAATTGCTAAGAAAGGTGCAGTTACACGATTTTACCAAAATGAATAAGCAAACAGCTCATGAAAATTTAAATCTTTCTTAGCAAATGGAGAAGATAAATAATATTCACCAACTCTGGGACATTGTGGTTTTGTTTTTATCTATAAGGTCTCTGCATCAATGTTACTATTCTCCCACTCCCGTTATGAGCAAAAGGAGCCCACTGTCCGGGATCCCTCATACCAAGAGCTCGGTAAATGTCACAAATAATAGTAATAAAAGCAACAATCTCTAAAACTAGAATCTATACGAACTGTGGCACCAGAATAGGGTGCGAGGCACATGGCAGCATGAAACTATTTCTCCCTTCTGACTCTTCTGCATCACTGCCTCCCAAAGGACTACAGAATCCGAAGCTCTCACTGCCACATCTACAAATTAAAGTATCATGATTAAAGAACTCGCAGGTTCTACGAACGGTCAGTATTGAATGAACGAACACTACAACGAATAAATTCATCCGGATGCAACAAAACATGCTTCAAAAGACTCCACCTAATTTTTTTTTAAATCTCACAAATAAACACAACTATTTTATATATAACATTATGTAATAAGTTAGACTCTGGAAAACCCCATACTCATCCGAGCGGCTCGGAAAATGGAAAGCCAAATTCGATTAGCTCCATTGTACCCAACCAGGCTAACGTGCAAGATCACACACTCATCTTCGTCAGAGCGGCTCTGCCAATACCAAAGAACAACAAAGGCAAGTTGAGGAGGTTGCACAAGGCTTAACTCAGCACTTGTCCGCTTTCCCAGCTTCGCAAAGAAGCTCTCTGCGGGCCCCAGGGACCAAGGGACCCTCTGCATCCCGTCCGGCCCCCAGCTCGGCTCGGCGCCGCTCGCTCAGCTTTTGTCTGGCCTGGCTGGGAGCCCCGGCCGCCCGCCTCCCCGGCACCCCTTCCCTCTGGATCTTTCTCCACACCCATCACTCGCCGATGACTAGTTGTTGTGGGTTTCACTCCCTCGCCCCCTCCCCCTCGCAATCCCGGGCTCTTTTCAAACGCGACTGGGCTGTTCGCTGGCTTCTCCCACCGGGCCGGGAAGACTTGGGTCAGGAAGGGGGCCCGGGGTGGGGTCTGGGAGAGGAAAAGAGAGAGGGGCACACAAAGCCGAGCTGACCCCACAGCCGCCCCCTCCTCCCTCTGCAAAGCAGCCTGGGATCAGCGACCTACCGGTCGGATAAACAACCCTCCCATTCCGCTCCCCGCCCCGCTCCCACCTAAGGGCCGCCCCCTCCCCCCAAAGTGCACCCAAGAGCCGATGACAGCGCTGGACATCGCCCCCACCCAGCCCCAGCACCAGCCACCGCAGCCGCGGGGGCAAAGGCCTCGGAGGGCTGGGTCTAAATCTCCTCGTCCTAGCCGGGTACTTACAGTCGTATTATTCGCTACTGTTGCCGCTGCGGACCAGACAGCCGCCGCCTTCTCCTCCACCCCAATGAGGTTAAGCGCTTGGTGCGGGGATTAAAAAAAAAAAAAAAAAAAAAAAAAAAAAGAAGAAGCCGAGAGCGCCTGCGCTGTGCAGTCTCCCTTTTACCGCCACAGACCCGGCTCGACCATAGAGAGTGCAACCCGAGACCAGAGAGGCGGCCGCTCTCTATGGTAACGCCCCGCGCAGGCGCCGGCCTGGCTACGCTGGGCTTCGGGAGCTGCAAATCCCAGGAGCTTTTGCCGCCTCCGAGAACGTTAATTGAACCCGATGGGGACCCGTAGGGTAAAAGTTCTTTAAGGGGAGGGTGGCCAGAGTGCTACTTGGGGTCCTTGGGAAGTTGCGGCAAAACTCAGGCTGGGCCACGAGGATCGGATGTAAGCGGCCGCGGCGACAGAGCGCCACAATGCAGAGAGCGCAGTGAATAGAGCTGAGGGGGAGTCAGGAAAGCCTGGATAAAAGTCGTCCGGCCGGGACTTCCTGTGGTCGGGGTCTAATATCTGAAGGAAACGGACTTTTACTTCTGGGTTACGCGCGTCCCGCCCCCACCATCGGGCGACTAGGATGAAGGAGATTGTGCCCTGCGACTTTCCGTACCGGGGCTTGCGTCCGCTCTCTCTTCCCTTCTCAGTTAGGCGCCGATACTTGAGCCGGAAGCACAACTTTTTAACGGTTCTTTGCGCTTCGTGGAGCGCAGTCGGCCGCGTTGTGGCCTCGGAGACTCTTGAGACGGCCAGCCACAACCCCCTTCTTACTTGAGAGCCTCCACAAGTAACGCTGCTTTTGTCTTTCCTCTCGCATTACTTTCGGGTGACGCGTGAGATCGTGTTTCGGAGGGTAGAAAGCTGTACAAATTACCGGGCTGCTTTTAAGGATCCCCAAGGACCCGCAGTTTTGTCGCGTCAAACCCCTGTGCTCGCAGGTAACTTGACACTGAGAGCTTTTGTGTGGAATTATACACCGCGTCGACGAAATCACTTCATGGGAGTGTGAGCTGACTTCCCTCCGTCTCGATGCCCAACGCATTGAGTTTTCCCTGGGAGCTCTTGAATGCCGAGCTCCACGAGCTCCACGGTGGTGGAGTGTGTTTGTGTTAGAAGAAGGGTGCGATAAACGCCCCCGGTACTCAGCTTAGGTGTTAGGGTCGGATAGACGCCGGTGAAACGGTAAAGCCCTGAGTCCGCTCGTCTCTGCAGTGCCGGGAAGGGAAAGGACTCTGGTCTGAAGGTGTAGGCCTGTCACGGAGGAGGTGACTTCTAGTTGAATCTAGGAAAGGTAACCTATCTTCAGGGCGAAAGCACAGCCTTTTTAAAATGGATGGGTGATGATGAAAGCATTCCAGAGAAGAAGCTCCTTGGGGCAAAGGCTGAAAAGGAAGTGTTCGCTTAAAAAGCCGGGGTTGGGGGGGGGGGCGGGGGTGGGGAGATGGCGGGAATACAGGGAAAGAGTGGAAAATAAGGTTTGAAAAATAAGATGGTGAATTTTTTTTTACTTTAAATTATGGTGACATACACGTAACACAAAATCTACCATTTTAACCACTCTTAACTACACAGGTCAGTAAAGTACATTTAGATTGCTCTGCAACCATCTCCAGAACTTTTTCATCTTTTTTTTTAAGATTTTATTTATTAATTTGTCAGAGAGAGAGACAAGCAGGGGGAGTGGCAGGCAGAGGGAGAAGCAGGCTTCCTTCTGAGCAGGGAACCCGATGTGGGATTCAGTCCCAGGACCCTAGGGCCACGACCCTAGCAGAAGGCAACCGCTTAACCGACTGAATCACCCAGGTGTCCCTTCTAAAACTGCAGTTCTGTACCTATTAAACAACTCCTCAATCCCCACTCCCCGAGTCCTGGCAACCACCATTCTACTTCTGTCTCTGAATTTGACAATTCCTGTAAGTGGAATCATAGTGTTTGTCTTTCTGTGGCAGGCTTATCTCACGCAGCATAAGGTCCTGGAGGTTCTTCAGTGTTGTAGCATGTGTCAGAATTTCCTTCCTTTTTAAGGCTGAATTGTATTCTATTGTGTTTATATACCAGAGTAGATATTTGCGTTAATTACACCTTTTGACTGTGATGAATAATGTTGCTATGAACATGAGTGTACAAATACCTCTGAGACTCTGCTTTCAATAGGATGGGGAAGACTTAGAAACCAAGTAGAGAAAGGTGAATTGTTTTGGGTCCTGGACTGGGTGGGGATAGTAATATGGTAAAAGAACTTGTTTTAGGAAGTGACCCTGCAGTAGAAGTTCAATACATACTCCATTTTTACACAGAACTTATGGAGGCTATAAGATATCCCTGGCATTGTCCTACTGTTTGATGTAGACAATTGATGTGTTATTGAATCCATCAAAATAAACATGAGCCAATTGTTATTCACCACATTTACCAGTGAGAAAATCAAGGTTCTGGTTTACAGATGGGCAGCAGGGAGACTCACCAACTATACATACACACAAATGACTAGGAAACAAAACTCCCATGGGAGCTGGACACCCGTTGGCACTGACTACTCACCGATTTGGACGAGGATAGTGAAAGAAAACAATTTAGATGTTAAGAGTGAGTCTTCAGGGGTGTCTGGGTGGTTCCGTCAGTTAAGCATCTGCCTTTGGCTCAGGTCATGACCCTAGGGTGCTGGAATGGAGCCCCCTGCCCAGCGGGTGTCTGCTTCTCCTTCACCTTCTGCCTCTCTGCCTCCCCTGCTTGTACTCTCCCTCTCTCTCACTTGTCCACGCTCTCTCTCAAATAAATAAATAAAATCTTTAAAAAAAAAAAAAAAGAAAAGAAATGAGTCTTCGCAAGAGAAGGAATATGCTGACATCAAGAACTTTCACAAATTACTAGTATTATAGGGGCTTAACACAACAAAACCGCATGGTCTACGGTCCGTAAAAGAACTCCGAGGTTTGATTGCAGGTATGTTCGTTGCCTTCAAAAAATATAAAATGCCAGAGGCACCTGATGGCTCAGTCAGTTAAGTGTGTGCCTTTGGCTCAGGTCATAATCTCAGGGTTCTGGGCTTGAGTCCCACGTCAGGTTCCCTGTTCAGCAGGGCATCTGTATCTCCCTCTGCCCTTCCCCCTGCTCATGCTGTCTCTGTCTCTTTCTATCTCAAATAAATAAAATCTTAAGATAAAATGCTAGGTAAGCATATCTTTGTATGTACTAGAGAAATTAATAAGACACATCATTTCCTACTCAACATTTCATCTTTCATTTTACATTCTCAAAAACCCTATGGGGTCATTCAAAGCAGTGATCCATTTGGCAGGGGAAGAAATAAATGGCCAGAAAGGAAAACTTATTTGCCCAATGACACATGGCTTATTGGTACCAAGGCAGCAGTTGAAATCTGAACCTCTAGAATTCCTAGTCTCTGCTTTTGTCTCCTTCACAAAGATAGATATCATAGTCTTTTTTTTTTTTTTTAAAGATTTTATTGATTTATTTGACAGAGAGAAAGATCACAAGTAGACAGAGAGGCAGGCAGAGAGAGAGGAGGAAGCAGACTCCCCGCTGAGCAGGGAGCCCGATGCGGGCCTCGATCCCAGGACCCTGAGATCATGACCTGAGCTGAAGGCAGAGGCTTTAACCCACTGAGCCACCCAGGCGCCCAGATATCATAGTCTTGATTGAGTGGACAGTTTCTATTCAGTCAGTCTCATCTTCCTCAGGGATACATGCCCAAAAGCTTATGAAGCTAGCACTGGTCAAACAGTGAAGCAGAGAATATTAAGTGCATTTTAAGTAGCATTCATACGCTTAGAAATACTGTGTACCAACTATGTGCCAAACACTTAGCAAAGCGGGGGGAGTGGAGGGAGAAAGAATCCATGTTCTCGTAGGAGATAGAAAATAAAATAGTAAATGAAGAATAAACTGTCAGGTAGGATTAATGTTATGGGGGGGAAATGAAGCAGTAAGGGAGAAATAAGGAGTCCTGAGGATAGGGAAAGAGGTTTCTTTTTTCAATAGGACTGGTCAGGGCAGGGACCCACTGAGAAACATACTTTAAGGACAGATCTGAAGGAGGTGAGGGATTAAGAAATGTCCATCTTGAGAGAACATTCCATGTAGAAAGAATGGCAAGTGCAGAAATCATTCTGAGGGAGAAAGATGTCTACTACATTCTAAGCACAGAGACGAGGCCAGAGTGACAGAAGCAGAGTGTGGCAGGCGAAAAGTAGGAAATGAGGTCAGAGGTAACAGGATGCCAAATTGTGTGGGGATTTACAGGGCATTGTAAGAATTTTGGCTTTTACTGAGAGGGGAAGCCATTGAAAGGTTTTGAGCAGAGAAGTAAAGTGATTTGACTTCTATTTTTAAAGAATCACTGTATCTTCTGTTTTGAGAACAGACTGTTGGGGAGTAAGGGAGTTTTGAGAATAGATTGTAGGGAAGCAAGAGGGATGGTTTACGAGGCTATTGCAATTCTGCAGGTGAGACAGTGGGGGCTTGGGAAAAGTGCCAGCAGTGGAGTGGTAAGGTGTTTGGATATATTCAGCCAGGATGACACATAGGATTTGATAAATTGATTGATATAGGGTGTAAACAAAAGGGGAGTTAAGGGGACTCCCAATATTTTTTCACTGAGCAGTTTAAAGAATCCAGTTGCCATTTGCTAAAATGGCAAAGACTAGGAGGAGCGAGATGGGAATGGGAAGCAATAAGAAATTCAGTTTTGGAGATGTCGAGTTTGAAATGTCTTTTAAGGGGCGCCTGGGTGGTTCAGTCGGTTAAGTGTCCGACTCTTGAGCTCAGCCCAGGTCTTGATCTCAGGGCCATGAGTTTAAGCCCCACATTGGACTCCACACTGGGTATGGAGCCTACTTTAAAAAAATAATAAAATTAAAAATTAAAAAAAAACAGTGAAATGCCTATGAAATTAGGACATGGAAATATCAAGGCAGTTAGATATTTGAATCTGGAGTTCAGAAGAAAGATCTAGGCTGGATATGTAAATGTGGGAGACACAAGCACATAACGTTGAAAGCTATCATCTAGGTATTAAGTGTAGACAAAAATTTAAGAATGCTATCTAAAGAGTGAGCCCTGAAAAATAAAGACTGAGCCCTGGAGTACTTTAATATTTAAGGATTGGAGTGGCAATGAAACCAGCAAAGGAGACAGAAAGGTCAGCCACTGAAATAAAGGGAATCAGGAAAGGAAACCAGGAAGAACAAACAAGTCAATTGCTAATGGGCTATAATTGACTATTGGCCATAGCAGTAGAGGGGTCAGGATGGAAGCTTGACGAGTTCAAAAGAGAGTGGTAGGAACAGAATTGTAAAGGAGGATAAATAACTGGGCGAGGAAGGGGGGGGAGGGAAGAAAAGTGGAGTGATATTTCAAGAGATAAGGTCAAGAGAATAATTTTTTAAATTATTTCATCCATAAATATTTCAGTATTTCTAAAAGATAAGATTCTCCCTTAAATGAATATAACCTCAATACCACCATCATGCCTAAGAAGTTAATACCTAGTATCATGGTCTAATCCTGTCAATCTCCAAATTTCCCTAATTATGTCTCATAATTTTTTTGCTACCAGGTTTACAGAGATTTAATTCATATACTATACAATTCATCCATTTAAAGTATATTTTTCAGGGACGCCTGGGTGGCTCAGTGGGTTAAAGCCTCTGCCTTCGGCTCAGGTCATGATCCCAGGGTCCTGGGTTCCAGCCGCACATTGGGCTCCCTGCTCAACGGGGAGCCTGCGTCCTCCTCTCTCTGCCTGCCTCTCTCCCTACTTGTAATCTCTCTCTCTGTCAAATAAATAAATAAAATCTTTTAAAAAAAAAGTATATTAAACAGTCTAGTACATTCAAAGAGTTGTATAATCATCACTACAACCTATTTTGTTTTAAAGATTATTTTAGAGAGACAGCATCAGCAGGAAGGGCAGGGGAAGAGAGGAAGAATCTGAAGCCGACTCCACTCTGAGTAGGGAGTGGGACACGGAGCTCGATCTCACAACCCTCAGATCAGGACCTGAGCCAAAACCAAGAGTCAGATGCTTAACAGACTGTGCCACACAGGCACCTCTACAATCCATTTTGGAAGAGCTTCATCAGCCCAAAAAGAAGTCCTATACCTATCAGTACTCACTATCCATTTTTTCCCCAACCCACCAGCCCAAGGCAACCACTAATTTATTTTTTTTGTTGCTGTGGATTGTCCTGTCCTGGACATTTCATATAAATAGAATCATACAATATATGACTGACTTCCTTAACTTAGCGTGTTTTCAAGGTTCCATGTATATTGTAGCATGTGACAGTACTTCATTCCATTTTATTGTCAAGTAAAACTATATGGGGTGCCTGGTTGGCTCAGTCAGTTAAGTGCCTTCGGCTCAGGTCATGATCCTGGGATGGGGGTGCCTGGTTGGCTCAGTCGGTTAAGTGTCTGCCTTCAGCTCAGGTCGTGATCTCAAGGTTCTGAGATTGAGCCCTGCTTCAGGCTCCCTGCTCAGCAGGAAGCCTGCTTCTCCCTCTCCTCTCTGTTCATGCTCTCTATCTCTGTCTCTCTCTCAAATTAAAAAAAAAAAAAACTCATTTATATGTAAATATACCACATTTTGTTTATCCACACATTAGTTGATGGACATTGGGTTGTTCCAAACCACTTCTTGGCTATTATGGATAATGCTGCAATGCACATCTATTATAAAACTTCATGTGGACATATGTTTTCAGTTTTCTTTTTTTTTTTTTTTTT
>LNAC01000094.1:4401291-4678165 GCA_002007465.1 Ailurus styani
AGAGAGAGATTACAAGTAGGCAGAGAGGCAGGCAGAGAGAGAGGAGAGAGGAGGAAGCAGGCTCCCTGCTGAGCAGAGAGCCCGATGTGGGCCTCGATCCCAGGACCCTGGGATCATGACCTGAGCCGAAGGCAGCGGCTTTAACCCACTGAGCCACCCAGGCGCCCTGTTTTCAGTTTTCTTGAATATATACTTAGGTTTAGAGTTGCTGGATCATATAATAACTGTATGTTTAACCTTTTCAGGAATGGCCAGACTCTTTTACATTGTGAAGATGCCATTTTACATTCCCACCAACAGATTANGGGTTCTAGTGGAGGTATCCTCCCCAGCCCTTGTTTTTTTTTTTTTTTTTTGTTATACCTATCCTATTGGGTGTATAGTGATATTTCATTGTGGCTTTGATTTGTAGTTCCCTGATGACTAATGACGTCAAGCATCTTTTTGTTGCATATTGGCCATCTTGTATGTCTCATCTGAGAAATGTCTATTCTAATGCTTTGCCCACTTTTTAAATTGTGCTGTCCTTTTTATTGAGCTGTAAAGGTTCTTTATATATTCTAGATTTAAGTGTCTCAGCAAATAGATGATTTGCAAATATTTTCTCATACCCCATGGGTTGTCTTTTCACTTTCTTGATGATAACCTCCAAACCACAAAAGTTTGCCATTTTAGTGTCCAGTTTATCTTCTTTTTCCTTTCTCGCTGTGTTTTCGGAATCTTATCTGAGAAACCATTTTGTAATCCTGTGTTTCCTTAGAGTCTTATACTTTTGGGTCCTACATTTAGGTCTTTGATCTGTTTTAAGTTAATTTTTATATATGGTCTGAGGTAGGGGTCTACCTTCATTCTTTTACATGTAGCTTTCCAGTTGTCTCACACCGTTTGTTGAAAAGCCCATTCTTTCTCCATTGCATTGTCCAGGCTCCCTTGTCCAAAACCAATTGGCTATAAATATATGGGTTTATTTTTGGACTCTAAATCTATTCTATTAATGTCTATGTGTATTTTTATGCCATTGCACACTGTTTCAATTACTGTAGCTTTGTAGTTTGTGAAATTGAGCAGTGTGAGTCCTTCAACTTTGTTTTTCTTTTCCAGTTGTTTTGGCTATTTGGAATTCCTTGAATTTCCATATAACTTTTCCAGTCAGTTTGTCCATTTCTGAAAAAAAAAAAATGCAGTTGTGATTTTGATAGGAATTTACTGAATCTGAAAATATATTTGAAGAGTACTGCCATTTTACTAATAATAAGTCTTTTGGTTCATGATCATGAAATGTCATTCCAGCCATTTATACCATCTTAGCTGCTTTTAACAATGTTTTGTAGTTTTCCTAATATAAGTTCTGCACTTCATATATTGAATCTATTCTTTTTTTTTTTTTTTTAATTTTTATTTATTCATTTGACACAGAGAGATTACAAGTAGGCAGAGAGGCAGGCAGAGAGAGAGGAGAGAGGAGGAAGCAGGCTCCCTGCTGAGCAGAGAGCCCGATGTGGGCCTCGATCCCAGGACCCTGGGATCATGACCTGAGCCGAAGGCAGCGGCTTTAACCCACTGAGCCACCCAGGCGCCCTATTGAATCTATTCTTAAATATTTTTTTTGATGCTATTGTAAATGGAATTGTTTTTCTTCATTTCATTTTCAGATTATTCATTGCAAGTGTATAGAAATACGGTTAATGGGCGCCTGGGTGGCTCAGTGGGTTAAAGCCTCTGCTTTCAGCTCAGGTTATGATCTCAGCGTCCTGGGATCGAGGCCCGCATCCCGCATCGGGCTCTCTGCTCAGCAGGGAGCCTACTTCCTCCTCTCTTCATCTCTCTGCCTGCTTCTCTGCCTACTTGTAATCTCTCTGTGTCAAATAAATAAATAAAATCTTTAAAAAAAAAAAAGAAATACGGTTAATTTTTGCATGTTGACCTTGTTTCCTGCAACCTTGCCACACTCATTGATTTTTTTTTTTAGTGGATTCCTGGGCATTTTCTAGATACAAAATCATGTCATTTACAAACTAAGATTGTTTTTGCTTCTTCCTTTGCAGTCTGTATCCCTCTTATTAGAGTTTCTTTTCTTTTCTTTTAAGATTTTATTTATTTATTTGACAGAAAGAGACATAGCAAGAGAGGGAACACAAGCAGGGGGAGTGGCAGAGGGAGAAGCAGGCTTCCCACCAAGCAGGGAATCCAATGCGGAACTTGATCCTAAGACATTGGGATCATGGGCGCCTGGGTGGCTCAGTGGGTTAAAGCCTCTGCTTTCGGCTCAGGTCATGATCTCAGTGTCCTGGGATCGAGGCCCGCATCAGGCTCTCTGCTCAGCAGGGAGCCTGCTTCCTCCTCTCCCTGTCTCTGCCTGCCTCTCTGCCTACTTGTAATCTCTCTCTCTGTGTCAAATAAATAAATAAAATCTTTAAAAAAAAAAAAAGACATTGGGATCATGATGCGAGCTGAAGACAGATGCTTAACAGCTGAGCCACCCAAGCACCCCTTATTAGATTTTCTTGACTGATTTTTTTTCCAGCTAGAACCTCTAGTACAATGTTGAATTGAAATGGTGAGAGTGGATATGCTTGTCTTTTTCCTGATCTTAAGCATTCAGTCTTTTACCATTAAATAGGATATTGGCTGTGGGGTTTTTATATATGGCCTTTATCATATTGAGGATGTTTTCCTTCATCCTAGTTTGTTGACTATTTTCTCATCATTAAAGGCTTTTGGATTTTGTCAAATCCATTTTCTTTGTTTGTTTGATGATAATGTGACTTGTCCTTTATTCTGTTAATGTGATGTATTACATTAATTGATTTTCAGATATGAAACCAACTTTCTCCTCCTGGGATAGATACCACTTGGTAGTGGGTAGTGGCGTTATAAACCTTTTTTATGTGTTGCTGAATTTTTATTTGTTACTGTATTGTTGGAAGACTTTTGCATCTATATTCATAAGGGATATTAGTCTCCAGTTTTCTAGTGATATCTTTGTTTTTGGTATCAGAGTAATAGAGCCACACAGAATGAGTTGGGAAAGATGCCCTCCTCTTCTGTTTTTGTTTTTATTTCTTTGTGTGTTTTTTGGAAGAGTTTACGGAGTATTGACATTTATTGTTTTTTAAGTGTTTTATAGAATTCACCAGTGAGGGATGCCTGGATGTTTCAGTCGGTTGAGCCCTTTGGCTCAGGGCATGATCCCAGAGTCCTGGGATCAAGTGCCCCGTAGGGCTCCTTGCTTGGCGAGGAGCCTGCTTCTCCCTCTGCCTGCTCTGCCTGCAGCTCTCCCTGCCTGTGTGCTCTCTCTCTCACTCTCTCTCTCTCTCTGACAAATAAGTAAATAAAGAAAATATTAAAAAAAAAAAAATTCACCAGTGAGGCCATTAGGGCCGTGGCTTTTCTTTGTGAATAGTTGTGTTTTATTTTGCCTTTTTTGTTCTTTTATTGCTAATCTCTTGTTTTAGGTCTGTTCAGATTTCCTATTTCTTCTTGAGTCAGTTTCAGTACTTTGTGTGTTTCTAGAAATGTATCCATTTCATCTAAATTATCTAATTCGTTGGCATTCAGTTGTTCATACTGTTCTCTTTTGATCCTTTTTATTTCTATAAGCTTGGTATTAATTTACCTGTCCTATGATATTGTTTTATTACAGTTTGTGCAAATCAGGATCCAAATGCCAATACGTTGCATTTTAGTTATATATTTGTCTCTTAGGTCTCTTTAGATTCCCCCCATCTTATTTTTCCTTGATATTTATTAATTGCAGAAACCTAGTTATTTGCCCTATATATTTATAGTTATTATATATAATATATAGTTATATATATATATACATGTATATATATATACACACACACTCTATATATATGTAGTTATTTACCCTATATTTTTCCCACATTCTAGATGTTTCTGATTGTATTCCTGGAAGTCTCTAACATATTCTTCTACCCCCTAAGTGGCTGATAAATACTGTATGCCTTATTCTGATTCAAGTTTGAGTTTTTTGGCAGAACTACTTCATACATCCATTAGGAGACACATAATTTCTAATTGCTTCTCTTTGTGAAGTTAGCAAGAATTAATGACCATTGCCTAGATTTGTTGTTACAATTGAATAATTCAAATGAAGGCAGAGTAAATAAAGCAGAGTAAGTGGGAATACCCATCAGTCCAGAGTATGTGGGACCCTAGCTAAACATCTTTGCAAAGTTACCTTTCCTTTTTGGGCCTCAGTGTTCTTATTTATGGAATGGGGACATAAACTATAAAGGACCTCTAAGGTTTCTTGCTATTCTAATATACTCTGACTGAACACTGAAGTAGTGAACTTAATCTCTAGCAGATATAATTTGGGTGTGTTAAAAGGTTCTGCCAGGGGCACCTTGCTGGTTCAGTCAGTTAAGCGTACAGCTCTTGATTTTGGCTCAGTTCATGATCTCAGGGTTGTGAGATCAAACCCTGTGTCAGGCTCCGTGCTCAAGTGGGGAGTCTGCTGGAGATTCTCTCTCTCTCTCTCTCTCTCTCTCTCTCACTATTCTCCCCCCGTCTTCCTGCCTCCCCCCGCTCAGCACCTCCCACCTCTCTCTTTCTCTCTGTCTCTCTCTCAAATAAATCTTGGGGATAAAAAATAATAAAAAGATCCACTAACATTGTATTTATTCTTCCCATCTCAAACTACTTGGGTTCATCTCAAAGCCAAAGTTTGTCAGTTATTAAATCTAATCATGTATATAACAAAGTCAGTTAAAATCATTGTGAAACCAGGGAGATTATGGCAAAAGTCTTGGTTGCTGGATTCTAGTTCTGACTGTGTCTGTTCTCAGCTGGTCACATTCTCTCTCAAGGTCCTATCCACAAACTAAAAGATTATGTTAGTGTTCCCTAAAGGCCTATAGGCTTTATGATTTTATGTCTTTTGTTGATTTTTCCCCACAATTTTTGAGGATGATATTTTTAATTAATATCTTCAGCCCTACCTGTTTTTATCTGTTTTCTGATTCATACTTTACTCAGCAACTGATTGACAGGTGCCTGCCCTGGGTATCAGTTCATGTATGCAATGCGTCTTTGGCATAGAAAACTTTCTCGAAGTAAATACATTAAAATATTATTACCAAGTGATTCTCTGTGGGTGGTAAAATTGTTGGTCATTTTTAAAACTTATGTCTATATTCTTCATTTTATTCTGTCAACATATGTTTTTATAATTTTTTAAGAGTCATTCTTAAAAGATTTAATAGCATATTTTTGATAGCATGCCCTAATGAACAAATCACCAAACTCTGGGTAAGAAGATTTCTTTCTCTTCCTATGATTTCATTAGATAGTATCTCCCACTCTAGGTTAGTCTAAATGCTTTAGTAATAAGTACTTAAATTTAATTAGATGGCTTTACTTAATCTTCAGTAATCTCAGTGAAAAAATATTTTATGCCTACAGAAATTAAAATTCATGAAGAATAGCAGCAATGCATATTGTCATCATCCTTAATAGCCCATATGGAATCTGAATTTGTACTACTTGGGGAACAGGTAGTCTTTGTTAGAGAAATGGAGTGTTACAGAAATATTTGGGCAGAGTCAGGGAGTGTCTTTTGTATGTGATAAAAACAGGAGATCAGAAACTAGTTTGCTAAATTGTGTTCATAACCACTCCCTCTCTCAGTACTTGATTTACCTAGTAAGTATCACCTACTGAAAGAGACAGGACAGGTGTTTCCTCCTGGGTTTCCTCACCTGGCAAGGTTTTATGCCACTCATATGCCCATCTTTAAACACCATAGTGACAGTTACTGGAGAACGTGCCCTCATAGCCATCCACTCACTGACCTAGACAAGTCACTTAACCTAGTCACAAGCACCAAGGTCACTTCATCTTTAGTGAAGAGGATAGTTCCAGTTTGCAATATAGTCATAGCTGGTGAAATTGACATTAGAAAAACCCATTTCTCGTAACAAAGGCAGTATGAAAGTCACCGTTTGACCATCAAAAAGCATGACAAATCTGGGTGGTTCTATGAATACCTCTGATGCAGAACAAATGAT
Organism: Ailurus styani; assembly: GCA_002007465.1. Classification (NCBI taxonomy): domain Eukaryota; kingdom Metazoa; phylum Chordata; class Mammalia; order Carnivora; family Ailuridae; genus Ailurus; species Ailurus styani. Next base: position 4,407,327 of record LNAC01000094.1, read on the forward strand.
TAAATAGCCCTTTAAACATTACCTATTGCCTAACATGTCATAATCCAGATCTGTTCAGGCTGTTTGAAGACAATTCCTCACACTTAGTAAGAACAAAGGGCAAATGCCAAAAAATAAGTAACCTGACGTATTTATCAGTAACCTAACCATTCGAGGATTTCAGCTGCCATCAATGAGGTGTCTCAGGCCAACTGGCCCATGCCAGTTCACAGACGGACTCACCAGTGACCTGTTCAACCCATCCAAATGCAAAGAACCATTTCGAGACCTTCAAAACCAAGTGAAGTGCTTCTATTTTTACATCATCTAATAGCCTCTCCTTTGCCAGAACTTGACCTGCCCCTGGGTAGACATAGCTAGGAAGATACAGTTGTTATACTCAAGGAAGTCCGTTTAGTAAGGAAAACAAATTGCTAGACTATATAGTTAACAACAATGATGGAACACAAAAGGGGTTACTTAGGTGTGGGTGGGTCTTGGAAAGCTGAGGAGGAATGAAGGGAATGTTGTTGAGCTAAACCAAACCAAACATTGAAACTCACCCTTATGACATTCAGTCTCTCAGAGCCAGAATGATGATTTAGACTAGTTCCTATTTGGACAGGGTTTATTTTTTTTCTAATAACTTCAAGCAAATCTTTCCATTTTAGCAAAGTCATTTAGAACTTCACAGATAATATTTCCCCAAATGGGCATATTCTGATACGTGGACCATCACATACACACGCATACTTCACGGTCATGCGACAGAGTGAGAACAGAACTCATTAACTGGGCCAGAATATGTAAATGAAACTGCCCCACTATGTATTTTTTAACAAAATAACAGATCCCTGCCTGCATTTGTTCACTTGTATTTTTTTTTTTTAAGATTTTATTTATTTATTTGACACAGAGAGAGAGATTACAAGTAGGCAGAGAGGCAGGCAGAGAGACAGGGAGAGGAGGAAGCAGGCTCCCCGCTGAGCAGAGAGTCCGATGCGGGCCTCGATCCCAGGACCCTGAGATCATGACCTGAGCCGAAAGCAGAGGCTTTAACCCACTGAGCCACCCAGGCGCCCTGTTCACTTGTATTAAGGGTAAAATAATTCCAACTATGTATTGTAAATTGCAGGGTATGCCTGACTGTCACGCATGGGAATCTGTGCTCCTCCAGAGTTGCACAGTTGTGTTTCTTCTATTTTTGTTTTTGCCACATTAATTATATCATGTAGGACTTGAAATAAAGGTGGAATCTGTCACTCTGCCAGCTTGCAGATTAAAAGTTAAATGGTGCATTAAGAAATCAGCAAATTTTTAAATTATAAGATTTGTGTTTGCCATATTTCCTAGCTGGTGTTATTTATTTAGAGTTTTCTGTTCCTGGATGAAATTCTCTTGCCTTCTGCTGTTTGCAATAACTCAAGTCCTATTTCTCCTTTTCGATCATCTCCTTATATTCATGCCCTATTTGCCAGTTTTCCTTATTATTGCGTCAGGTAATTTCTAAACCAACCACATCATACACAATATTTGTTGTTCACAGCCACTAAACTAATATCCCCAAATGTATTTTGATTTTCTCAATTCCCAAAATTTGCCTTTGCTCGTGCATGATTTAGCTGTATAACTCCCCTATGAACTTCTCTCATGCACTTGGCTACACTGCGTTTCTCTGCGTCACCTACCAGACTGCGCTGGCATTCTGAGTCATCTGGGATTAGGCACCCTCCCTGCTATTAACTGCGTAATATTTAAATTCCACTTACCAGTCTTCTTTTGAATTCAGACACCACGTGAATTAAACTGACTGTAGTTGCTTTCAACCTGTAATTCCTGATTGTAACAGGTAGTTGCAGACTCTTGAAACTAACAGGTTTGACTAGAAGTTGGCAGTTCTTACTCCCACAGGACTATATATTTTACATTTATATAAATTTAGAAGGTAAAATCATACCTTTGTTATCAGTCAGGACTCTTTGTTCATTGATAACACGTATTTTACTGTAAACAAAAAGTATTTGCACCTTACCTCAGAAAACAAATTAGATACCTCTTAGAGCCAAGCAAGTTGGGAAAGTCAGAAAATTTTACTACAAAGAGACTACCAACCACTTCAAGGGATTTGCCAGACAACTGCTGGTGTAAATTACAAAGACAAGGCTAATCTATACCTACATGAGAAGCCAGGACATTTGCGTAATGGCAAGTGAGAAATTTGACTCTGCATTTTCAACTTGGGCATATGAAAAATAGAGCATTCCTAAAAGTTGTCCAGGGATTTGAGATCACCAGGATTTATCCATCCTGCTTGGTGGAAATGATAGAGGAGAAGAATTACAGCAAGGAATGTTTTGACAAAGCCTCAAAATCTGCCTAAGGATCATGGAAAGTTGGATCAAGAATGTACCTTAGAGATCATTTGATCCATCACACTTGCTTGACTGTGAGAAAACTGAAGTCTGCAGCAGTAAAGGGATTCACCTAAGGTCGGGCATTCCTGGTTAGTGACAAATTCAGAACTAGACCTGGATAATCTTGGGCCATTTCAGTAGTCTTAAAGCCAGCTAGCAAGTAAATATGAACCCTCTAACAGAAGGTAGCCTATATCCCGCTCCTGAATGCCCCTTTCTCTGAAAATTAGGCAAACAGGTTGAAATATTTTGAAAAGAAAACACTGATTATAAAGTGGGAGGAAATCCCTATACAGACATGCTAACTGGAAGTAAATCTTTGGCTTCCCCCAGACAAAGGAGAGTCTTAGTCATGAAGTTAAAGTTAAAACCTGATTGTGTCACCAGCCTGAGAGCAGACGTTTTTTAGAACCAGTATGATGAAATTAGAACGGAAGGCAAGAGTTTACAGAAACTTGAATTGAGAGCTATCTCACAATAGCTGGGAGTTATTTTGTGTTTTTTGGTTTGCATTTAACAAAGTATCAGGCATACAAAAATGAATACAGGGGCACCTGGGCGGCTCAGTCAGTTAAGCTTCTCTGCCTTCGGTTCAGGTCATGATCTCAGGGTACTGGGGTCGAGTCCTGCATCAGGCTCCTTGCTCAGTGGGGAGCCTGCTTCTCCCTCTGCCTGCTGCTCCCCTTGCTCGTACTCATTTTCTTGCTCTGCGATAAATAAATAAAATCTTTTTTTTTTTTTAAGATTTTTTATTTATTTATTTATTTGACACAGCAAGGCAGAGAGAGATTACAAGTAGGTAGAGAGGTAGACAGAGAGAGAGGAGGAGGCAGGCTCCCTGCTGAGCATGGAGCCTGATGTGAGCCTCGATCCCAGGACCCTGGGATCATGACCTGAGCCGAAGGCAGAGGCTTTAACCCACTGAGCCACCCAGGCGCCCAATAAATAAAATCTTAAAAAGAAAAAAAATAATAAAAACTGTGATGAATTCCTTGTGTTGCCCTGCCTGACCCCATTTCCACCTCTCCCTTCTGAATTTGGACTTATATTTTCATGCCTGTTTTGTTTTTCCTATATATAAATGTATACATAGTGATATTTAGTATTGTTTTCGTATTTTAAGTTTTATATAAGTGCTATCATATTATATATATATATATCTTTCTGCAACTCATACCCCCCCCCCATTTTCTTTCTCAATACTATGCTTTTGGGATACATCCTTTGGATAAAGAGGATAGCTGGAATGTTAATTTATTTTCAAGTACTCTGTGGTATTCCACTGTATGAATGTTTTGACATTTATCTAATCTCCTATTAATGGACATCTAGTGAGTTTCCAGGGTTTTTGTTTTGTTTTGTTTGCTGGGATTTTTTTAACCTTACTGTATAAACATTTTTATAAAACCCTCTACTGATGCTTGTGTGTGTAAGTTTCTTTAGTGACATTTATGAGGTCTTAGCATACGCATATCTTCAACTTGACAAAAAGATCTCAGAAATAACCACCAGAATATGATAGTGTCTGATACTAGCACTATATATTTTCAGAGTTTTTAATTTTTTACTAATTTTTAAGAGTCTAAAATGATATTTTCTTATGGTCTTAATTTGTTTTCCCAATTCCTCATGGGACTGAGTGTCTTTCCATGTGTTCACTGGCAGTTTGAATTTCCTCTTCTCCCTGGGTCACTTTTCAGATGAACACTTTATCTTTTTATTATTGATTTTTAGAAATTCTCCTATAGTCAGGATATAAATCTTTAATAGCTGTATGCAGCCAATATCTTCTCCCCATCTGGAATTTGATTTTTTACTTTTTTGTTATGGTGTCTTTTTTTTTTTTTTAAGATTTTATTTATTCATTTTTCAGAGCACAAGAAGGGGGAACAGCAGGGAGAAGGAGAAGCAGACTCCCCGCTGAGCAAGGAGCCTGATTCAGGGCTCCATCCCAGGACGCTGGGATCATGACCTGATCCGAAGGCAGATGCTTAACCAACTGAGCCACCCAGGCATCCCATGTTATGGTGTCTTTTTATGATCGGGTTTATCAATCTTTTCTTTTTGATGTATGATTATTATTTCTTCTAAAAAAAATGTGTCCCCAGTCCAAGGTTATAAAGATATTTTAGGTTTGGGTTTTTATAAACTTTAGGGCTTCTGTACACATAGAATTTACTTTTGTGTGTGGTGTGAGGCAGGAAGCTAATTTTGTTTTTTTTCCAAGTTGACAGCCCGTTGTTTTGAAACCTTTTATTGAAAATGCCATCCTTTCCCCAAAGATGAGTAATGTCCTTTTGACATATATTTTGGATTCTCTTTTGGTTCTCTCAGTTTATTTTTTCATCCCTGTGCGTTAATAAACATCTTAATTACTATACCTTAATAGTAAGTTACAGTATCTGGAAAGTAGGGATACCTGGGTAGCTCAGTCAGTTAAGCATCTCCCTTCGGCTCAGGTCATGATCCCAGGCTCCTAGGATGTAATTCCACATGAGGCTCCTTGCTCAGAGGGGAGCCTGCTTCTCCCTCTGCCTGCCACTCACCCTGCTTGTGGTCCCTCTCTGTCTCTGACAAATTAATAAAATCTTTAAAAAAAAAAATCTGGAAAGTAAGCCCCTACCTGTCAAGTAAACACAGTGGTAGCTAACTATATTTGAGCTATCTCTCTTAAATAACCACCCCCCCCCAAAAAAAATAGGATGCATAATGCAAGAAAGAAAATCCAGAAAGAAGCAATGGGATGTGCCAGTAGGCAGTGAGTGGCAAAGTTGGAATCCTGGAACTGGAGATTGATATCCTGTACCAGGGGAACTATGCTCTGTGCAGATCTGTGGGGGCCTCCGAAGAGCTCACATGGTACTTGCTTTGGCAACACAGATACTAAAATTGGAACAAAATAGACGATTAGCATGGCTCCTGCACAAGCGTGACACACAAAGAGCTCACACATGTGTCCCACGAGAGATCCAGACTTTGGATACCTGCCCACAGAAGGCCTTGTGGTCAGTCATTGTTGCTAAATAAAACAACAGCAACCACAGAGAATTCCAGTTGCTCCCAATGAAGTAAAAAGACATTCGCTCTGAAAATGAAGTTAAAAAAAATTTCAACTTATAATAGCATCAAGAATAAAATACTTAAAAGGGCTCCTGGGTGGCAAAGTCGGTTAAGCATCTGCCTTTGACTGGGGTCATGATCTCAGGATCCTAGAAACAAGCCCTGCTCATTGGGGAGCCTGCTTCTCCCTCTCCCTCCACTGCTCTCCCTGCTGCTTATGCTCTCTCTCACTGTCAAATAAATAAATCTTAAAAGAAAAAAAAAGAAGAAGAAGGTACTCTCCAAAATGATCTGCAGATTCAGTGCAGTCCCTATCAAAATCTCAACTGCCTTCTTTGCAGGAACACACTCACTAATCCTACAATTCTATGGGAGTGCAGAGGACCAAGAGAAGCCAAAATAATCTTGGAAACAAAGAACAAAGGTGAAGGACTCAAAGTTCCTGATTTTTGAAACCTGCTGCAAAGCTACAATAATCAAAATAGTGTGGTACTGGCCAAGGATATGGAATACAATTAAGGGTCGAGAAATAGACCCATTCATCTATGCTCAGTTGATTTTCAGCAAGGGGACAAGATTATTCAGTGAGGAAGGAGTAAGTAGTCTTTTCAACAAATGGTGCTGGAACAATTGGATAGCTATGTATAAAAGAATGAAGTTGGACCCCTTCTCTACACTGTATATAAAAAATGACAGGAATCTAAAACTGCTCTTAAGGGGAAAAAAAGAGACTCTAAATAGATCGGCCTACATGTAAGATCTCAACTGTAAAACTCTACAAAGAAAACATAAGAAAAAAATTAGAAAGAAAGAAAACATAAGAAATCTTAAATGTCCTTGTCCTTAGATTAGGCATTGGTTTCTTAGATACAACACCAAAACCAAGCAACAACAACAACAACAAACATAAATTGTATTTAATTAAAATTTTAAACTTTTATACTTCATAGGACACTAGTAAGAAGGAAAAACGGCACGTGGGTGTCTCAGTTGGTTAAGCGACTGCCTTCGGCTCCGGTCAGGATACCAGAGTCCCAGGATCAAGCACCACAGCAGGCTCCCTGCTCAGCAGGGAGTCTGCTTCTCCCTCTGACGGAGATCCCCTTCTCATGTTCACTCTTTCTCTCTATCTCTTTCTCGAATAAATCTAAAAAAAAAAAAGAAGGGAGGAAGGAAGGAAAAAAGATATAACCTAAGAACTGGAAGAAAATATTTGTAAATTATATATCTGATAAATGTCTAATATTCAGAATATTTAAAGAACCCTTAGGACTCAGTAATAAAAAAAGACATTTCTCCAAAAAAATACACAAATGGCCAATGAGCCTGTGAAAAGATACTTAATACCAGTAGTTACTGGGGAAACCAAATCAAAACCACATTGAGAGGGTGCCTTGGGTGGCTCAGTCCATTAAGCATCTGCCTTTTGCTCAGTTCATGACCCCAGGACCCTGGGATGGAGCCCCACATTACGCTCCCTTCCAAAACTTCTCCTCTCTCTGCCTGCCACTCCTTCTGCTTGTGCTCTCTCTCTCAGATAAATTAAAAAAAAAAAAAAAAAACTTTGTTGAGATAACCACATACACTAAAATGTCTATAATTAAAAAAAACAAACAAACATAAAACAGGGGCGCCTGGGTGGCTCAGTCAGTTAAGTGTCTGCCTTCAGCTACTGCCATGATCCCAGGGACTTGGGATTGAGCCCCACATCAAGCTCTCTGCTCAGCAGGAAGCCTGCTTCTCCCTCTCCTGCTTCCCCTGCTTGTGTTCCCTCACTCACACTCTGTCTCTCAGACAAATAAATAAAATCTTAAAAAAAAACAAAAAACATAATACCAAGTGTTCGTAAGAATGTGGAGAATTGGAACCCTCATACAATGCTCCTGGGTATATGAAATGGCACAGTTGCTTTGAATAACAGTTTGGCAGTTTTTCAAAAAGTTGAACATAGAATTAGCATATGATCCAGCAATTCCAGGTAAATACCCAAGAGAAGCATTGGGTATGTATAATAGTATATATATATATAAGCATTATCTACACAAAGTCTTGTGCGTGAAGATTCATAACATCATTATTCATAGTAACTAGGGATCAGAAACAACCCAAATGTCCGTTAGCCAATGAATTGGCAAAGAAAATGAGATGTTTCCATACAATGGAATATTACTGAGCCATGGATAGTAAACCTTGAAAATGTTACACTAAATGAAAGTAGACAGAAGTAAAAGGCCACATATTGTATGATTTCATTTATATGTACTGTCCAGAATAAGCAAATCCAAAGAGACAAAGTAGATTAGTGGTTGCCTAGGCCTGGGGTAGAGGGAGGATTGGGGGATGGGAGGCATTGGACAGTGAACTGCTAATGGGGATCACCTTTGTTTTAGTGGTAATGAAAGTGTTCTGAAAGTAGTGGTGATGGTTTCAACCTTGTGAATATACCAAAAAATACTGAATTGCACACTTTAAAATGGAGAGTTAATGATATCTGAATTATATCAATAAAAAAAATCACCTTGGGGGCGTCTGGGTGGCTCAGTGGGTTAAAGCCTCTGCCTTTGGCTCAGGTCATGATCTCAGGATCCTGGGATCAAGGGCCACATCGGGCTCCCTACTCAGCAGGGAGCCTGCTTCCTCTCCTCTGCCTGGCTCTCAGCCTACTTGTGATCTCTCTCTCTCTGTCAAATAAATAAATAAAATCTTAAAGAAAGAAAGGAAGGAAGAAAAGGAAAGGAAAGAAAAGAAAAATCGCCTCGGGATGACTGTTTGGTTCAGTTAAGCGTCAAACTCTTGATTTCACCTCAGGTCATGTTCTCAGCGTCATGAGATCAAGTCCCACGTCCAGCTGTATGCTGGGTATGGATCCTGCTTAAGATTCTCTCTCTCCCTCTGTCCCCCCCCCCCCCCCNCTCTAAAAAAATAAAATTAAAAAAAAAAAAAAGGGCGCCTGGGTGGCTCAGTGGGTTAAAGCCTCTGCCTTCGGCTTAGGTCATGATCTCAGGGTCTTGGGATCAAGGCCCACATCGGGCTCCCTGCTGAGAGGGGAGCCCGCTTCCTCCTCTCTCTCTGCCTGCCTCTCTGCCTACTTGTAATCTCTCACTCTGCCAAATAAATAAATAAATAAATAAAAGACATCACTTCAAAAAAAAACAAAACACATTTGCCTTTTTTCACCATCTGTTTTCCATCTCCAATACCCAAGGAGCTACAACCTAAAAGTGGGACAAGTAGGAAGAGGTCAATTAGACCATGTCCCACACAATGTCCCTGTAGCCTACTCTATGAAGAGGAAGGAAGATTGCTTTGAATTAGATATGAAAAATAAAGAGTTAAACTAGACTGGATTATTTCACAGACCACGACTGATGGAAATGTAATAATAGGTGCCTCCAGTGTCATTTAGGCATGAGAAAGGAAGGCTTGTCAGAGGACAGTTGAATGTAGGGATGACACAAAATAAAATTGCTTAATGTAATTCATGTGTGGAACTTCTCAAACTGGTTACATTATATAGAATACCTTGGGTATAGGTGACAGTAAACAAAAGTTATGACTTTCTTGTTTGGAGAAGATTGAATGAGTGCATCAAAAGAATGAGGGTCAAAACAGCAGGCCACACCTAGATTTTGACCTCTTGATATCATTCCTTATGAAAAGGAACCAGGGACTCATGGAGAAATGGCTGATTCCAGGTTTGGAAATGGGAATGTAGAAGGCAAGCCTGAGAATACTTGTTTTGAAAAAAAGCAGTCTTCAAAGACAGGGTTGTGTCATAGGGACCCAGGAACAAACTGAAGGGGGCTCCCCCCAGCCAAGGTTAAGATGATTTCCACTAATCCAGTATTAGAAAGAGCTTAATTAAGAGGAATGAATTAAGCACTTACTCCGCCTCCCCAATAAGAAATGTATCCCAGAGTAACCAAACATTCCCAAGTGATGAGGGAATGCCCTTCTTTAGAGAAGGATACCAACTAATAAATGTAGAACAAATGAAGAATAAGAAGTTTTTGACAGCTTTTATGAAATAGTTGATTCAGACAATTATAAGCAGGAAAAAAAACAGTTATCAGCGAATACAAAACCATTAGCTGCAACTGCCTGATGGAAAAAAAAGTCTGATGGAAAACTATATTTGCATGGTGTCGGACTATTATCCCATCATACACATAATTGTTCAATGAACACTTACCACTCTTGCACACAAGTCACTCTCAGTAAATAGGGGCAACAACCACACATTTTCTATCACCTGGTGTGGGGTAATATGTAGTAAACAGCATCACCTATGAAGCAATTCTTGTCAAAATATTTAAAATCAGTCCAAGATTTAGATCTAACTTCCAATTTACAGGAAATATAGCAGGAGAAGTCCAAAATAAATATTATCAAGAGGAAACAATCTGATGAATCTAGAAGTTGAGACATTCTAGAAGATGTCCTGACCACTGCAACAATTCATGGGGAAAACTGAGTCTCAGAGACCGTTTTAGATTTTAGAGACTTTGGAGTCATAACAATTAAATGTAATATATGTCCTTTATTGAATCTTGATTTTTAGAAAACAGCTGGAGGGGTAGGGGTGCCCAGCTGACTCAGAAGAACATAGAACTCTTGATCTCGGGGTCATGAGTTTGAGCCCCATTATGGGTGTAGAGACTACTTAAATAGACTTCAAAAAAAAAATAGGAATGCCTGGGTGGCTCAGTCAAGCGTCTACCTTCAGCTCAAGTCATGATCTCGGGGTCCTGGGATTGAACCCCACATCAGGCTCTCTGCTCAGCAGAGTCTGCTTCTCCCTCTCACTGTCCCTCTGTTCTCTCTCTCTCTCTCAAGTAAATAAAATATTTAAATAAAGCAACTGTGGAGGCCATTTTGGGAATATTACAGTAGTTTGAATATGGACTGAGCAGTATATTTTTAAAATTCTTGTTAAATTTGTTAAGTGGAACAATTATAATGGTTATATAGTGAAAGATCTTTATTTTTTGGAGATGCTTGCTAGGCCATTTAAAGAAATTATGGCTGGGTGCCTGGGTGGCTCAGTGGGTTAAAGCCTCTGCCTTCGGCTCAGGTCATGATCTCAGGGTCCTGGGATCAAGGCCCACATCAGGCTCCCTGCTCAGCAGGGAGCCTGCTTCCTCCTCTCTCTCTGCCTGCCTCTCTGCCTACTTGTGATCTGATCTCTTTCTCTGTCAAATAAATAAATAAAATCTGAAAAAAAAAAGAAATCATGGCTATAATTTACTTTAAAATACTTCAACAACAACAGAGATGAAGCATGGTATCCAAATATTAACAACTATGAAATCTAAGTAATAGTCTTATGAGTATTCATTATACTATTCTATGTGCTTGAAATTTTTCATAATGAAAACTTTAAAAAGAAAATTAAAAGGGGCGGGGTGCCTGGGTGGCTCAGTGGGTTAAGCCTCTGCCTTCCGCTCAGGTCACGATCTTAGAGTCCTGGGATCGAGCCCCGAATCAGGGCTCTCTGCTCAGCAGGGAGCCTGCTTCTCCCTCTCTCTCTGCCTGCCTGTCTGCCTACTTGGATTGCTCTCTCTCCCTGTCAAATAAATAAATAAAATCTTTAATAAATAAATAAATAAATAGGGGCACCTGGCTGGCTCAGTCAGTGGATCATGCAGCTCTTGATCACAGGGTTGTGAATTCAAGCCCCATGCTGGGAGTAGAGATTACTTAAATAAATAAATATTTTTAAAATCGTAGTAAAAGGGACATAAAAATAGTGAACTGAAACAACTATAAAATATCTCTCCTGGACAAAATAAAACGCCCCATCTTTAAATCTTCAGTCCTCACCAGCAATTAACCTTAAATTTATATCATCTGCTACCTTCTTTTTCCTGTAATAAACACTTAATACATTATGCTGATTGATTCAAAATTTGATTACTATGCTTGTACAAATAATACATTAGGTTAAAAAAGTGTAACTGTGTTAGGAAGCAATACATCACTACTTTCATTGACTTAATTTTTTTTTTAGTGTTCTGGAAGCTGAGTTACTATTATGTTTTCCCATCAGTTTATTTTTATAACATTATATATAAGCAGCTTTAAGATTCAAATAATGCAGAAAGACGAGCCCCTTATCTACCCTCTATCACTTAGGAATGTGTAGAAAACAATAAAATTAAGAACAAAAATGATGAGAAAATTAATAAAACCAAAATTGGTTCTTCAAAAAGAATAAGTCTCTGTCAAGATATTTTTTAAAAAGACAAAAAAAAGAAAGAGGCAAATAGACAAAAACAAAATGGAAATGAGAAATAACTGAAGATAAAAATGAGATTTAAATTACAAAATAATTTGGGGTACCTGGGTGGCTCAGTCTTTGGTCACCCAGACTTTGGCATCAGCCTTTGGCTCAGGTCATGATCCTGGAGTCCTGGGATCAAGGCACTGCCCGACCCCCTCCAACCCCCTGCCTGTGTAGTGTTCACACTCAGCAAGGAATCTGCTTCTCCCTCTCCCTCTTCCCCTCCCCACCTCTGCCCATGCTCTCTCTCTCTCTGAAATAAATCTTTAAAAAATAAAATGCATTATAAAATAATCATAACAAGTATACACCAATATTTTAAAACCCGCAAAAAATGGGTAAATTTCTAGAAAAATAAAAAGTTTTAATGTTGATGAAAGTAGAAGAGAAAATTAGAATAGTCCAGTAAGCATTAAAGATAATGAAATTGCAAATAAACACTTCTTCCAATAAAGCATGTGCCCAGTGTTACAGATGATTTATACCAGACTTTCAAGGGATAGATAACTTACATATTGTTTGTTTTAGATAAAAGAAAATGGCCAAAGACTGCCATGTTCATTTTATGAGGCTACTATAACTCTGAATTCAAAAACTTAATAAGGCAGCACCTGGATGGCTTATTGGTTGAGTATCTGGCTCTTGATCTCACCTCAGGTCTTGATCTCAGGGTCGTGAGTTCAAGCCCAAGTGGGCTTTAGCTCAGTGTGGAGCCTACTTAAGATAAACGAATGAGCAAATAAATAAATACTGAATAAGGACATCATAAAAAATGCCAATTAGATTGATGTCATATATGTACATATATTTGAATATCCAACATAAAATATTAGCTAGCTGAATTCAACAGTGAATTTTAAAAAATAATAACTCAGTGGAGAAACTTTAGAAGCATTTCTTTTAAGATTAATGAAAAATAACACGCTGTCTACTACTTTGGCTACTCTTTTAAAATAATACTAGAGGAGCACCTGGTTGGCTCAGTCTTTAAGCATCACGCTCCCTGCTCAGCAGGAAGCCTGCTTCTCCTTCTCCCACTCCCCCTGCTTGTGTTCCCTCTCTCACTCTCTCGCTCTCTCTCTCTCTGTCAAATAAATAAAGTCTTTAAAAAAAATAAAAATGATTTCGGCTCAGGTCATGACCTTGGGGTCATGGGATCAAGTCCTACATCAGGCTTCACACTCAGCAGGGAGTCTGCTTGAGATTCTCTCTGTCTCCCTCTGTCCCTCCCACCTGCATTTTCTCTCTCTCTCAAATAAATAAACCTTTAAAAATAATGGTAAAATAAAATACTAGAGATGCTGGACAATGGCATAAGAATATGAAAAGAAATAAGCAATATAAGGATTGGAGATAAAGAGATAAGTTATTTTGTAAAAAAACAATATGGTGAAAAATCAACAAAATTAACAAACTATTGCAACAGGATTGATGTACCATATTTTACTCAATCAGTCCCCTAATAATGGGAATTTGAACTAATCTTTTGCTATTTTAAATTGTGCCATAAATGAATAATCCCGTGCATAGGTTGCTACCTATTTTTGGAGGTAAGCCTTCAGGGTAAATGCCTGGAAATGGTATTGCTAAATCAAGAAATAAAGGCATATGAAATTTTGTCAGCCAAATTCACTCCAAATTGTTGCACTATTTTGTACCCCTTACATTAACAATGTATAAGAGTGCCTGTTTCTTCACAGCCTTATTAACAAAGTATGGTGTCAAACATTTGTATTTTTGTCCATCTGATAAGTGAAAAGTGATATTGACATCTCATTGTAGTTTTCACTTACATTTTATTAATAAATGAGATTGAACATCTTTTTCTACATTTAGGGCTATTTGTCTTTCCTTGTCTGTGCTATATACCCATTTTTCTATTGAGTTTTTGCTCATCAGTTTTTAATAAGCTTTCTTTCTTATAAATTAAAAAAAGAGAACCTGAATGTCCACAATTTGGAGATGGGTTAATTAAATTATTCTATATTCATACAGTAGAATATTATAAAGTTACAAAGATCAAAGGCGGTTACATGTGCTTCTATCAAAGGATCTCTCGCTACACTATTAAATAAAAAAGCAATGTTTAGGGGGCACCTGGGTGGCTCAGTCTGTTGGACGTCTGCCTTTGGCTCAAGTCATGATCCCCGGGACCTGGGATTGAGCCCCATCTCAGCGTCCCTGCTCAGTGGGTTGTCTACTTCTCCCTCTCCCTCTGCCCTGCTCATGCTCCCTCTGTCTCTCTCTCTTTTAAGTAAATAAATAAAATCTTTATTAAGAATAAAAACAGTGGTTAGAATAATTTCAAGACTGTGATCCCATCAATGAAAACGATAAGGCTATATATAAAACCACACATGATAAACTTATATTTTCCACAGGGAAGTCTTCTGAGGGTTGAGGATGAAAAGAAAGGTTTTCTTTTTCATTTTATACCTTTAATATTGCAAATTCTGAGCCTCTACTCCAGACCTACTAAAGCAGAAACTGGGGATAGGCCAGGCACTCTGTTTTATCCAACCCTCCAGGTGATTTTGATACATGCTCAAGTCTGAGAATCACTGTTCTAAATCATCACTACTAAATATGGCTCTCATACCAGCCCAGCAGCATTACAGGGAGCTTTCTGGAAATGCAGATTGATAAGCCTCAAGCCTGAACTCCTACTAATCAGTATCTCTGGGTGGGGCCCAGGAATCTGTGACTTAAGAAGGTCTCCAGATGATTCTGATGCACACAGAAGTCTGAGAATTACTGCTCTAAATTTCTCTCAAGGTTCAGCTCTTTTTCTTTCTTTCTTTTTTTTTAAGTGAAAGTTAGTTCTAAGAGAAGAAAAAAATAATTCCATGCTCAAGAGTTTCATTGAACAGACTAGGCCTCATTTGATCTTTTCTCACCTTAGAAGTAACAGAAGTACATTTAAATGAGTAGATTTTGGGGGGTGCCTGGGTGACTCAGTTGTTAAGCGTCTGCCTTTGGCTCAGATCATTGTCCCAGGGTCCTGGGATCGAGCCCCACATCAGGCTCTCTGCTCATCAGGGAGCCTGCTCATCCCTCCCACTTGTGCTCTCTCTCACTCTCTCTCTCTTGCAAATAAATAAAATCTTTTTAAAAAATAAAAGAATAGAAGTAGGAAAAGGAGCAAAAAAAAAGCAGTTCTTCATGGGGTCCCTTCAGTCCCCCCCCCCTTTTTTTTAGGTTTTATTTTTAAGTAATCTCTACACCCAACGTGGGGCTCGAACTCATGACTCTGAGATCAAGAGGTACAAACTCCACCAACAGAGCCAGCCAGGCACCCCAGTTTCCCTCTCTCAATCACAATCCACTGAATGAATTTTACAACCCATTAGTGGGTTGAAACACAATGTTTCAAAAACATTGATTTACACAAGTTCTTTTGGGAGAGAGTAAAGCTGTAGGGAAGGTAAATTTCAGAGGTGAATATAGTTATCAGAGAGAAATGTGAATGCTAATCAGCAGTAGAACTTTACTTTTTTAAGATTTTTTTTTATATGTCAAAGAGAGAGAGAACACAAGCTGGGTGGGGGGGGCAGCAGACAGAGAAGCAGACACCTCACTGAACAGGGAGCCTGATGTGGGGCTGGATCCCAGGTACCTGGGATCATGACCTGAGCCAAAGGCAGATGCTGAACCAATTGAGCCACCCAGGTGCCCTAGTAGAAGTAGAACTTTAAAAAGTACACAAAACTCACCAATTAAAAAGGGGTGGGGGGTAATAGGGGCGCCTGGGTGGCTCAGTCAGTTCAGCATCTGCCTGCGGCTCAGGTCATGATCCCAGAGGCACAAAATCAAGCCCCATATCCGATTCCCTGCTCACTGCTAAGCGGGGCGTCTGTTTCTCCCTTTCCCTCTGCTTCTCCCCCCACTTGTGCTCGCTCTCTCACTCACTCTCTCAAATAAATAAATAAAAACCTTTAAAATAAATAAATAAATTTTAAAAAGGGATAATAAATAGCACTTTAATAAAATCTGGAGTATAAAAAAGAAACAGACTGATTCTCCCAAGTAAAGACAGAGTTGGGGTGCCTGAATAGCTCAGTCAATCAAGTGTCTGCCTTCAGTGTGGGTCCTGGGATCAAGACCCACATCACGCTCCCTGCTCACTGGAGAGCCTGCTTCTCCCTCTCCCACTCCCCCTGCTTGTTCTCTCTCTCTCTCTCTGTCAAATAAATAAATAAATAAATCTTAAAAAGAAAAAAACAAACCTAGCTATATGCCAATAATAAATACAGAGGAAACAGTGATAAAGTTTGAAATTAAAGGGACAAAGAGGCACCAAGCAGTTACAAGCAAACAAAGCAAAATTAGTAAAAATTAAGGTAAAAATTAAGGTAAAATCTAGCAACCTAGATAGAGGATATTATGTAATGATAAAAGGCACAATTAATGAAGATGATAGAATAGTTATAAACTCGTATGCTCTAAACAACTTAGGAACTGAAAATATCCCTAATAGATAAAAATTAATGAACCATGTAAAGAAAGTAGAAAATATAATTTATATACAATTTAATAGAGAAATGTCCCTTATATAGAAAATTTTTTACATTCATGGAGCACTTACAAAAATTGGTCATGTCTTTGACCAAAAAATAAAATAATAAGAAATTCAAAAAAGTAGCAGGCTTATTTTTCTGATTGTAGTCCAACATGATTGGTAAAAATAATAAAAAGTAAACAGAGGGGCACATGGGTGTCTCAGTCAGTTGGCCTTCCAACTCTCAGGTTCAACTCAGGTCATGATCTCCTGGTTGTGGGATCGGGCCCCACATCGGGCTCCATGCTTAGCATGTAGTCTGCTTGAGATTCTCTCTCTCCCTCTCCCTTTGCTCCTCCCTCCCCAATCACAAGTGCTGTAAATCAACAACAAACAAACAAAATTTAAACTACTTAGAAATTAAGAAATACACTCCCAAGGGGTGTCTAGGTGGCTCAGTCAGTTGGGCGCCATCTCTTGATTTGGCTCCAGTCATGATCTTGGGGTCATGGGATGGAGCCCTGCATCGGGCTTCACATTCAGTGGGGAGTCTGCTCGAGATTCTATCTTTCCCTCTCCCCCATCTCTCTCTCTGCCCATCTCTCTCTCTCTCTCTCTCGTGAATAAATCTTAAAAAAAAATACATTCCCCAATAATTATGAGTTCAGAGGAGATGAAGGGGATCAGAGTTGTCACTCCAAAATGTGCCACTTTGGCATAAGGGTTGTTCTGAGCTGAAGACAAATAGCTCCCTGCCCTTCATCTTTCTGTCTGAAATGAGGGTATAAATTTCCCTTTGCAAAGGTAACATAAATTTTCATTTGTAAAGGTGTCTCCCTCTCCTATAGCAGGAAGAGAACTACTCCTGAGATAAGAGTTGAGTCTTATCATCTGAAATGACTCTTATCTGCATAACAAACCTTAGTGAACAGCCCTTATTTACCATACATTGCCTAAGGACTTCCCCATAAGCACTTACCCTCAGAAGCCCCAAACCCCTTTTTGTTTGTTTAGCCTCTTCTTAACACTTTATCACCCTTTGTAAAGATGGTATGTAAACCCCAATTATAACTGCCTTCTTGAGTCACATTTGCTTGTGGATTTCTGTGTGTAGGTATATAATTAAATCTGGTTTGGTTTTATTTCCTTCTGTTCCTCTGTCTTTCATCAGTTTGATTTATTGGCCCCACCTACTGAACCTAAGAGGAGGAGTTTTTTCTCTCCTCTGCAAGACAACTCTGAAATTATAAATTATCTTGTAAGTAATATGAAAGGAGAACACCTTATACCAAAACTCCTAGGGCCCATCAAAAGTAGAGCTGAACAAACTAAACAAGTTTAAGTTATTTCATTGCTAAAGAAAACAACAAAGAAGAAAGACCACATAGACAATAGCTATCATATTAAGAAACTTAAAAAGGAGGGGAGCCTGGGTGGCTGTTGTTAAGTGTCTGCCTTCGGCTCTGGTCATGATCCCAGGATACTGGGATCAAGCCCCATATCGGGCTCCCTGCTCCACGGGAAGCCTACTTCTCTCTCTCCCACTCCCCTTGCTGGTGTTCCCTCTCTTGCTGTGTCTTTCTCTGTCAAATAAATAAATAAAACCTTAAAAAAAAAAAAAGAAAGAAACTTAAAAAGGTGGGGGGGGGCGCCTGGGTGTCTCAGTCGGTTAAGCCTCTGCCTTCGACTCAGGTCATGATCCCAGGGTTCTGGGATCGAGTCCCGCATTGGGGTCCCTGCTCAGCGGGAAGACTGCTTCTCCCTCTCCCATTCCCCCTGCTTGTGTTCCCTCCTTCTCTCTCTCTCTCTCTCTCTCTCTCTGTGTCAAATAAATTTTTAAAATATTTTTTAAATAAATAAATAAATAAATAATAGGTTGAGACTAATAGACTAGAAAACAAGCCAAAGGAGGAAGAAGAGGGTGAGGAGGAGATGGAGGAAAACAGTGATCAATAAATCCAAACTAAAACTTTGAAAAGACCAATAAAATATGTTAACTTTTTATGAGCCCAATTAAGGAAAAAAAGAGTGCTATGGGAAACAAAGGCAGAAGAAAATGTATGCAAAATTAAATGTCCTTATAATCTGTAGCCCATTGACAAATACTTGAGATAGGCAGATTATAACATTCCTCCAGGATCCTGTGAGTTTTCTTTAGCATATGAAAGTCCTTTGGGGGCGCCTGGGTGGCTCAGTGGGTTAAAGCCTCTGCTTTCGGCTCAGGTCATGATCTCAGGGTCCTGGGATTGAGGCCCACGTTGGGCTCCCTGCTCAGTGGGGAGCCTGCTTCCCCCTCTCTCTCTCTGCCTGCCTCTCTGCCTCCTTGTGATCTCTCTCCCTCTGTGAAATAAATAAATAAAATCTTAAAAAAAAAAAAAAGAAAGTCCTTTGGGGGGCACCTGGGTGGCTCAGTGGGTTAAAGCCTCTGCCTTCGGCTCAGGTCATGATCTCAGGGTCCTGGGATCGAGCCCCGCATCGGGCTCTCTGCTCAGTGGGGAGCCTGCTTCCTCCTCTCTCTCTGCCTACCTCTCTACCTACTTGTGATCTCTCTCTGTGTGTCAAATAAGTAAATAAAATCTTCAAAAAATATATTTAAAAAATCCTTTTGGAACTTCTCTTATCTTTATTTCTCCCAACCCCAAGGTATATAATCAGTCGTCCTCCCAATCCTGGGACAGGAGCTCTTTCTGCCCATGGGGCCTGTCCCCATGCTTTAATAAAATCACCTTTTTGCACCGAAGGCATCCCAAGCATTTTTTCTTGGCCATCAGCTCCAGACCTCGCTAACATTCCAAAGTTATATCAAGAGCACATGTAAAACTAAGTAACAATATGAATGAGAAAGGAGATATAACCATGGAGACTGTGTGGCTAGAGAGAAGCAAACTAGAGAAAAAGATTGCAGGAATGAGGTCATAGAGGTAAGTGGGGATCATACCATCTGAAGCCTTATAAACCACCACCACCAAAAAAAAAAAAAAAAAGAAAAAAAAATCAAAAACCAGGGATGGCTTGGAGTCCTTGAAGCTAAGTGTCCTGTGTGAATTGTGTCCCCCCAAAAGATATGTTGAAGTCCTTATTCCTAGTACCTGTGAGTGTGACCTTATTTGGAAATAGGGTTTTTTTCAGGTGTAATTAAGATGAAGTCATCATGGATTAGAAAGGGCCCTAATCCAATGACTAGTGTCCTTTTTTTTTTTTTTAAAGATTTTATTTATTCATTTGACACAGAGAGAGATTACAAGTAGGCAGAGAGGCAGGCAGAGAGAGAGGAGAGAGGAGGAAGCGGGCTCCCTGCTGAGCAGAGAGCCCGATGTGGGCCTCGATCCCAGGACCCTGAGATCATGACCTGAGCCGAAGGCAGCGGCTTTAACCCACTGAGCCACCCAGGCGCCCGACTAGTGTCCTTTTAAGAAGAGGGAAATTTGGGAAAGAAGAACAAGATCTGAAGATGGAATCAGAGATTAAAGTTATGCTGCCATAAACCAAAAAATGTCTGGGGCTCTCAGAGGCTGCAAGAGGCCAAGAAAGGTCCTCCCCTATAGTCTTTAGAGAGAGAGCATGGTCCTGCTGACCCCTTGATCTGGGACCTCCAGCCTGCAGAGCTGTGAGAGAATAAACTTCTGTTGTCTAAGACACCCAGTCTGTGGAACGTTTTGACAACAGTCCTAGGAAGCTAATACAAATGTGTATACATGCAAAAGAGGAGGAGGAAGAGGGCTGTAGTCAGGAAATTAGTAATGGTTACCTCAGAGGAGTGGTTACCTCAGAGGGCATTAGGTTGGGTATAGATTATTAGCTTTACCTTTATATTTGGGCATAAAGATTCCTTAAAGAATGCCTCGTGTTTATGTATCTTAAAATTTGATGTGCTCCAAAATCTTTTTTAAAAGGTGGGGGAGGGGGTGATCCCTGGGTGGCTCAGTCGGTTAAGCATCTGCCTTCTGTTCAAGTCACAATCTCAGGGTCCTGGGATCAAGCCCCGCATTGGGCTCCCTGCTCAGTGGGGTGTTTGCTTCTCCCTCTCCTGCTGCCCCTCCCCACTACTTGTGCATACTCTTTCCCTCAAATAAATAAAATCTTTAAAAAAAAATGTATGCGGTGCTTTTCAAATTACAATAGTAATACCTTCTTACTGTAGCAAGTGAAATAATTCATTATAAATATTGGACTTTCAGATAGTCAAAGAATAATTTTTAATGTGTGTCCCGTACGATATTTGGGGCATATTGACACTAAGAGAGTGATTCACATTGGCCTGGGCAGCCTGTATTTAGTCTGGCATGCTCCTCCACCAGATTGCCACATAGCTCGCTCTGTTACCTCATGCAGGTCTTTGCTCAACAAGTCACCTTCTCATGAAGGCCTTTCCCAACCATTTCATTTCAAATCGCAGCTCACCTTCACTTCTCCCCAAATCCCTTTCAGCTCTACCACCAGCTTAAAACATAGTCTTCTGTTTATTTGCTCAGTATGTCTCCCTTAGTATGGAATGTAATCTCATGAAGGCAGGATTTTGATGGTATGTTCCACTGCCTATGTAAATTCCAAAAGCCAAGAATACTGGCACATAGCAACCTCTCGATAAATTCTTATTGACCAAATGCAAACATAAATGCATTAGTGAGGCTATGCTAGCTTTCCCCAGTGCCATGAGAGCAGATGGTTTTAAGCAGTCCCAGGGAGCAGACAGGAAAAGGAGCCCACAGTCCCTGCCCTCTGGTCAAGCAGGCAGAATCAATTACTTTCATTTATTCATCTAATGTACATCAAGTACTCACACTGAGTACTGCCAGCACAGTCTGTTGCCAGAGATGTTGACTTAATAATCCCGCAGGGTTCTGTGGTCTGGAGGAGGAGATAGACATTAACACATGATAGGTGGATGGTTATTTAATTACAGTGGTGATCTCTCCATGGAGGAAAAGAACAAAGAGAGCATAATCTGGTCTGGTGGTCAGGGAAGACTTCCCAAAAGAAAGGAGCTGGAGCTGAGATCTGAAGGCTGAGCCTGAGTTAACAGGAACAGAGGTGTGCAAACCAAGGGATGTAGGGGAGCAAAATTTTCCACCCCAAAATGTGTGTTTTTGGCACGTGGACTACTTTAGGTTGATTATTTTAAAACAAAACAAAAACAGAAAAACACAGAAGGTCTGGGGGCACCTGGGTAACACATTTCATTAAGCTTCCAACTCTTGGTTTCAGCTCAGATCATGATCTCAGGGTTATGAAATTGAGCCCTCCATCGGGCTCAGCACTCAGCATGGAGCCTACTTCAGATTCTCTCCCTCTCCCTCTGCGCCTCCCACTTGTGCTCTCTCTCTCAAAAAAATAAATAAATCTTTAAACAAAGAAAACACAGAAGGCCCAGGAAGAACATTTAACCTTCCTCTTAAATGCCTAAAATAATTTAGATAGAGGACTTGCTCAGGAAAAGAGCTACCACCATAGATAACTACATAATATGAAGTAATGGTGGTGGACAGGGAGGAAACAGAAATGCCAGTCTGATCAAAGCCCTCTCTTTGTGCCATTGTTTCTGGATGGCCCAGCAAACATTTGTTTAAAATACACTTACTTTTTTCATTCTTCCTGTAAATTAACTCCCTTTCCTTTGAGGACCCAGACCCCTACCCCATCTCCCTAGTCCAAAATGACCTATGTACTTCATTTTGCCTGACTGTCTTTGGAATATGTGGATTCCCTGTACATACATGATTAAATTTTATTTTCTTCTGTTAATCTGTCTCATGTCAATTTAATTCTTAGGCTAGCAAGAATCTTGAAAGGTAAAGAAAAATTTTTCCTCCCCAACAGTTGGTGTAGTCCGGGGTGCCTGGGTGGCTCAGTTGGTTAAGCAACTGCCTTCAGCTCAGGTCATGATCCTGGAGTCCTGGGATCGAGTCCCGAATTGGGCTCCCAGCTCCACGGGGCGTCTGTTTCTCCCTCTGACCTTCTCCTCTCTCGTGCTCTCTCTCTCTCACTCTCTCTCTCTCAAATAAATAAATAAAAAAAAAACAGTTGGTGTAGTCCACAGGGTGAACTTTCCTGCCTGGACACTGTTCACTTTGAGGTGCTGCAGCTGAGAGATACTGAGACAGCTGATAAAAGCTGGCAGATGATAAGATTTCTTACCAGCTCAGCCTCTGAGATCGCTGTCTGTGGGGTCTGATGGAAATGAAAATGATGAGAGCCCTTTTTCTCTCTCTTTCTAAATATAAAATTGCAGGGAAAAAAATATTTGTAGTCTAGTTCCTCGGGTATAGCAACTTCGGTAAAAATTTGTTATGAGTGTTCTTGTTTCGTATTGATCCTTTTCCTGTCCGATACGGTCATTGTTTTCTTTTGTTTCTGTCTTTTGTGTCATTTGTCATAAAGCATGGAGAACAACAGGTCTGATTAGGTTTTCCTTTCACCTTGTTCTGTGTCTTGAGAGTATGGCTTTAGGACCAGTGAGAATATTCTCTCTGGACTCTGCCAACCAGAGGATGTATATACTGGCCTGTGCCAGGCAGACAGCCAAAGAGGCTGTGGATCCAATAGGCATCTATTTAACACACTTCGCTCTCTTTGTACAACTGTACCAGCTCTCAGGAGAATTTGTCATTGGGGTCCTGGCCCATAAGGGGCCATTATCATCTCAACCTTCATTGTAAATGTGGGTTGCACCCCATTTGTGGCTAGATATGGCTGGGCAGAAATGTGGCTCACACCCCGTTTGCAGATAAATCTTTCTTAGGCTAAGTTTGGGAGTGGACTTTCTGGATACTGTGAAGGCTGCATTTTTTTGCACTTTTTAGCTCCTTTTCCTCCCAAATAGAGTCATTGTTTTTCTTTGTCTCTGTCTGTTGTGTTGTTTGTCATAAAGAGCAAGATGATAGAGCAGAATGCAGGCATAGGTCCAATTAGCGTGCTTTTAGAGCCGGCAAGACAGACCAGTGAGTTCACAGTTCTTACCAGACCGGTGTCTGGTTAGTCAGACTATGCTGTGGGTTAATGTGCACATAAGATAAAGGCTGTTGTGAAGGGACATCTTGCAAGCCAAAGCCACAAAACTGGTGGACATGGGTCAGGCATGGAAGGGTGCTCACCCTTTAACCCAAAGTCTCCCACGTTAGGATAAGTGGGTCACAGAATAAGTTAGATTGACACTAGATAACCTACCAACCTCAAGAAGATTTCTTTGCAACAGATACTCTGTAAAAAACATCACACAGCCTGGGTGGCTCTGTCGTTAAGTGTCTGCCTTTGGCTCAGGTCATGATCCAAGGGTCCTGGGATTGAGTCCCACATCAGGCTCCCTGCTCAGGGGAAAGCCTGCTTCTGCCTCTCCCTCTGCCTGCAGCATCCCCTACTTGTGCTCAGGTGCTCTCTCTGTCAAATAAATAAATAAAATCTTAAAAAAAAAAGTTAAAAAAAAATTACACAGGGCACCTGGGTGGCTCAGTTGGTTGGGCGACTGCCTTCAGCTCAGGTCATGATCCTGGAGTCCCGGGATCGAGTCCCGCATCGGGCTCCCAGCTCCACGGGGAGTCTGCTTCTCCCTCTGACAGTCTCCTCTCTCATGCTGTCTCTCTCAATCTCTCTCTCTCTCTCTCTCAAGTAAATAAATAAAATCTTTTAAAAAAAATTACACAATACCCAACCACACAGCACATTCCTCTTAGGTATTAGTTTGGCTACGAGAGACCCAAGACTTAGCTAAAGCTATTAGTGTGCATATAAGAAAGATCGGATGAGGTCCTAATTTGGCAGGTCAGAATGTGGGATGCACCCCATTTATGGGTAGATCCTTCTTAGACTAACTTTGGAAGTGAACTTCCTGGATCTTGTGAGGACTATGTTTTTCGCACTCTCTTGTGGGTTACCTCACCACAACAACTCTCATGTGGATAGTCTTCATGCCAGTTGCTGTGTGGCCACTCAGAAAAATCATCAGGGACATTCAGACTACAAACCAGGAAAATCTAACAGATTGCCATTTCCTACCTTCACCCCATAAAGATGGTCAAGCTGGACATCTGTCTTTGGAATCTCTGTTTATGTAGATTTCCTGTACTATATAATTAAATTTTACTTTCTCCTGTTAACCCATCCTATAGTAATTTAATTCACAGACCAGCCAGAATCTTGAAGGGTAGAGGAAAACAGGCGACAGTATTCCAAGTAGTAGTTAATCAAGTGCCCTGAGATGGGACAGGAAAGGAAGGAAGGATGGCAAGAGGAAAGAGGGCCATAGCATGGGCGCTTACTGGAGAGCAGGTGGCTTGAGCTGTGCCTGGGAAGGGACTGGCTCCAGGGCCCGTCTAGTTGACATGATGCCCAGCATTTTCCCAAGTCCACCCCCCGAACCCCATCCACAAGGATGTGGACTGCCCATCACTCCCCAGGGACAGCCACCTTGAACTCTGTCCTCTTTAACTCGCTGAGCTGTTATAAAGTGACTGATCAGCCCATGCCTCACTCATTCTCTGAGGCAGCGTGGAGATGGGGACAAACAAGGGCCCAGAAGGCAAGGTTGAGCAAAGCCAGTGCCCTCTTTAAATTCAATTTCTTCATCAGTAAAATAATAAAGAATTGCACAAGATGAGCTCAATTTAATTCCATTTCTAAAAGAAATCTCTAGGGGTCCCCGGGGGGCTCAGTCAGTGAAGCATCTGCCTTTGGCTCAGGTCATGATCTGAGGGTCCTGGGATCAAGTCCCATGTCGGGCTCCCTGCTCAGCGGGGAGCCTGCTTCTCCTTCTGCCTCTGCCACACCCCCGCCCCGCTCATGCTCTCTCTTTTGCTCACTCTCTCTGTCTCAAATAAATATATCTTCAAAAAAATTAAGATAAAATAAATCTCTGATCTGAATATACAGTAGCACTTAAGTAAAGTACAACTGGCTTATTTTTTCCTTAAAAAGTAGGTTTACTGCTGTTGTTTTGCCAATTATAAAGTACTACTGAATGACAGATAATTTGGAAAATACAGAAAAACAGAAAGGAAAAGCCAAAATCTTTTCTGTCCCCCCTTCATTCAAAAATAACTAGTATGGGGGTGCCTCTCTGGCCAGTTGGTAGAGCATGTGACTCTTGATCTTGGGGTCGTAAGTTCGAGTCTCACACTTAGTGTAGAGATTACTAAAAAAGATTAGATAAACTTTTAAAAAATGAAATATTTTTTAGAAAAGATAACTAGTATTAAAATGTTAGTGTATTTTCCCCCTGTCTCAGTATTATATTACTTTTGTCTTGACAACCATCAGCAAACTATAGTTTAAATATTGGGTTTATCTATTTTCACTTATTTCAATAAGAATCACTTGGTCATATTGTAATAAATTTTTCTCAAATAGTACTCATGAAACTATTCCCTTATTGTTGGGCATTTAGATTATATTGTTACCATTTCTGACATCACTAATAATGGTGCAACCGATATTTTGGTGCAGAAAGCCTTATTATATTTAGAATTCTTGGGTGCCTGGGTGGCTCAGTGGGTTAAAGCCGCTGCCTTCGGCTCAGGTCATGATCCCAGGGTCCTGGGATCGAGGCCCACATCGGGCTCTCTGCTCAGCAGGGAGCCTGCTTCCTCCTCTCTCCTCTCTCTCTGCCTGCCTCTCTGCCTACTCGTAATCTCTCTCTCTGTGTCAAATGAATAAAAAAAAAATCTTTAGAATTCTTTCCTTACATTAAAGTCCCATAAGTAAAACTACTAGATCAAAAAGTATAACCATTCTCAGCTTAATACTATTGGAAAATTATTTTCCAAAAGCATTTTGCCAGTGTACACACCCAACAGCAATAAATGACTCCCTGTCTCGCTGGTGATTTTCTTTTTGAAAATATCTGCAATTTATTGAGAATGGGTGAAAGGATGCAGC
Organism: Ailurus styani; assembly: GCA_002007465.1. Taxonomy (NCBI): domain Eukaryota; kingdom Metazoa; phylum Chordata; class Mammalia; order Carnivora; family Ailuridae; genus Ailurus; species Ailurus styani. Next base: position 4,433,428 of record LNAC01000094.1, read on the forward strand.
TCATTGTTTTTCTGATCTGTGTTTCTTTGACCTTCGATATAAACATTTTCCATATTTGGCCTAAGTTCTGAATCCAGAACTTTAGAGTGCTAAGTCTCAGGTGGTGGGTCTTTTTGGTTTGATGGATTAAAGAGCTGCCCATTTACAGCACTACCCACCCTCCCCCCAACCAGTGACTCTCCAGGGATCCCAAAATCCCCCATCAGGGATCATCAAGGACCAGACAACAGCCAGGGGCAGCTGGCAGGTGACTGTGAAGTGCAGTGAGGTGCTTTTCTCCTAGTCCTCTCTCCTGGAAGAACATTCCCTGGGGAAGACAGGGGTGGGAGGAACCCTCCATGGTCCCTTATCACCCTCCTCTGGGCCCTGAAGTTTTGAACCATGGGTGGAAGTGGGCAGTGCAGACCAAGGGAAATGGGGAGAGGGGGCCAAGGAGAAGCACCAGTGTAACAGTGAATCTTTGGGATGTCCAAGCAAGGCTTGGCAAGGGCCTCCCAGTGATAACAGCCTTCTTCAGGGGAGCCAGCAGCCCCCAGGTGTCAGCATCGAATTCAAGAAAGCAGAAAAGAGGGGACATTTTTTGCTTTAAAGAATATACATACCGGGGCACCTGGGTGGCTCAGTTGTTAAGTGTCTGCCTTCAACTCAGGCCATGGGACTTCGGCTTCGGACCCATCCCAGGGTCCCAGGATCGAGCCCCACATCGGGCTCAGCGGGAAGCCTGCTTCCCCCTCTCCCATTCCCCCTTCCTGTATTCCCTCTCTCTCTGTGTCTCTCTCTGTCAAATAAATAAATAAAATCTTAAAAAAAAAAGAATATATGGCAAAATGTTAAGAGTGGTTATTTTTTCATTTCTGGGATTATGACTGATCTTTATGTTCTGAATACTTCTGTATTTTTTCAAATTTCTGAAAACAAATACTATTTTATAACTTAACATTATCCAAACTCCATAAATCATTGTGAAAACATTCCAAGTGAAGATTAAATTGGAAGGCAATTCTAGTTAGCTATGGCAGCTGCAACACCAGAATTTATCTCTGCTTCCTGTTGGAAACATCATGAAAAGGTAATGACAGGATTGAAATAGGCATAAATCTGGGAGACAAAGAAACGGGGAAAGAAAGTGACAAATGATCAGCGATATCCACAAAATTTAGGAAGGCAAAAAGTAAGAGAGAAGAGAGAACTAGCATCATCAGGTAGAGAAAGCTGGAATCTGGACCCCCGGGGCAGGAGGCTGGTGATTGAGAGAGTCGGAGCAGCCAGACTCCGGATGAGGCAACAGACAAAGGGGAAGATGGCAATGGGAGGGGTTGCAAGTCTGCCCCGTGGCAGGCAATGCCCCGTAGGACCGTGCCTGACACTTGGTGTTTCACGAACACTTGTTACTGAATGGGTGAACGGTAAAGGGGCAGATTTCCTTTATGAGCTGAGGCCTCTCTGGTTGTGCTGTCAAGTATAAAGCACCAGAAGAACTCGTCCACATAGAAGGTAGGCCGTGAGGATCTGAACATTCTGACACCAGGGCCCTGGGGACCAGGACTATGTGCACTCATGCCCCATCCTCTGACATTGCCTCCCATGGCCTCACCAGATATTTGGGAGCGAGGAGGGTGGAAGCAAAGGGGGGCCTTGGTGGGCTGCAGCTTCTGGGTAGACCTCAGCATGTGACCTTGTCCCTCAACCTGGTTCCAGGGGCCCTTCGCCTCTGTGGAAGCCCCTGGGGGAGTACCCAGGATGGGGCGCCACTGAGGCTATCATGCCTCCCCCGCTTCCCTGCTGCAAGAACTGACCCTCCTCACCCAAAGCCACCTGCTTCCCTTCCTTCAGTTGTGTTGAAAGGGAGATCCTTGAGCATTAAGGACAGCAGGGTCCAGTTGCGCCGGGTGTGAGGGTCACAAACCCAGACACCTAACAGCCAGTCTTGCTCCCACGGAGGGGGGCCCCACATTTATTAAACACCAACTGGGTTTATCTTACACTGATTGAGTCATCTCAGCAAGTCTGTGAGGAAGACCCTTTATACCCGGGGCTCTGAGGAAACAGACGCTATGAGAAGCTAAGGGACACCCCGCAGTTTTGGTGTCTGGGCCTGTGTGGAGAAGTCACCCAAGGACACTCAAGGTTAAGTGAGTTTCTTTTCCTAACAGGAGCTGACTTACCTTGGGAGAGATTGGAGCGCAACCAAGAGCTCCAGAGCTGGGTCGGAATAGGGTCAGTGTCATAGCAGCACAAGGAGGGGAAGAGAAATTCCTGTTGGGATGGCAGGAATAGTCCAGACACCTTTCTAGGGAAGGAGGCATTGGTACTGCCTTTGGTGAGGAGAAGAAGGTCTCTTCAGGCATCTTGGAGAGAAAGCAGCCACGGTGTCGGGGACATACACTGTACTGGTCAGCTGGGACCAGCTGGTGGGCATCCGGGAAGGCCACGTGTGGTGAGGGGGAGGGGTCACCTTAGGACACCCCCCTCTAGCAGTGTGTGCAGGACAGCTTCCAGAAGGCAGAGTCTGGGCAGTGGGCACAGACAGGAAGTTGAAGTAGAAGGTCACTGCTGAGGGAAAATCAGAGGGCCGGGGACTGAGGCGACTGGATGAGACATGATTTCACTGGATACTCTTCTTGATGTGTGTTTATGCATTAATTTCCCCTTCAAAACCCCTTTTGGAAAATAGCCCAGTGAGTGGATTGTTTAAAAGTGGTCTATACATACAACGGAGTATTAATCAACCTTAAATATTATCCAGAAGGAAATTCTGACATAAGTTACAACATGAGTGAGGCTTAAAGACATTATGCCAGACCCAAGAGGACAGATGCTGTCTGATTCCACTTGTAAGAAGCATGAAGAGTAGTCAGCTTCATAGATTCCGAAAAAGGCTGTTGCCAGGGACTGAGGAGAGGAGAAATGGGGAGGTGTTGTTTAATGCAGACAGAGTTTTAATTTGGGGAGGATGGAAAAGTTCTAGAGATGGCTTCCCAACCATGTGAACACAATGCCACTGAACTTTGCACTTAAACATGGCCGGTGAAGATGGTCAATGTTACGTAACGTCTATTTTACCACCATAGCAAAAAAACCAATACAGACCAGTGAAAGACTCATTCGAATACTGCTTTGTCATTTGGTCTGAGTGACCAAGACTGCTGAGGCCATTCATGGAGAGAGGCAGGAGAGGGGGGTGAGCGCCTTTGCAGAGGAAATGAAGCCAGCTCTTGGTGGCCACGTGCGGTGTGTCCGCTGTGCACAGCGTCCAGGAGGTGCTTTGCTCCCACCATCTCTGATCCTCACAAGGCAGGTGTGTTTGTTTTCATTTCTTCACAGGTGAGTTCACGGGCTTGGGGCCTGTCCCATGCTGGGTTTAGGAAGCCAGTGCTCAGTCTCTGGAGATACGACCAGCAGGCTGGCGGGTGGGGTGGAGCTTGGAGGAGGAGAGTCAGAGGGGGGCAGATTCCTGAGGGGAGATCCTGGTAAAGCCACGGGCAGGTGAAGCTCCAGGAAAGAGTGAAGGAGAGCAGAAGGCGAGCTCTGGAGGAAATCCTGCATTTATGACACTGCCCCAGCCATAGGAGCTGCAGAAATATGCGTCCCACCCAACACCACCCCCCAACCATGTGTCCCCAAATTAAGACCTGGGCCTCGCTTAGCCCCTGCCCAGCAGCTGACTCTGGGGCTTTCACCAACCACAAGGAGAGGAAGCAGCTCAAAGTGACCTCATTCTAAATCAGGCCAGCTCGGTGGATCCCTGTCAGCAGTGAGGAACCGGCCCGGAGGAGAGGTACACGCTGCAGTCCTCTGAGACAGAAGGAGCAGCTCCCCGGAAGTGAAGAAGCCAGCCACCCTGAGCTCTCTCAGGAAGGTGCAAGGGGGGACAAGTCCTCCTGGTGGGTTCGGTTTGTTGGGTGGGTGTCTGGTGGTCGGGGGTTGCTGTGCAACTTGCAAGCCAGGTAAAAAAAAAACTGTCCCAGTTTCAAGGAGAGGCACTTCCCACCTCTAAATAATAGAAACATCCAGAAGGAAGTAGCCAGAGGCTTCTGCCAATTGATCTGGAGACTGGGAAAATGTCCCACAGTTATTAATAACCCCTGTGTTCTGGGAACCGATTTCATGCACCAGACAAAGGGATTAAAAAGTTGCTGTTGAAGGCAAAGTGGTTTTAGCCAGAGCTCCACTTTCTGCTCTCCCAATAAATGACCATTTTGTCTTTGGGAACACTTGGAGCTGATTGGCTACTTGACTCATCTGGTGACCTAGGCGGCGTGCAGTTGATTGGCATGCTCTTATGACCCCCTCGGTCTTCCCAGGGTGCTCTTTGGGGTTGCCCCATCTCAGACCCATCCCACGGGCTTGCGTGGCTTCTGGGAGACCCCTGAGGATGCAGCTACTCAGGGCCCGAGGCCCTGGCAGCGGTCCCGCTGGAACCTGGGAAGATGGAACCAACGTCCCTCAGCCCTTGCACAGGTGGCCCAAGGAAGTCGCCTTGTTAACAGAATTGCCTTGACGTGGCCCTGTGGCCGCACTTTTGTGAGCCTGGGACCCCTCAGGTGGAGGCTACAGATAAATAGACTGGGGACGAGAGAGTGTCAAAGAAACAACCTCCTGTGGAAAACAGTGTTCAAAATGATGGTCGCCTCCCTTCACTCACGAAACTCTGAGCAACGTGAGGGGAGGCTCTTTGCACCCAGACCACGCAAGATTGGCCAATCTGTGAGTTAATGAATTAGTTGAGCGATGTTGTAACACAGAATTATTTCAAAACATAAATAACTACTACTTAGAAGTCCCTCTGTGTGAGGATTTGCTTCATCCTCTTGGCCAAGGAGACAAGAATGATCTCTGCCTTGTCCACAACCCCCACTATGGGTGGGGTCCCCAGCCCTCGGAGCAGGGCCAGGAGCCCGTCTTTGGTAGGATACATACGTGTTTCCTTCCAGCTCTGCGACTCCCTCCCTGCTCAATCCGGAGCAAGTCCTGTTTCCTCTGTCCACTGAGTGCTCAAGCCATTCTAGAGTAAATTCTTCTTCACTACCCCTTCCTGCAGCCCCTCTGTCTCCTGATGGGGAAGGACGCCAGAGGTTTGCTAACGCTCTCAAAGCCTCCCACCTGGACTACCAACTGACTTTTTTTTTGTCCCTTTCAACTCCTTTTCCTTGCTGCAGGAAGAGTGATTTTTTTTTAAAGATTTTATTTATTTATTTGACAGAGAGAGAGTACAAGTAGGGGGAGTGGCAGGCAGAGGGAGAAGCAGGGAGCTCGATCCCAGGACCCTGAGATCATGACCTAAGCCGAAGGCAGATGCTTAACTGACTGAGCCACTCAGGTGTCCCAAGAGTGATTTAAAAAAAACAAAAAACAAAAAACCCCCAAAAAACAATTGGGGGCGCCTGGGTGGCTCAGGCATTAATCGTCTGCCTTCGGCTCAGGTCATGATCCCAGAATCCTGGGATCGAGTCCCATATTGGGCTCCCTGCTCACCGGGGAGCCTGCTTCCTCCTCTCTCTCTGCCTGCCTCACTGCCTACTTGTGATCTCTCTCTCTGTCAAATAAATAAATAAAGAATCTCAAATAAATAAATAAATAAATAAATAAAGACTAACGCACCAAGTGTTGACATGGGTGTGGAGGGACAATTTGGCTGCGAATGCAAAATGGCCACTCTGGAAAAGAGTTCAGCAATTTCTTTCTTTCTCCCTTCCTTCCTTCCTTCCTTCCTTCCTTCTTCCTTCCTCTCTCTCTCTCTCTTTCTTTCATTCTTTCTTTCGTAATCTCTACATCTAACACGGGGCTCAAACTCAGGACCCTGAGATTAAGACTCACATGCTCTACCGACTGAGCCAACCAGGTCTCCCTTGGCAGCTTCTTATAAACATGCACTTACCACATAGACCCAGGAATTCCACTACTGGATGTTTACTGAGGACAAATGGAAACGTGTTCACACAAAGACTTGTACTTGTTTTTCATAAAAGTTTTATCTGTAACAAATAAGCACTGGAAACAACCCAAACGTCCATCAAGCAGTGAGCAAATTGTAGTAATCCATGGAATGGAATGGAATGGAATGGCATCCTCAGTAGCAATTGAAAAGCATGAACTACTTCTAGACACATCAAAACAGATGAATCTCAGGAGCATGAAACAAATGAAAGAAGCTAGATACAAAGGACTACAGATGTAGGATTCCATTTATACAAAATTATAAAAAAGGCAAAACTATTGTTTCAGGAAGCCAGTTAGTGGTTGTTCAGGGCAGGGTGGGAGGATTGAGGACAAAGGGCACAAAAGAACTTTTTGGGGATGATGATTTTACAATTGTATACATTTGTCAAACATTGAATTTTTTATTTAAGATCAGTGAACTTGGCTATAGGTAAATTTTATCCAAATAAATCTGATTTTAAAAATAAAGGCATGTAGGCACATCTGGGTGGTTCAGTTGGTTAAGCATCTGTCTTCAGCTCAGGTCATGATCCCAGGGTCCTGGGATCGAGTCCCACATGGGGCTTCCTGCTCAGCGGGGAGCCTGCTTCTCCCTCTCCCTCTGCCTGCCGCTCCCCCTGCTTGTGCTCTCTCTCTCTGTCAAATAAGTAAGTAAGTAAATAAATAAAATCTTTAAAAAATACATAAAGGCATGCAATAATGAAAAAAAAAACCCGAATCTGCACAGTGATGAAAGAACGCTAGAGGGTCACACAATGTGGAGACAAAGACAAGATGTGCTAGGAGTCGAGTTCCTTTGGCGCAGGGCTGTGTTGGCCATGCTGTGGGAAAGGTGGCCCTGCGCATTATTCTTCCAAGGCCATGGTTCTCAAACTTTGTTAGGTATCAGGACAGCCTGGGCAATGTGGCAAAAATGCAACGGCCCAGGCCCTACCCTCCTGCAGTGAGCAGGGGGGGTGGGGGTGGGGGTGGGGCTGCATTCCTTACTAGGCTCACTTGTTCCGTCAGACTCACCTGCTTATGCCTCTTCAGAGCTTAGCACACATTCTGCCCCCTCCCGGAATATCCGATCGCCTTCCTGATCCCCGGCATGGGCTTAAGTCCACCTGTTACGTGCCCACACTGTACTTGGCTTTTATCACGCATGTTACTTTTATAATTGCTTGTTTGGTATCGGTCTTCCCGTGGGACAGTAAGCTCTGTGGTAGCTCGGACCTGATCACCAGCACTAGGAAAGTGCCGGACACACTGTTCATGTATCCATTCTTTGACCAGGGTCCTGAGGAAATGCCCAGAGGGTTCAGGGAGGCTGAAGTGAAGACTGTGGTCCAGTGAGTAGAGCTAAGTCAGCCTGTCCTTTCCAAACCAGAAAAGCTGCACTTTTAGACTAGGCTAGGCTTCTTGGTAACAGATAGGTGGGTAATGGGTTTCCTTAGTAAACCAAGCTTGGGAACAAATCCAGGAGTGGGGTTTGTTCTGCGAAGAGTGGGATTTTGTCCACGTGTTTTAATATGTGTCCATAGGAGAGGCTTCCCCGAGCTGTGGCCTCAGGTCAGCCTGCAAGTGCAGTGCCGCAAGCCCTGACCCTCCAGCCTCTGGCTCTCTGTGAAAACAAGGGACAGACTGGGTGCCTGGGTGGCTCAGTCTTTAAGCGTCTGCCTTCAGCTCAGGTCATGACCCCAGGGTCCTGGGATGGAGCCCCACATCAGGCTCCCTCTCCCTCTCCTGCTTCCCCTGCTTGTGTTCCCTTTCTCGCTGTGTGTCTCTCTCTGTCAAATAAATAAATAAAATCTTAAAAAAAGAAAAAGGAAAGAAAACAAGGGGCAGAAATGAAATGGGACATCTCTAAACACCCACCAGATTGGCTAAAATTAAAAAGACTGACTGTGCCAAGTATTGGCGAGGCTGTGGAGCAACTGAGATTCTCAGACAATGCTGTTGGAAATAGAAAACTGCTTTGGAAACAGTTTGGCAGGTTCCTATAAAGTTAAAATACATTTATCATACGCCCAGAGATCTGTGAAATGAAAACATGTTCATTCAAAGCCTTGCACATGAATGTTTACAACAGCTTTATTTGTTATTTATCTTTTCTAGGACTTTTTTCTTTAAATTGTAGTTGACATAAAATGTTACATTAGTTTCAGGTGCACAACATATAGTGATACAATAGGTCTTAGGTTATGCTGTGCTCACAAGTGTAGCTACTATCTGTCACCACACAATGCTATTATTTATTCTTTTTTAAGACTTTAAAAATTTATTTGTGAAAGAGAGAGAAGAGCACGAATTGGGGGTAGGGCAAAGGGAGAGAGACAATCTCAAGCAAACTCCCCGCTGAGCACGGAGCCCAATGTGGAGCTCGATCCCAGGACCCTGAGGTCATGACCTGAGCAGAAGGCAGATGCTTGACTGACTGAGCCACCCAGGCATCCCCTTACAATGCTATTATAATACCACTGATTATATTCCTTATACTGTGCCTTTTATTCCTGTAACATATTCATTCTGTAACTGGAAGCCTCTTCTTCCCATTCCCCTTAACCTATTTTGCCCATCCTTGTACCCCCTGCCCGCTGGCAACCTTCAGTTTGTTCTCTGTATTTATGCATCTGTTTCTAGAGTAGCTTTATTAAGAACAAACTGGAAACCATCCAAATGCCCATCAACTAATAAAGGGACACGCAGTCTTCATTCACACAGCAGGACACTAGCCAGAATAAAAAAGACAACCTATTGGCATGTGGATGATCCTGAGTGCATCAGGTTCTGTGAAGGAAGCAGACAAAGATGAGTGCATGCTTTATGATTGCATTCGTAGAAAATTAAAGATTTTTCAAAAAGATATATTTATTTTAGAGAGAGAAAGCAAGAGAGAGACAGCTTCTGATTAGGGGGAGGGTCAGAGGGAGAGAATTTCAAGCTGACTCTCTGCCAAGCACAGAGCCCAACATGGGGCTCGATCTCACAACCCAGGAAGTCACGACCCAGGAGATCATGACCCAGGAGATCATGACCTGAGCTGAAACTAAGAGTTGGTAGCTTAACCAACTGAGCCAGCCACCCAGGTGCCCCTCCATTCGTATAAAATTAAAGCACAGGCAAACTGTGGTATCAGAAATGAATTCAGTGGTTCGTAGGAGCCAGGGGGAGGGGGAGGAGATTGGCAGTAGAGGGGGATGAGGGAACTTCTGGGGTGACAGAAATATTCTGTAACTTGATTGTGGTACTGGTTGTACAAGTGTATGCAATTGTCCCAGTTCTGTCCACCATACACTTAAAATCTTTTAAATAAAGTAAATGTTATTGTATATAAATTATATCTCAGTAAACCTGATTTTTTTTAACTTTTTTGATTTTTATTTTATAATATATATATTTTTAGTAAGCTTCACATCCAACGTGCGGCTTGAACTCACAACCCTGAGATCAACAAATGCCTGCTCTATCAAATGAGCCAGCCAGTCACCCTAAAGTTGATTTCTAAAAAATGAGGAACAGTCAGGGGGCACCTGGGTGGCTCAGTTGGTTAAGCGTCTGACTTTTTTTTTGAGCATCTGACTCTTGATTTCGGCTCAGGTCATGATGTCAAGGGCTCCTCAGTTGGGAGTCTGCTTTCTCCCTCTCCCTCTGCCCCCACCCCTGCTCGCAGGTGAGCACATGCTCTATCTCTCAAATAAAAAAATAAATCCAAAAAAAAAAAAAAAAGAACAGTAAGTGTTTTTAGAATACTGAGAAGGGGGCAAATTGGTTTAAAGTTTTGTTCCTTACTTTAAAATTTGCCATTCTTTTGTTTACATGATTGGTGGTGGCAGCAAGTGGACAGAACATAAGATCTGGGGTCTAGCCAACCCGGCGAGCATTGTCACATCTCTATACAAGCTTTGTGACCTTAATCCAGTTGCATAGCCTGCCTGAAACAAAGTTTGCCTGTGTGTCTGATACTTTTACATTGGAAAAAGAAAATGAAACTCTTTTTCACACACAAATGTGTTAGGGATCCATACGTGAGGTAAGTAGATTGGAAGCTTCTCCTGACAACTGGAATGTAGTTTAATTAGCATCAACCCAGCAACGGTTGCCATAAATAAGGTGATGTGAAGGTCTGTTTTGTCTCTAAGGAACACGTGAGAAGCTTCCATGCATTGGAAAGCAGAAAACACATTTTAATCCTCGCTGAAAACATGGCTTGTTTTTTTTTAAGAATTTGGAGAGGTTTTTGTTTTAATTTTATTTATTTATTTGACAGAGAGAGAGAGTACAAGCAGGGGGAGCAGCAGGCAGAGGGAGAAGCAGGCTCCCCACTGAGCAGGAGCCCGATTCGAGGCTCGATCCCAGGACCCTGGGATCATGACCTGAGCCGAAGGCAGAGGCTTAACCGACTGAGCCACCCAGGCGTCCCAAAACATGGCTTTTGGAAGGAAAAAACGCTTGGAACATCCCCCTGCTGAATGAGTGGGAGCTCATGATGACATCGGAGAAAGCCCTTGCTTCCTGACACATGAAGCATCTGGGAGGAACAATTCATTGCAGGCCCACACACCCTGCACAAGTGACTTTTATGGCCTCCCACTCCCAGGCTGTGAAACCGAAGGGTCAATATCCCTGCTGGTTAGTAGGAAATTCTTCACTGACACATACCTGCTCGGGGATTTGTTGGCCATATTTTCCATCCAGCGGGCAGCTGTGGGTAATATTTAACCAGAAAAAGAGGAGCTCAATTATGCAAGACATGTTTACGATGTAAATGGGGGGCACTCCCCGCCCCCTGCCCGGGCCGCGCTGGGGGAGGCAAGAATCTGCATGGGCTTCCTTGCATCTTGCTGGCAAAACAGGTATCACTGTCTCCCGCTCTGCCCCCTGACTTCAGAAAGCCTGCCTGCTTGCTCAGACTTTGGGGAGCACTGTTTGAAGGCAGCAACACCTGCTGACGTCAGCCAGCCAGGACCAGGGATGGCTTTGGAAGAGTGCTCTGTCTCAGCACTGCCGGTGGGCTCCTCTCTGCAGTAAGACTTCACTCTCTTAAGCCTGTAACTGTTTCAAACCTTCAAGTTAAAAAAAAAAAAAAATATATATATATATATATATATATATATATATATATATCTGGGGGCACCTGGGTGGCTCAGTCGGTTGGGTGTCTGCCTTTGGCTCATGTCATGATCTCAGGGTCCTGGGATCGAGCGCCATTTCGCGCTCCCTGCTCAGTGGGGAGCCTGCTTCTCTCTCTCTCTCTCTCTCTCTCTCTAGCTCCTCCTGTTTGTGCTCTCTCTCTGGGTCAAATCAATAAATAAAATCTTTTAAAAAAATTTGTTGCTTCAGGGACCTGGGTGGCTCAGTGGGTTAAAGCCTCTGCCTTCGGCTCAGGTCATGGTCCCAGGGTCCTGGGATCGAGCCCCGCATCGGGATCTCTGCCCAGCGGAGAGCCTGCTTCCTCCTCTCTTTCTGCCTGCCTCTCTGCCTACTTGTAATCTCTCTCTGTGTCAAATAAATAAATAAAATCTTTAAAAAAAATCTGTTGCTTCTATTTGCACATTTGGGTGGGGGCAATTATTGGCTCAGCTTACTGAAAAGTCCAGGGGATGTGGAGCTTGGCTGGATCAAGGGATTCAGATAAGCGTCCTTCCATTCGTTGGCTCTGCTTTCTTTTGGGTTGGTTATAAGCTCAGGCTGAAGCTCCCTGTGGAGACAAAGGGGCCACCAGCAGCTCTAAGATGGTATTCTGGGAATTCAGAGGTCCTGTGGAAAAAGTGCCTCTTCTCAATCGCTCCAGCAAGGGTCTTAGAGAGGGTGCTCAAATTCTACAGCATGCCTGCCCCTGCAGCCCGGGTCCTGCATCCCCTCAGGACCGCAGGCTGGAGTCCTTACATGGATTGACAGTGGGGAGAGGTGGTTGAGTCAAGGAAAATTGGAGAAATTTTGATGTCCATGGATGCTGTGGCATCTGCTCCAGTCCCGTTTCTGTATCTTAATAACTTCTCACCATGTTGGACTTTGGTGTTGTGAATCTTATGTCTTCCCCACTGTCCACGGCGGCATCAGATAGTCTCCTCCTTGGCTCTACTCCTTCCCAATGAGCTGACTGGCCTTTTTTTTGCCCTTCCCCTGGTGTTAGCCACCCACACGTGGACTACTCAGTCACTGGGCACCTCCTGGATCGCTGTTGTGTCCTGGTGAGCGCTGAGTGTGGAAGAGGAGTGAATGTGGGCACAAAGTTGACCAAATCCCAGCACAACAGATGAGTAATCTGTCCTCACAGTGAGGAGTGGCACTTAGCTCCTTGCAGTTCGTGCTCCCAGTATTTGGACCTCCCAATAGCTCCCTGCATGTTAGACACATGTGACTGGGGAGAGGGTGTGGTCACGCGAGGTGACGTTCTGCTCCCCGCCAGAGAGGAGGCTCGGGCTGCTCATGCTTGAGTGGTCTCAGGGCCCTCCCTCACCAGGGCCCGTGGGCGTAGGTGAGAACTTCTTTCCCAGTGTGGATTTCTGGTAGACTCAAATGAAGAACTCCAGAGGTTAGGGCAAGAGGACCTCAGAGGGCCACCTGGGTGGCCTAGTTGGTTCAGTTTCTGCCTTCGGCTCAGGTCCTGATCCCAAGGTCCTGGGTTGGAGCCCTGCACGGGACTCCCTCTCCCTCTGCACCTCCCCCTGCTCATGCTTTCTTTCTCTCAAATAAATCAATAAAATCTTAAAAAAAAAAAAAAAAAAGGAAGGACCTCAGAGATTGGCTAACTCAGTCCCTTCTTTCCCTGATCCAAATGTCCAGGCTCAGAGAAGAGGAAGGGGCTGGACCACTGCTACCAGTGAGTTCCTGCATGGCCAAAGGAGGACCCAGATCTCTGACTTCCTCCCCAGGTCTCCTGTCTCCACCACCACTGGGGCCCTGGCTTTATGTCCTGCCTGTCAACTGCATTTCCTGAGAAGGAAACAAATTAATCAGGCGAGAAAAAGAAATAAAAGTCAATGACTTTAGTTTACAGAGTACCCTTTCCAAATAAGAAAGATGAGTTACTAAGAGATATTTGCATTGTACAAACTCAGGAACTAAGAACATAGGAAATAGTTAATATTTTTTTTTTAAGATTTTACTTCTTATTTGACAGAGAGATTACAAGTAGGCAGAGAGGCAGGCAGAGAGGCAGGCAGAGAGGGGGAAGCAGTCTCTCCAGCGAACCCGAGTGGGGCTCGATCCCAGACCCCTGGGATCATGACCTGAGCTAAAGGCAGAGGCTTAACCCAGTGAGCCACCCAGGCGCCCCAGTAGTTAATGTTGTTTAGAAAAAATGGCATGCTGAGGGCGAATACAAGAGATAGAGTGAAGCTGGGAGATGTGGGCACTGGGAGGGGCACCCACTGCACCACAGGGGCCTGGCATGGATGGTTGGCATGTGGCTGTTATCATCCATCATTAAATCTGAGACACCTGTGGATTGTAAGACAGTCCACCATTTTATGTTCTTAGAAAGAGAACATTCGGGGCGCCTAGGTGGCTCAATGGGTTAAAGCCTCTGCCTTCAGCTCAGGTCATGATCTCAGGGTCCTGGGATCGAGCCCCACGTTGGGCTGCCTGCTCAGCAGGGAGCCTGCTTCCTCCTTTCTCTCTGCCTGCCTCTCTGCCTACTTGTGATCTCTGCGTGTGTCAAATAAATAAATAAAATCTTAAAAAAAAAGAAAGAAAGAAAGAGAACATTCTGGGGGCACCTGGGTGGCTCAGTCGGTTAAGCATCTGCCTTTGGCTCAGGTAGTGATCTCAGGGTCCTGGGATTGAGACGTGCATCAGGCTCCCTTCTCAGCAGGGAGTCTGCTTCTCACTTTGCCAACAACCCCACCCCACCCCCACCCCCCTGCTCATGCTCGGCCTCTCTCTCTCTCACAAATAAAATCTTTTTTTTTTTTTTTAAAGAAAGAGAACAGTCTGATTAAATTCTGATATAACCTTGATAATGTTTGTGGTCAAATCCATGGTATGTAGATAGAACTTCCCAAGAAAGAGTAAGAATGGGGCCAAGGACAGATCGAGGATGCATGGTTAAGGGTCATGGTTAAGGGCAGGTCAAGGACTCAAATAGGAGGAATCAGATGTATGCTAAGCATCACAGAAGTTTGAGGCAGGCTAAAACTCAAAACAAATTTATGGTCTTCTGTGAGCCCAGGTCCTGTTGCCTTGTTCTCTCCATTCGGATCCTCTTTCTTAACCTTTTCCATGAACATTTCAAATATAGAAATTATTGATTAGAGGAATGATGCCTTCAGACCAATCAGCAGCACAAAAGCATGAGGAGGAAAATATAAAGAACATCCTATAGGATAGTGTCACATTTTTGTAAAGCAGAGGAAAAGACAAAGAGGGAACTGATTTGTAATTTCCAGAAGTTTCAGTGCTGGAAACATCTTGCTCTAAAAAGAAACAAAAGTGTAATGAAGAGAAAGACGGAACTAGGCTAAAGTAGGTTTAAATCTTGACTCCAATCTCAAAACCAGATTCTTTAAGCAGAGTTACTGTGCCAGGCCAAATAAGCATGGAGAACAGCCAGAGGGCTTCCCTCTTCCTCCCCTTGGCTTCATCATATGGGAAGTGTCAGGTTACCTCTGATGAGGAGACGGCTTTAGCCTGCTTGGACTCTTCCTTCATTATTTAATTCCAAATATAATAACTTGCATAAACTAACAGGATAACTGTAGAATCTCGGGGCTTGAAATGAGCTTCGATATCCTTTTGCAAGGTCACTGCCACACTGCTGAACGGTCCATCAGCATGGGACCTAGACGGTCACTCTCTCTCCCTGATAGCACTCTTTTCTCCTGACATTGGGAACCCCTTCACCCTGGTTTCCTTCCACTTCTCTATTTCTCCTTCTTTTGCTGGTGCCTGCTTGCCACCCTGATCACTAAATCCTGGAATGTTCCAGGGCACTTGCTCCTGTGAAAACCCATTTAGTTTCAGGGTTGCAGCTCGCATTTCTCTCTCCAGATCAGAACTTTCCTCTGGACTTCAGACTTGGAGCTCCACCTGGATGTCTCATAGGCACCTCTAACTCATCATGTCTCAGAGGTAACCCTTCCTTCAAACATCTTCCCACCATCTACCTCATCTCAGTTAATGCCTCTCTGTTCTTCCCATTGCCAAACCTGACTCCTTTCTATTTCTCTTGCACCCATACCAAAATTATGAGCAGATCTTGTTGGCCATCTTGAAAACTTATCCCGAATGTGGGCACTTCTTCCCTGCTCCCACCCTGGTCTAACCAGCACGGATGCCCCACGGGATGACTGCAATAGCATCAACTTCCTCCTGTGTGTTTCACAGTTTGTTCTCAGTACAGCAGCCTGGCGATCCTTTTAAATGTCAACACACCAGTGCTTCCCATGTCACTCACAGACAATGGTTTGCAATGGCCTCCCTGATCCTGCCCCTTCTGGCATCTCTTTATTCTCCCTCTTTGCTAAAGACTCCATCTCCTACCACATCCCCCTGCCAACTCTGCTCGGGCTACACTGATATTACAGATTCTGGAATAAACATCCTCGCTCCCACCTCTGGGCCTTTGCACTTGCTGTTCCCTCTGCCTGAAAAGCTTTCCCTTCAAGATCTGCAGGGCTCACTCCCTCCCCTACTTAAGCGGTCTCTGCTCTGCTCTGCTCTGCTCGGATTCAAAGTGAGGCCTTCCAGACCACCCACTGGGAATGGCAGCCCTTAGAAGTCCCTGCCCCTTTTCTTATTTGATGTTTGATTTTTCTCTATAGCACTTAGCGTTTTCCGCCACAGTATGGATTTCTTTCACTTCTTTGAGAATTGCTTGTCTTGCAATACTAGAATGTAAGCTGTGTGAGGGCAGGGATTTTTGTTCACTGCTAATCCCCAGTGCCTGACACATAGCAGGTGCTAATGTACATGTTTTGAATGGATTAATTAGTGAAACAAATAGGGTGTATCAGCATTGTCTCAGTCACTGGGGATATAACTATGTATGAGACAAAGCTCCTGCCCTTAGAAATCTGGGTAATTGGGGTAGAGTGGGGAGACACAATAAATTAGAAAAGAAGTACTCTGGATCTTGATGTTGTGAGTTCAAGTCCCACACAGAGCTTATTTAAAAACAAACAAATAAGCAAAAATAAAGTAAGAAAAGGAGTTGAAACAGATGATGCAGAAAAACAAAGAGGTCCTCTTGATTCAAGTGATTGACGGCCCTCCCCTTCCAGGATTGAGAAGCTGGGGAGACCAGCAGCTGCAGGGCTGGGGCGGGGGAGCACCTCTCTAGCTGAGCACCAAGCACACAGCCCATGGGGTGGAGCCCCGTGAGCACTGAGCAGGCAAAGGGAGAGACCGATTGTTGGGATCTTTTGAGTTCTTATAGCTTTTTATATACTACCTCTTCAGGTAATCAATTACATTGAAAAAATAAAAGGAAAAAGTAACCAGATGATCACAATGAACCAGGTGCTCACCTTTTTTTTTTTTTTAAAGATTTTTATTTATTTATTTGACACAGAGAGAGAGAGATCACAAGTAGGCAGAGAGGCAGGCAGAGAGACAAGGAGAGGAGGAAGCAGGCTCCCTGCTGAGCAGAGAGCCCGATGCGGGCCTCGATCCCAGGACGCTGAGATCATGACCTGAGCCGAAAGCAGAGGCTTTAACCCACTGAGCCACCCAGGTGCCCCAGGTGCTCACCTTTTTATGCCTTTATATGACTGCTTCTACCTTAACATCAAATCAGATAACTGTCTAAGAACAAATTTGCAAGGTAGAAACGGATACACAATTTGCATTTACTAAACCACTTGTTTGCATTTTTTTCCCATTATACCAGGCATGCATTGGCAGTGATATATATATTTTTAAAAGTTAATGAGATGGGCGCCTGGGTGGCTCAGTGGGTTAAAGCCTCTGCTTTCGGCTCAGGTCATGATCTCAGCGTCCTGGGATCGAGGCCCGCATCGGGCTCCCTGCTCAGCAGGGAGCCTGCTTCCTCCTGTCCCTGTCTCTCTGCCTGCCTCTCTGCCTACTTTTAATCTTTCTCTCTGTGTCAAATAAATAAATAAAATCTTTAAAAAAAGAAAGGTAATGAGAAAAAATGCCCCAGGATTTATCATCTAGCTAAGTGTTAAAGCAGAAATAGAAGAAATTGACACATTCCGAAAGCAGAAGAAAAAAATTGCCAGTGATCATTTTGTATCAGTGCCAAAGACATCCTGAAGGGTTTCTCCTTTAGATGGACCATGAGGATATTTCCTTGGTTCTTCTTGCAAAGGTCCTGCTTCCCCTGGAACCCACCTGACAGCACTTCCCTTGGGAATACTCAAATCACAGGAGAACCTGTGAATGAATCTGCCAGAGAACAGCAACATTAATCACGGCACATTTGCTATGGAAACTATGTTCGGCAAGCATCAAACGTCTGAATTTCTTTTCCTGGGCATCGTGGAGTTGACAGGGTTTATTTATAACAGGGGAGATTCTAAAATTGGCCACTTACCAACACAGAAAATTAACGTCCATAATACTGCTGCAACTTCATGTCCTTCTTTCTGTTAACACAAATAGAAGCGGGGTGGGCCACAGACGTGCTTGGTAAGTAATTTAATTATAGAACAGACTGGCTACCAGGGACAGGAGCAGTTGGTAGATAGGTATGTGAAACATTCTCTGATTGGATCAATGGGACTTCCTGATCCAACGGAAGCCCTGACTCCCCAGTTTTGGGTTTTTGGTTTTGTTTGTTTTTAAGAGGGGAAAAGGCCAGAAATATAACACCTAGGTGTAATTTGAAAAACAGTTCCCAACGCTGAGATTTACTAATTGAAATAGTAAAATGAGGGGCATGTGGGTGGCTCAGTCGGTTCAGTGTCTGTCTTTAGCTCAGGTCATGATCCTGGGGTCCTGTTTCTCCCTCTCCCTCTACCCCTCCGCCACCTCATGCGCTCTCTTTCAAATAAATAAATAAAATCGTTAAGAATAAAGAAATAGGAAATGCTCCATATTCTAAGTCCAGTGTTTACTTAGTGCTTGTAATTCAGGCCTCATGAACAAGAAATAAGACCTAAAAAGTGGTGCCTCGGTGGCTCAGTCAGTTAAGTGTCCGACTCTTGATTTCAGCTCAGGTCATGATCTCAGGGTTGTGAAATCAAGCCCCATGTCGGGCTCCCACTCAGCGTGAAGTCTGCTTGAGACTGTCTCTCTCAAATAAATAAATAAATAAATAAATAAATAAATAAAAATAAAACCTAAATGAGCACAGAGAGTAGAAAATAGGGAATACTCCACATGCCATGGGCTAGAGATTGTGTTTAGGAGTAAAGCAAAGCTCTCATGCATGAAATTTCCTTTTTATTTTTATTTTTTTTAAAAGATTTTATTTATTTATTTGACACAGAGAGAGAGAGAGAGAGGTTACAAATAGGCAGAGAGGCAGGCAGAGAGACAGGGAGAGGAGGAAGCAGGCTCCCTGCTGAGCAGAGAGCCCGATGCGGGACTCGATCCCAGGATGCTGAGATCATGACCTGAGCCGAAAGCAGAGGCTTTAACCCACTGAGCCACCCAGGCGCCCAAAATTTCCTATTTAAAAAGGATTGTCATATACGTTGAAGCACAGCAAATTGTAAAACTATTTGCTCACAAATTACCATAAGCTATGCTTATTCATAACTTGTCTTCTTATGCAGTTTCATAAGCTAAAAACTTTCATGGATCACGCATCAGTATGTTGTGGGCCTGGTGATGTGAAATCCTCTGGCAAATATATTTTTCAACACTAACCAATTGCCCAAGGGACATTATTGACCCCCAGTTGCTTAAGGGTCATTCGATAGTGGAGTTTGTGTTCTCTGATTGTCTAGAAATTGGTGGTATGTATGTGTGTGTGCGCTGAAAGGATGCTTCTCCGGGAGGTGTTTAAAAAAAATTGCTGGGGCGCCTGGGTGGCTCAGTCTGTTAAGCATCTGCCTTCAGCTCAGGTCATGATCCAGGGGTCCTAGGATCAAATCCTGCATGAGGCTCCCTGTTCAGTGGGGAGTCGGCTTCTCCCTCTTCCTCTGCCCCCCTCTCTGCCCCCCTTTCGTGATTTCTCTCTCACTCTGCTCTCTCTCTCAAATAAATAAAATCTTATTTAAAAAATTGCTTTAATACTCTTGCATTCTTGTCACGCTTTAGTGCAAGTTGACTGTAGATTTTAAGTGTCTGAGATCTATCGCCACCTAGCGTTAGGTTGCTTTCACTTTAAAGCTGGCCACACAGGAACACACCCCCGACTTGCCTCCTCCCGGGCCTGCCCCAGTGCCCCATTTCTGCCTCCCTTTCAGAAAGTCAGCAGGCCTTGTCAGTGCAGGACTTTTGCACCTCTCGATTTTTCCACTGCCACTAACAACCTACTATTCGTGCTCAGTTTGTGGGAGGGGAATTGGAAGGGCTTGAGTCCGCATTATTAATTGGCTCTCCATATACAATCTTTGGACAAGTCACGTAAGCTCTCTGGGCTTTAGTTTGCCCCTCTTTTAGACTGAAAAGAAATATCTACTTAATAGTTTTTTTCTGATTAAATAGGTTAATATATTTAAAATGCTTACCACGATATCTGACACATGGAAATATTGAGTAAATGTTAAGTATTATCACATACCTCACATTATATTGAAAAGAGTCTATATTATAGTTCCCATTTTATGGTCAGAAGGCAGAAATTAGGTTGCCTAGGACAATTTGAGCTGATTGTTTTGACAGCTCTAGTCTGGATAAAAAGTTCTTCTAAAATATTTTCACCCAATCTGTACCTTGTCTTCTCATTCTCTCTCTCTTTTTTTAAGAGTTTATTTATTTATTTATTTATTTATTTATTTATTTATTTATTAACAGTATTTTTGAAAGGAGAGGTTTCTTTTTTTTAAGATTTTATTTATTTATTTGACAGAGAGAGATTACAAGTAGGCAGAAGCAGAGAGAGAGGAGGAAGCAGGCCCCCCTCTGAGAAGGGAGCCAGATGCGGGCCTCGATCCCAGGACCCTGAGATCATGACCTGAGCCGAAGGCAGAGGCTTTAACCCACTGAGCCACCCAGGTGCCCTCAAGAGTTTATTTATTTAAGAGGCAGAAGGAGAGGGAGAAGCAGACACCCTGCTGAACAGGGAGCCAGACATGGGGGCTCGATCCCAGGACCCCAGGATCATGACCTGAGCCGAAGACAGACACTTAACCGACTGAACCACCCAGGCGCTCTCTCATTCTCTTAACAGTAATTTAACTAAAGAGTAAGTTCCGGGCACCTGGGTGGCTCAGTGGGTTAAAGCCTCTGCCTTCGGCTCAGGTCATGATCTCTGCGTTCTGGGATCGAGGCCCGCATTGGACTCTCTGCTCAGTGGGGAGCCTGCTTCCTCCTCTCTCTCTGCCTGCCTCTCTGCCTACTTGTGATCTGATCTCTCTCTGTGTCAAATAAATAAAATCTTTAAAAAAAAAGAGTAAATTCCAAATTTTGATCAAGTCCAATTTATCAAAAAAATTTTTTAAAGATTTTATTTATTTGACAGAGATACGGTGAAAGAGGGAACACCAGCAGGGGGAGTGGGAGAGGGAGAAGCAGGCTTTCCTGCAGAGCAGGGACCCTGATGTGGGGCTCAATCCCAGGACCCTGGGATCATGACCTGAGCTGAAGGCAGACACTTAACGACTGAGCCACGCAGGCGCCCCTCAATTTTTTTTAATGGATCACACTTCTGGTGTTATGTTTAAGAACCCCGTGACTAATACCAGGTCATAAAGCATTTATCCTATGTTTTCTTCTAAAAATTGTTTAGTTTTATGTTGTACATTTAGGTTCATGATCCATTTTGAATTTTTGCAGAAAGTGAAATTAGTGTTCCCTGTCATCAAAGTCACTTATTTGCAGATGTTCATTTGTTAACATTGATCTGGAATGAGATTTTATCTATTTCATTTGTCAAAAAAAGTTCATTTTTAAGTACTCTCTATACCCAATATGGGGCTCGAACTCATGACCCCAAGATCAAGAGTCGCATGCTCCACCAACTAAGCCAGCCAGCCCCTGTATTTTGTTTTTTGAAATGTCTTTTCACAAAGTCAAGTGCTGATATGAACCCCCAAATATGATTTTGAGTATATTCCTCACTGGGAAGGCATTTGTATAATTCTGTTAGCTTCTCATATTTGCCTTTTAGCATGTCAGTCATTACATGGCAGTTAATTGCCTGTACCTGAGACAGCTGGAAGCTTTGCAATCCCACAGTTAAATAGATTTTGAAATATAGACATCTCCTTTGCACTTGTATCAAGGTCTGAAAAACACTGCTGGAACTGTCGTTTGTGGTTGGAAAATAGACTTGCAAATTTGTGTGGGTATGGAGGTAGTACTTCTTGTGTCAACTTTTGACAGCACAGCAAGTATCCCAAGCAGTGGTACATTTCTTGCATTCAAATGTTAATCATCGAAATGACATAAGTGCCATGTAAGTTTCAAATGCACGTGGTGCTTTGACTTGTAATTCTAAGTTTAATTCATTGACTCAAGTGCATCAAGTCTGCAGCCAAACCTAATTTCCAAAGCTACTGTGTGTTCAGTAATGGCTGAGGGACGTTCTTGTCATTCAGAAATTTGCAACCTTGGTCCCGAACCCAGAAAATCTCAATAAAACTTTATCACTGCTAAGCCATCCAACTGTTGTGTGGTAGGGCAAGTCAGGATATTTAGCTTCTATTTGTCAAAAACACAGCACTGATGATGGTTAAATCCACAAGAATAAATGAAGTATGTCAGGAACACTGTTGGTTCAATAACACATGATAGGTTCACATATTTTCTGATAACTACCTGCTGATGGATACTGAAGTGAATAGGCTTTAAACAACGTATAGTTTTGCAAACTGTGTATTTGTTTAGTGAACCCTTTTTCTGTTCCACACAGTTTTACCACCATTGGTTGTGGCACATCTTGGAAGATTCCACTTCAGGTTGTATTGAATTAATTTTTATCTCAACTTTCAAAATATTCTTGCTTATAGTTTGCTCCACACCGACTACTCATAGTATCTAATTCTTCAGTCATCTCTAGGATGACAAACCATCCCACTTAGCCCAGAACCAGGGAGGTTACTGCAACATGGGACTGCCAGTGTTAAAACCAGAAATGTTCTAGGCAAACGGGGATGAACTGGTCACTCTAGCACTTGAAACTTGGCATTGACTTCCTGAATAATCAACTGAGCAGTTATCAGTAACATCTGTAAAGTCATCAAGTGCTAAGGAAAAACGTTCAACATCATTTGAACATTGTCTTGTTTTTAAATTGACTACATGATGTGGCTTCCTTAACTCTTTATGCAACTGTTCTCACTAAAAGGCCAATAGTATATATGCTTATATTTAGGTATTATTATTTTAAGTAAACTACATCCAACGTGGGGCTTGGATTCACAACCCCAAGATCAAGAGTCACATGCACCCCAGATAGTTTTAAAAAGCTTATTTTAGGGGCGCCTGCCTGTGTGGTTCAGTCAGTTAAGTGTCCGACTCTTGATTTCAGCTCAGGCCATGATCTCAGGGTTGTGAGACTGAGCTTGTTGGGCTCCACACCGAGCACAGAGCCTGCTTAAGATTCTCTCCCTCCCTCTGCACTCCCCACCAAAACCCCCCCGCAGCCACACTTTCTCTCTAAAAATAAATAAAAAGCTTATTTTATCTGGACACATTTCTTCAGCTGCTGCAAACACAATTTAATGACCTCATCACTGGTAAAGGGCTTTCCTTGTTTGGCTAACAAATAAGCCACCTAGGACCTTCAGTTACTACCTCATTCTTATTTTTTTGGACGATAAGTTACATTCTGAGATACTCCATCCAAAATATTCTTTTTTTTTTTTTTATTTATTTTTTTTACTTTTACAAACTGTTTATTTTCCATCAACCTTATTTCCATTTTGTTAGCCTTTGTGGAAAAACAGCCTTAAGACCACTCAGTGGTTGTTCCTACCCATTCAGTGGCCTGAGCAGTGGGGGCTGCAGACCAGTCTTCAGTGGCTGGCTGGGCGCTCCAGTCTTCAGTAGGGAACTGCTGAATAGGCACAGAGGGCACCTGCACGCCTTCAGACCAGTCCGCAACTTCAGGCTGAGTAGCAGTGAACTCAGGAGCTGGAGCCGTCCATTCACCCTGGAATTCTTCCTTGGTCACAGCCTTTTCAGCAGCGGCCTGCTCTTCCTTTTCAATCTCTTCAGGATCTCTGTAGAAGTAGAGATCAGGCATGACCTCCCATGGGTGTTCACGGGAAATGGTGCCACGCATGCGCAGAACTTCCCTGGCCAGCATCCACCACATCAGACCCACCGAGTGAGCTCCCTTGTTGTTGCAAGGGATGGCAATGTCCACATAGCGCAGAGGAGAGTCTGTGTTACACAGAGCAATGGTAGGCAGGTTAACGTAAGACGCCTCGGTAAGAGGCTGGTGGTCAGCCCTGGGATCAGTAACAACCAGGAGTCTTGGCTCTCGGAAGGCTGCCTGGATCTGGTTAGTGAATGTCCCAGGAGTAAAGCGGCCAGCAATAGGAGTGGCTCCAGTAGCAGCAGCAAATTTCAGCACAGCTCGCTGGCCAGTATTCCTGGACGAGATGACACTGACATCAGCTGGGTTTTCAATGGCAACAATAGCACGAGCTGCCAGCAGAAGCTTCTCCCAGGTTCTCTTCAGATTTATGATGTAGATACCATCGCTTTTCCTTTTGTAGATATACTGTTCCATTTGGAAGTCAAGGTTGGTGCCACCTAAATGGGTTCCTGCTGCAAGGAATTTGAGGACATCCTCCTCCTTCATTTGCAGGACATCAAGGGCTCCGGACATTGTGAAAGTTTCCCTTTAAGTTACGATGGGAACGCAAAACAACGCCGTATGGACCCTTCCCTAGGCAGCGCGGAAAGCCATCCAAAATATTCTAACTCTTCTGCCTGTTGCTTTCCTGAGGGCTTGGGGATATTGTAATGAATGCTTAGTCTGGTAACGTCAACACATACTGTATTCTTTTAATAGATGTTTACTTAAAAATCTGATCTGCCAATGCAGCGTTTGCCACTGACTCAGGTAGCAAAAACCTTCCCAGGCTTCACCAACTTTTGCTTAGGTGCCAAACTCGTGGGAGCCTCAGCAGCAGCCACTGCTGTCTTGTTAGATGCTTGTTGGCCTCTTTTGCTTCCTTGGAAGCCTAGATGGCTGGTTCTCGTTGAGCCTTCCTAGCTTCGGGTTTCGGATTCCTCTTGGCCATTCTATGAGCAAGAGATGCACCAGTGATGGCCCTCTGGAATTTGCATGGCTGGTTCTTTTCTTTTGAACGTCTTCGGACTGTCCCTTTTTGTGTTTTCTTCTGTAAAGGGTAGTCCCATGTATCTACCACGGGGTTTCCCGTAGGTTGAGCTTAGAGTGCATCACTGCAGTTTGTGGCCCAGTCCTGGGCCGTGCTGAGCAGGGGACTGCAGATGGTCTCTACCATGCTAAACTCCCGCAGCACAAAGGCAGCCATACACAACCTGTAAATAAATGGGACCATGTTCCAATAAACCTGTATTTAGGAACACTAAGCTTTGCATTTCATTTAATTTTCACTTGCTATGAATTTTGATGTTCCAAGCATTTAAAAATGTAAAATCACAACAGGCAGCGCAGACTTGGCCTGCAGGACAATAAGCCACTGGATGGTCCAAAGGATGCCCCACGACATAGTTTGGTTTGGGCCATGGGAATATATCTGCCTATGTAGTGAAAAAAAATTATATATATACAAAATACACACACACACACCCCTCAGGGTTAAAGGACAGTAGCTGTCTGCATCACAGTCACTGCATGGGGACGACCGCTCAGGGTCACCTACCCTGGGTCAGTTCTGGAACAAGAGATGGCCTTTGTGGCAGGACGGCGAGGCCTCAAAATTCCTACGAGCACAGCCGATCTGGATTTCCAGCTCATACCACTCATCAGCCAGGGCTCCAGTTTACAGTGACCAGTTGCCCTGGACATGGTCGCACTCTATTCCAAATACTGCTGGCAATAGAAAACCTCATTTCACACTGGTCTGCTCACTTGCCACCCCGTCTATGGGAAATACAGTCTGAAATGTCGGACTCTAATTGAACCTTGTCTGTGGATTCCTTTGATTCCTTTAGCTTTTTGCTGATTATACATAATAACCTTTTGCTACCACATATTCAGATGTTTATCTTCCCATTAAAAAAAATGCATTTTTTACAGTCATGGTCATACTGATTGTAGTTTTGAACCGTACCCTCTTTTTACCTTATTTGTGCCGTATCACTACAAAATTTTTTATTTTACTAGCAGAGACTTTCCACTCAATTCCAGTCTGATTTTTCTCACTACAATATCTGAAAATCAAAATCACACCACATTGATGGAATTTTCTTGAAAGTATTTTTTATTACCAGAGGATTTCAGCTCTATTTTTTATAAAAAATATCCATGACCATGACATCCTACACCTCCCACCCCCCAGCTCCAGGGCATTTAAAAAATAATTTACATATTAAGTGATGATGAATGGTACCATGCCTACATGGGGCGGATGGGTTGCGGGCTGGGAGGAAGGAAATATTCAACTTATCTTGCTATGTATACATGTGAGTTTGAGTTTATATGCTCCTTGGAGATAAATGTGAAGCTGCACTGACATGCTTCCCTGGTGCTTTCCCAGAAGGGGAAACCAGAGGGATATCCAGATCCACAAAGTTGAGAAATGGTTCAAAAAGGTAAAGTTGTTATTCACTCAACAAGTACATACTGAACATATCCTTTTTTAAAAAAAGATTTTATTTGTCAGAGAGACAGTGTGCGCACGCATAAGCAAGGAAGAGGAGCAGAGAAGAGGGAGAAGCAGGCTCCCCACTGAGCAGTGAGCCTAACACGGGACTCAATCCCAGGACTCTGGGATCATGACCTGAGCAGGCAGATGCTTAACTGACTGAGCCACCCAGACATCCCCATACTGGACATATTCTATGTCAGGCACCCTTCTAGAGGTAAAATCTGTTCTTTGCACACTTGAAACAAATTCTTGTTTATATTTTATATCAGGACACCTAGTCCAGCACCTCGTTTTTAGAAAATTTAACAAATACTGGAGAAAAAAATGTTCAGTGGCAATGGACACTTTAATCAATCTGGATTAGCTAAAAGAAAACACATTTCAAGGGTATTAGAAACTTTAAAATAGTTGAGAAGACAAAAACCTACTATTTTACTTCAAGACACCCAAGTCCTTACAATGGAATATTACTGAATCATAATAAAGAACAAAATCTTGCCATTTGCAACATGGATGGAGAGATTATAATATACTAAGAGAAATGTCAGTCAAGAGAAGGACAAATTCCACATGATTTCACCCATATGTGGAATTTAAGAAACAAAACAAGCAAAGAGAAAAAAAGAGGCAAACCAAGAGAGAGACTCAACAAGACAAACCAATAGTTAGCAGAGGGGGAGGAGGTTAGCAGATGGGAGGAACAGGTGATGGGGACTAAGAAGGGCACTTGTCATGAGGAGCACTGGGTGATATATGGAAGTGCTGAATCACTGTACTGTACACCTGAAACTAATATAACACTATGTTAACTACATTGGAATCTAAAAAAAAAACTTAAAAAAAAAAAAAAAAGACATCCAAGTCCCATCTGCATACAAATGAAAAAGTTTAGAAAAAGTTTATTTGCTGGTCACTGATTCTTGAAATACAATTCCACATCCTGATACAAACACAAAATGAAAGGTTATTAAATCTTGCTAACCCACCAAAAACTAACTTAACATGGTAAAAATGATCACATACACATACTTCTCTCTCCATGTAATGCAACTTCTAGTTGGAAGCACACGATGTTGAAGTGCCCTTATGGGTTAAAGGTGCACACCCAACAGAGAACCATGTAGATGGTCAAGCAAGATTTTATTTTTTTTACTTGATGGTAACAAGGAAAGCTGCAGTAAATGCTGACTTTTCTATCCAGGCAGCGTAACTAAAGACCGCTATGAAATCTGCAAAGAAAACTAGAGACCAGGACAAAGAGGCAGCTTGAGCCCGGTTCCTGCAAGCTGGGGACCCGTGCATCTCAGCAAGGATAGGTAAACCAGCTACTGACCGCTTTCCGTACTGACTTGAACTGACAGTTTTTCCTCCAAAAATCTTGGCAATGGTTGCACTCCACGGCATCTGGTCAAATACAAAGAATTAGCCCTCACACTAAAATCACATCTTTCAGAAAAAATAGAATACATTCAGAATCACTGATTGCTTTTTCTTCGTCTTTTTTTTCTGGAACGTGTAGGTGTTTGAGTCTCTTGTGTTTCTTCTTTTACATCGGGTATGGGCTGTTTGAAAACTATTTCGTTATCTTTATCATCAACGTTCATTTTAGCCACTTCAGATTTTCGTTTCTCCAAAAATGTTGGCGTACAAACTGGCGTGGGGCCCTGGATTCAACAAATAAAGGGTTGTAATACAGAAATATAGGAAGGTATTAGGAATGAGTTTACCTCCTCATGTCCCCCCCATACCACCTACCCTGTATTTTTACAAGCCGCCCTGTGTTATTTTAGGCTTGTTTACCCCTTTTGGTAATACAGCTGCACACAATATGCTCCATTATAGGATATTAGGTAGAAAACTACACATTACATTTATAAAGATAGGGGCCTCATTTCTCCCTATTGGCTCAGTAACTTTGATGAAAGGTAAATGATGCAATAAACTCACAGTAACTTTTGCTAACTTCACTGTATCTGCTAAATCACCAGCAAGGATTTACCAAAAACAACCACAAGGTGAAATTTGGAATTTCAGTAAAGTGACAGCAGCACGAACTGCTTTTCCTATTTTGTTTGTTTAAATATTGATTTGGGGCGCCTGGTTGGCTCAGTCAGTTAAGTGTCTGCCTTTGGCTCAGGAGGTGACCCCAGGGTCCTCAGATTGAGCCCAACACAGGGCGGGGGTGGGTGGGTGTGTCTGCTTTTCCCTCTCCCTTTGCACTCCCCCAACTTGTGTTCTCTCTTTTGAATAAAATCTTTAAAAATTTATTTATTTTAAAAGTAATCTCTACACCCAACATGGGCCTCGAACTCACAACCCTGAGATTAAGAGGTGCACACTCCATCGACTAAGCCAACCAGGTGCCCCTACTTTTCCTTTTTCAAATCACTTTTAGAATACCTCATTTCCAGAATATTGAAGACAATTTTACCTGGCTATCCACAGTCTTCTCAGGAGTGGTAGGAGTACATGAAACCTTTTTCTTCTTCTTCTTTGATAAGACCTTCAATAAATTTTAAGGGACTTCATCAATCTGCATGTTTATGAGCAATAGTAGTCCTGAATATACTTCCCCATTTATCTTTCCCTAATATCTGACACATAATACAAAAAATAAATAAAATTTTACCTGGCTATTTGCAGATTTCTGAAGACCAGTGTTTGAAGCATTTTTTTCCTTTTTATG
Source organism: Ailurus styani (assembly GCA_002007465.1). NCBI lineage: Eukaryota > Metazoa > Chordata > Mammalia > Carnivora > Ailuridae > Ailurus > Ailurus styani. Next base: position 4,461,862 of record LNAC01000094.1, read on the forward strand.
TAAAATCTTAAATAAACATAAAGAAATGAACTGGCACTCTTGCATATTTACATTTTTAACTTACCATTAGAGCCTTACACATATTATCAGTAAATCCTCAAATGACACAGCATTTCAATTTAAAAAGCAAAACCCATGATCTTAAGGGCAAAACTGGAAGAGGGGCCTAACTAAGGAATAGACAAAGGCTGCAGAGGTTGACCTAAGTGGGGACAAAACCTGGAGCTGGCCACATAGAAAGCTGAATCAGAAATGTGTACTAGAAGAATGTGAAAAGGCAGGCCCCAAGCTGGCCACGGTCAGGATTAGTTAATGAAGCAGAGCTGCTTTCGCACAAAGCAGCAAACTTGCAAAAAGCTTGTTTTCCAGCTTCTCTGTCCCAGCTCCCACATGGTTCCCATGGGTCACCCAGGCACCCCGAGCTAATTCCTTTCAAGAGTTTCCTCTTCTGTATAATGGAACTAATAGGATCTGCTCTAACAAACTTTTAGAAAGGACCTACAATGCAGGGGCGCCAGGGAAGCTCAGTTGGTTAAGCATCTGCCTTCAGCTCAGGTCACGATCTTGTGGTCCTGAGACTGAGCCCCTCGTTGGGCTCTCTACTCAGCAGGGCATCTGCTTCTCATCCCCCCGCTCCCTGCAACTTGTGTGTGCTCTCTCTAAGAGAAATAAATAAAATTTTGGGGTTGGGGGGGGAAGGACCTACAATGCAATGTTTCAAAAATTTAGGCAAAGCCTAGCACATGATAAACACTGGGCTAGACACTTTATGTATAAAACCATAAACATGTTTTATAAATAATGAGGTACAAAGCCCACCCTCAAGAAAAAATACAAAAAACATTCTGTGAAGGAATATTTACCAGTGAAGGAAAATCATAATCAATTCCTTTTTTAGCTAATTTCTTCCTGAGTAATTTTTCCTTCTTTTTAAATCGCTCCTCCATCTGTAGCTTTTGAAGAAGGGTCCGATTCTGATTATACCGTTTCACTGCTGGATATGATGGTTTTTTAAATGGAACATGCCACTCTCTAAAAAGTTCTTCGTGTACTTTTTCGGGTGGTATAAAATGACCTACATTTAAAAGAAAGAAAGAAGCTTTCAACCAAGTGGGAAGAAGATTCTGATGTTTTCACCAGTGTCATTCCCCCCATATCATAATCAAGATGATGTCTCCCATTTATATGGAGAAGACTGAAACAATAAATTAGGGACCTAAAGGAAAGGCATACAACCAACAATTCTAAGTATCTACTTATAAAATACCAGGAGCTGTTCTAGGAGCTAGAAATACGTAAATGAACAAGATGAGTCATATAAAGGAATGTCTTGGTGGCGTCAAGACATCGAGAAGCTAGAAGGATCCCAGGCTATGCGACCTGCTGTATGTAGCACAAGGAACCACTTTCCACCTCATCTCTGAGTACCTCTCCAGGACTCAGCCAGCTTACTGTTTATCTCCAGCTCTCTGCTTAAGGGCCCTTTTCAGGCTATGGAAAAACACTGGGACCATATGCAAGGGAGGCCAAAGTCCTTGCATCAACCCTCAACCAATGACGGATGGGGAGCTGATAGATAAATACCCTAGTTTCCTTGCCTGTCAGCTAGAATAATTCTGTCTCCCTGTGTTACCCAGCAGGATGGAGCCCAGTTGCCTGAGAAATAACATGCTTGCTAACACACCTTCAATGACTTCCTTCTCCTCTCACTTCTCTACTGCTTACCTGTATTTTCCTGGGATCACCTCCATTAAAAAAAAAAAAAGAACAATGAGGCTAATCTTCCATCTGAACTCCTATCAGAGTTTAGAACCTTTTCTATGATCTTTCCAAGTCAGACAGAGCACAGCGCTGACCCTACGTGTGTGGTCCCGACACATTTTAGGCCACCTATTTGGTTCATTTCCTCCTGGCAAGAGCCATGCTTTCTATGTGTGAAATGAACCCATGACCTCCTAAGGCCAGTGGGATTCTGTCACAGCAACAGGAACCGAGAGAGATATGCTATTTGGGCAGCTCGTCAGCTATGTGAACAGATGTCTATGGCCTGGGCACCTGGTATGGTCACACACTCCACCATCAGCAAAGAGAAGCCAAAAGTAAACTCTGCCTCCAGAGGTACCAAGCTACAGACAGGCATGCTCTGGAACACCAAGTGGGCAGCGCCACTTTCTGCAGGATAAACTAAGCTGGTGCTGTCTCCTGTCTACTCCTCATGGTTTCTCCTGTGAAAGAGCTTTAGCCAATGTCATCTAGACGGACTCTCAAACATGATTTCTTGCCTTTAATGTTATCCTATCTAGAATCTATTTGTGGCTTCCCACTGCCCTCAGGATATATTCTCAACTCCCAGGTTTTTTTTTAAGACTTTATTTATCTGACAGAGAGAGTGAGAGAGTGAACATAAGCAGAGCAGTGGGAGAGGGAGAAGGAGGCCTCCCGCTGAGCAGGGAGCCCAATGTGGGGCTCGATTCCAGGCAGACACTCAACAGCTGAGTCACCAAGGCGGCCTGATCAAATCCCAGATTTTTTAGGCCTTCAGTAACCTGAACTCCTCTCATCTCCTGCTATTCTCCTCACATTCCTTCACAGGCAAGTAAGTACTGTTAGTCACCTCTCGTTTTTTACTTACTGTCCCATTAAGCCAGGGATGATAATTCCTTTCCCCTGGCTCACTCCTACCTAATCTTTAGGTTTCAACCTAAATGATACCTCCTCAGGGAAGCCTTCCATATCCCATTAGGGATGGGTCAGTTACTCTTCCAATGTATTAACTTGTCCCAATTCCATCTTAGTGTAAAAACAGCTCTCACTCTGAAAGGTTTTAAAATTCTAACTAGAATTTGTCTAGAGGGCGCCTGGGTGGCTCAGTGGGTTAAAGCCTCTGCTTTTGGCTCAGGTCATGATCTCAGGGTCCTGGGATTGAGGCCCAAATCGGGCTCTCTGCTCAGCAGGGAGTCTGCTTCCTCCTCTCTCTCTCTCTCTCTCTCTCTGCCTACTTGTGATCTCTCCCTCTGTGTCAAATAAATAAATAAAATAAAAATCTTTAGAATCTGTCTAGAAAATGCACTCATATCCTTGCATTTAAATATTTAAGAGAATCATCCGGGGAATGAAGTGGGCCATCCAAGTAGCTAAGCAATCTGTCCTTCACAGCACAGTCACCAACCAGCAGCAAGCAACCACACAATAACATGGGTCAGAGGGAAAGCACTTACACTTTAAGAGTCTTTCACCAAAAAGGTAGTTGTTCATCGTGTCAGCAACTATTTTGGCAACATCTTCAGATGCAAACTCCACAAAGGCATAGCCTTTACTATTTCCAGTCTGCAATAGAAAACCCACCACAAAATGTAGAATGATTAAATTCTAATGGGTCTTGAAAATTCTAAAATGCCACTAATTTAAATAATGTACATTACCCCCATTATTGAATAACATTATTCTAACGTCAATGTACAGTGCAGGGGCTGTTACGGGAAAAGATAAGATCCGGGGTGCCTGGCTGGCTCAATCAGTAGAGCATGCAACTCTTGATCTCAAGATTGTGAGTTTGAACTCCACACTGGGTGTAAAGATTACATGAAAATGAAATATATTAGGAAGAAAAGATCCAAATCAGGTAGAACATGCCACTGATTTTGAGATATTCCTAGAATTTTGATTACATGATAAATACATTACTAATGCAGCTGGAATTTACCGCATGAAGGTAATCTGGTAAGGCCCACAGTCCTTTACTCATTACCAATTTCACCGATAGTCATTTTATTCATCTATTAACAATGCCCAGCAGATAGTGTGTTTTGCAAAGAATGCAGGTCATGTGATTTTCAGTTTATACGTAAGAACTGGGAAGAAACTAACTCCTCGGTGTTGCCAAGCTAATCAATAAAATAATGTGTTCATTTTCATGTTTACTAATGACTGATCATCTTCATAACTGATGATAAAGGGATGCTGCCAACATCTTCTGAAATACATGTCACAGGTTCCTGCCCTCAGCACAACAAAGTGGATTTTCTCACCTGCCTTAGTAACAAGAGCATGCGTTCTAGCATCCAAATGTGCAGGTTCGGAACCCAGCTGTGACAATTAGGTAAGTAACATTAAACCTCAGTTTTTCATTCTATTAAATGTGGACAAAATAACCACTCTTACAGGGTTGCTATGAAGAACTAATTCATAAGCGCTCTACACAACGTCTGTCAAGAACACAAATGTTCCTGTAGGGTGGCAGAAATGCCATCCCCAAATATTCTACATTGGCATAAGGATTATTTTGAGCTGAAAGCAACTGGGAAGTGGTAAACAACAAAAAAGCCCTTTGCCCTCCTCTATTTGCCTAAAAGCAGGACATTAAGTTTATAGGGTCCCAGCCAGAGAACCTAGGAAGGTAGGAAAAACAAATCTTTCCACCCTTACGGTTCTAATTATTAGTAATAATAGGAATATTTCACAATTTTACATTAAGCATATCTTTGGATATGAATCAAAGCTCATAATACAATTATGGAAATAGGAAACCACAGAATGACCAGGAGGCTCATTTCTAGCACCAGCCATGCTACTAACTAGCAACTCGGACATGCCCACTGTTTAGTTACCTGCAACAAGAGGATTTTGGTAAAAATTTCTATGTCTGAAAATTCTTTATAATCCCCTCTCTTTATAAGGAGGGGAAAGATGGTGTAGACGAGACACACTGCAATACTCAACTTACTGTACCACATAATTAACTGACACAAACCTTCTGAAAAGGGATTTAAAATACACGTCAAGTGACTAAACAAAGCAGCAAATAAAAAACCAAAACAAAACCAAAAAAGCCAGGAGCACCTGACTGGCTCAGTTGATAGAGCATGTGACTCTTGATCTCAGGGGTTGTTAAGTTTGAGCCCCACGTTGGGTGTAGAGATTTAAAAAAAGAAAATGCCAAACACTTTTACCTATTTTTTACCTAGTAATCCCAGAATGCTGGAAGTACTGAGCAAACAGTCAAAACTGGGGTGAGTGGGGAAAATGGCACCTTAAAAAAAAAAAAAAAAAAAAAAAGGCACCTTTATTATGCAACAATGCTGGACGCAGTAAATTTTAGTGCATCTCCTTAAGGAGCAAGCTTTCTATAAGACAACTGACCTGAACTCTTCAAAAAAGCCAATGTCAAGAAAAGCAAAACAATTAAGCAAAAATGGGCAAGAAGATTGTTCTAGATATGCTGAAGAGCTAGAACCAAATACAATGCATGAACCTTGATTGGATTCCAGAATGGGTAGGGAAAAAATAACTAAAGACATTTTGGGACTACTGGGGATGTATGTAGATGGACAGTACATTATAAACTACTACATTGTTGTTATGTAGAAAAATGTCCTTTTCTTAAGTTTATGATGAAGTAGTATTAAAGTATTATGACTATCACTTTCTTTAAAAGGCTCAGCAAAACAAAAAAGTGTTCTAGAGGACAAGTAGAGAGATGAAGCTAATGTGTCAGGATGTTAGTAACAGGTGCATCCAGGTGAGGGACAGGGATGGTTATCACACTATTCTTTTCCACCTGCTTGTAGGCTTGAACATTTCAAAATATAAAACTGAGGAAAACAATGACTATACTGGAATCTGGGAAAACATTTACAAAATAATGTCCCAGAAAATGCAGAAAAAAGTTTTCAGAAAAGACAACAATAAGAAAGGGCAAAACATGTGAACACACAATTCACATATGGGAGTTTAATGGTCATCACACACACAGGATGATACTAAATGTCACAGAGTAAGCCAGATACAAAAATCATGAGCATTCTATACTCAGTGACTCTGAGAATGAGGATATTCTGTAAAGCAGTTTTCAAACTCAGAATGTGACCTTTAGGAAGGCAACAAAAACAATTTAGTGGGTCAGAAAAGCATTAAAAAAATTAAATAGAAAGGTTAAGTACTGCCTCATATGACTTATTTCAATCATGTTTACATACATGTATGTGTGTGCAAGCTTGTGCTATAAAACTTTTCTTATAGTAGGTCCAAAGTTTGGAAAATTTTATTCTATTTTTTTTTTTAAAGACTTTGAGAGAGAGATAGCAGGAATAGAGGGGAAAGGGAGAAGCAGGCTTCCTGCTGAGCAGGGAGCCCAACATGGTGCTCAAACCCAGGACTCTGGGATCATGACCTGAGCCAAAGGCAGATGCTTAACCAACTGAGCCACCCAGGCACCTCCGAAAATACTGTTCTAGAAAAATATGTCTATAGACACACACGAAGAATATTCCTAGCAGTTTCACCGATAACAGAGAAAAACTGTAAACAAAGAAACCCCCCCACAAAATTAAAACCCTAATATTCAATAAGAAGATAAACTTTAATATATTCAAGCAAAGGAACACAGCGACGACAATGAATGCACTGGAGTTTCATGGATAAAATTCTAAATAGATTGTTAATGAAAAAATTCAGTTAAAGAATGATAAAAAGTAGACTTAAATATACAATGTATATTCACTCATACATAAACACGTAGTAAAAATTTAAAAACACAGAGTAATGAAAAGCACTGGATTCATGAATACTAAATCCCTGGACATGGGGAGAAAATGCAGAGGACTGGGAAGGGTACAAAAGGGACCTCAAGTCTACCTATAATTTATTTCTTAAAGAACAAAGATCTGAAACAAGTATGAGATCAAGCTGATATCTGATAAACGTGAATGGTGGATTACCAAATAGACACTACATACTCTAGCAGACTTTAGGATGTTTGAAATATCTCACCCACATAATAAGCAACCATTAAAAATAGGGAAATGGAAAAACAAAGGCAAGCATACAGACAAAATGTTATTTTGGTTAGGATGGAAGAGATACTAGGGCATTTTAAATCTAAAACCCTCTTTAATGCTAACATGTTGCTTTGACAACATAACTTAATATCTGTGATTTTATGATAACTAGCATATGATGGATGCATACCCTATCCCCTCACATACCAAATATAAAATTTAACTTTGATAAAATGTGGGTAGGGCGCCTGGGTGGCTCAGTGAGTTAAAGCCTCTGCTTTCGGCTCAGGTCATGATCTCAGGGTCCTGGGATCGAGGCCTGCATCGGGCTCTCTGCTCAGCAGGGAGCCTGCTTCCCCCCCCCTCTCTGCCTCCTTGTGATCTCTCTCCCTCTGTGAAATAAATAAATAAAATCTTAAAAAAAGAAATGTGGGTAAACTGTATTAAAAAAAAAAAAACACAGATTCCAACAGTGATAGGTCTATGGTTACAACCCAAAGTGGATGTGTGCAGGAAGAAAATAAAGTGGCCATTTCTCTACTTTGGAAACAAACCATACAAACTTCTTCCTCATTAGGAGGTAGGTACAACATAACAGTAACATTTATAAAGGGTTTATTGTGCCAGGTATTGTTCTAAGAACTCTGCATTTGTTACCTTGTTTAATCTTTGATTATATTCTCCTAAGAGATGGATGGTATTTTATTCATATTTTAAAAACTAGAAAACTGAAACACAGAGAAATTACATAATTTGTGCAAGGTCTCACAACTAGTGACCTGCACAGCCAGGGCTCAAAGTTAGGTGGTCTGGCTTCAATATCCTTATTCTTAACTACTCACTATACAAACCTCTGCTATTATAAGGATGCCTGTGCCAGAGGCTAATACAAGAAGATGTTCATACTTACTCCTCAAACAAAAGTTCATCTATACCTGGCTTAGTAGCCACAGGATAAGTACGATTCATTTATCAGGATTATCAATTTAACTTGAGGATTTGGGGCAATTTTAATAGTAAAACAAACATTTACAGTTAACACTGATTTTGCTCTTTTCAGTTTCAGGTTCGAAATCTTACCCACCCACCTTTTTGAAATGAACTGTGACAAACAATATATTAACACTCTGTAAACTGTCAAAATTCATGTACTTGTAAGAAACAAAACAGTCTAATTTAATCTTACCCTTTTACTTCTGGACAGTCTGAATCTTGTAACAGTGCCAAACTGGGAGAAATACGCCCGGATCTGGGTTTCGTAAAGTGCTGGAGGTAAGTGGCCCACATAGATTACTCCAGGAGTCAGTTTTTCTTTCTCCTGTCGCTGAAGACATATAGACCAGGTAAAGGCAAATGTTAATGTAAAACAAAAACAAAACCAAAAAAACCCCACATCTCAACACAACTTGCAAAACCCCTCTCAGTCCAAGACAAAAGATCAAAAACTTTCCCTGTATTTTCATTTACAGAATAGGAATGGAAAAATTAGGTGTTTAACGTCTACCTCCCCAGGAGGACAATGGTCAAGTGGTGGAGCATCTTAGTCTGTATTGCAGCACCCGGCACCCTGAAAACGCTCAATAACTACACGCTGAATCAATGGATAGGCAAGTAAATCTCTGAACACATCATTTCAAATCTTCTGGCCAAACTCCACATAAACGTACCCTTCAACTTTGTTTGCAGATCACCACTGACTCACACCCACTTAACCGAACAATTTTCGAGACACTGTCCTTCACAATGTCCACCAACCTCTCAGCACCTCAGTCATCATGCTCTTACCCTCCATAACAAGCACTTTTAACATTTCCAAACGTGTATTTTATGCTAAAAAAAAAAAAAAAACCAAGGCAAATATAACTTTATGCCAGGGGCCCTAGTCAGTAAATGGAACTCGGCAAATTTTGTCTTTTAAGAACTCCAAGATCACCAACCAGGCAAACAAACCTCCCAAATACGGGGGCAAAGCAGAGGAGTGGCAGCTCTAACCAGAGGATGATTTGCGGTATCAGAGTCCATTCCCAACAGCTGGCCCCGGTGACCTCCCCCGTATTTCCATAGGAAGATCTAAGGCCTACGCAGCCAAATCCCATCTCCCTATCAGCATGACCCTCTCGGTCTCGGGGAGACCTTGGCCTTCAAGCTCATGAGGGCTGCGGCCCACCCTGGGAGACGCTGGAGGTAGCACAGGTGTGAGGAGGGCAAAACGCTCCAGGGCCGGGAACCGGACGCGGACCCGTCTGCCCCCTCCTCTCTCAGTCCGACCCGCGGTGCTGCTCACCTGGGTTGCACGCCGGCGAGCCTGCGCCACCTCCTTCTGAAACTTGGCCTCTTCCTGCGGGTTCAGCGACAGGAACGGCTTGGCGGGGCCAGCAAAGACCGCCATGGCGACTGCTTCCAAGCCAAAGAGCTCCACGCGGCGCCGCCGGAAACGGCGAGCTCTCAACTTATCCAAAGCGGAAGTGGAGGCGGGAGACATGCGCGGTGAGACGCGGGGGGGCGGGACACAGGGCGCGGGGCGCGGGGCGGAGCCTGGGAGAGGCGGGAGAGGCGGGGGAAGCTCGGGCTCCCCCTGCTGGCTGGGCGCCGCTTGGCTTCGCTCTCATTCCTGCCACCTGTCTAAACTGGCAAAAGGTAACTTGCTCATGCCCACGTTGCAACCTGCCAGTTTCAAGGAGAGGTTTAAATATAAAGCTCAAACAACATCCGTGCCCTTGAGGTTTTGTCAATCATTCTTTAAGAAAAATTTTTTTATTATTAACATATAATGTATTATTTGTTTCAGGGGTACAGGTCTGTGATTCATCAGTCTTAAAAACAGCGCTCACCACAACACACACCCTCCCCAATATCCATCACCCAGCCACCCTATCCCTCCTTGCCAATCATTCTTTAATTCTTTTTTATTTTCTTTCTTTCACACACTCATTTTTTGAACTCTTATTGTGTCCTTGTGTTGCTGCTCTTAGGGAACTTAGAGATTGGGGATGGAGGTGGAAAATAATGTTTGGGGTGGGCTTGGTGCAATGAGAGACATAACAGCCCCGTGGGGTAGAGGCACGCTGGGTGACCAAGGAGGGCCCCTCAGAATTTGAGGGTAGCATTTGAGTAGAGACCTGAAGGCTGTAAGGAGCCATGTGTGAAGACCTAGAAACTCACCATGCAGGTGGGGGGACCCCATGTGCACTGTCCTTACAGCTAGAAAGAAAGAACCAGCTAGTGTGGTTGGAACTCAGTCAGTGGGGGGTGAGGGGTGAGGGCCAGGCTGGAGCTTCAGGGCTCTGCCTATCAAGGTTTAAAGCTTGGGTTTAATTGTAAACATAAGGCGATGTGAGGGTGTGTGTGTGTGTGTGTGTGTGTGTGTGTGTGTGTGTGTGTGTGTGTGTGTGTGTGTGTGTGTGTGTGTGTTTTAAAGATTTTATTTACTTATTTAATTGAGAGAGAGGGAGAGAGGGAGAGAGCACAAGCAGGGGAAGAGCAGAGGGAGGGGGAGCCCAATGTGGGACTCGATCCCAGGATCCTGGGATCAAGACCTGAGAATAAGGCAGACGCTGAACCCATTGAGCCACCCAGGTGCCCCTGATGTGAGGGTTTTAAGCAAAGCTGTGGCTATTTATATCTTTAGAATACTGTCATTGCCTAACCCTCTGAACTTAGGACTGACCTCCTGAACTCAAGAAATTCCTAGAAGCTTCTGCCTGTCAGTCTTACTTTCTAGAAAGAAACTAATGAACTGTTGGAACAGAAAAAGAAATCTTTGGGGATGATGGCCTGCACAGATGATTCAGAAAGTGCCTCAGGCTCATTATAACGGTCAAATCCCCCTCTGAAGATTCATGCCAAGGCCTATTAAAGGGGCCTGCTTCTCCTTCTTCAGGGAGTCAAGGCTTCGGAAGTCATTCACCGCAATCTCCTAGTTTGTACAAATAAAGTGGCCCGTTAGCAACCACCCTGGTGCAGTTTCTCTAAGGCTCTGTCTCATTTGTACCCACGGGATTTTATAAGAGATAACAGCGACAACATGGAGATCAATGTCATTGAAAGAATCTATCACTTAAGTTTCCCAAGAGGACAGGGCTTGGGGAAGCACCAGGTTCAGTCAGGAGGCAGAAGCAGGACTGAGGGAAAGCCTGATTCAGAGCCTCTTTGGGGGTTTCTGCAGGAAAGGCAAGGCACGGCAGGGGACTAGTTTAGGACTGCCCAGCTTGATTAATCCTTTTTTTTTTTAAAGATTTTTTTTATTAGTTATTTATTTGACACACAGAGAGAGATTACAAGTAGGCAGAGAGGCAGGCAGAGAGACAGGGAGAGGAGGAAGCAGGCTCCCTGCCGAACAGAGAGCCCCGATGCGGGCCTCGATCCCATGACGCTGAGATCATGACCTGAGCCGAAAGCAGAGGCTTTAACCCACTGAGCCACCCAGGCGCCCAGCTTGATTAATCCTAATAGGCTTTATGCGGGTACCTGGCAGTGGCATGATTTAGAACCAGGCTAAAATCTTGACTTGGCATATGAGCTGGATAAGGAAGCAGCATAAGAAAGATGTATTCCAGGCTGAGCTTTTTTGCAATCTCCAAGAATTGGCTAGTTCTGGGAGAGATTGTCTCTCCCCAGCCAGCAAGCTTTTTAAGATGGCAAAACATCAGGGATGCCTGGGTGGCTTGATCGGTTAAGTGTCTGCTTCTGCTGAGGCCCGTCTCCTATCCTCTGTCTTTCTCTCATTCCTTAACCCGTTTTTCCTGCTCTTGGACTGTGGCAATGACACCCAACCAGTCTTCAGTTTCCACCCTTTTTGGCCCTTCGAAGAACCTTGCTGGAGCGCACCACCCCTTACATTGTTTTCCATGCTACTAGGGGAGGTATAATTTCCCAATGAAATTAGCCTAGAATGTTTACAATGTTAATATTCACATTGGGAAGAGTGCAGCCAAGTTGGCTTCTTCAGACTCTGGTGGGCAGGGGAGTGGAAATTAGTTTAATCTCCCTGGGTAGTGATTTGGCAAGATACATCAAGAACTTTAAAAATAGGACCTATTAGAAATTATTTTAAATCTTGATCAGGGCTTACAAAGATATTTATCACAATGCTATTTATAACAGAAAGAACTGGAACCAGACAAAATAGCTTTTGATAAGAGACTAACTGGGTTAATGAATATGGCAAGTTCATTCCACAAATAAAATCCCATGAATAATTTCTACATTTTAGGGGCGCCTGGGTGGCTCAGTCAAGCATCTGACTCCTGGTTTTGCTCAGGTCACGATCTCATGGGTGGTGAGATTAAGCCGAGTCAGGCTTTGCACTCAGCGTGGACTCTGCTTGGAATTCTCTTCCCTTCCTTTCCCTTCTGCTCCTCCCCTCTTTTGCAGTTGCACACACACACACTCTCTCTCTAAAATAAATAAATAAAATGTTTAAAAAAATTACCCCACTTCAGGTTATTGTGAAAATTCATAAAGGGAAACGTCACTAAAGTGGAGTTGGGAGGTTTGGCAGGGAGAGCTCTCCTCTGCCTTATCACTAGTCCAACAGGAGGAGACTGACCTTGCATGTGGACACTACTTTACTACAGGAGCAGAAGGAAGAAAGGTTTTCCTCCCCTCCCAACTTCTCACTTTCCTCTACAAGAGCATTCCTATCCTTTGTTTTGCAGACTTGCCTATAGTTTTGCCACAGCTTATTTGTCCTGGATTGCAATTCTCTGTCATTCCCGAACAAACCCATCTTTTGCTGGTAAAACACTTGGCAGTTTTATTTTTAAGGTTAACATCATATACCTAAAAGCACTGAAAGCAGGAACTTGAAGAAATATTTGCACAGCTATGTTCATAGCAGCATCATTCATAATAGCCAAAAGGAAGAAACAACCCAAATTTCCATTGAAGGATGAATCGATAAACAAAATGTGGTATATACATAAAGCAGAATATTATTCAGCCTTAAAAAGCACTGAAATTCTGACACAACATAGATGAACGGATAATTTTTTGTTGTTGTTTTTAAAAGATTTTATTTATTTATTTATTTGAGAGAGAGAGCAGAAGCAAGGGAGCAGCAGAGGGGGAGGGAGAAGCAGACTCCCCGCTGAGCAGGGAGCCCTATGCGGGACTGGAATTCAGGAATCATGCTGGGAATCATGACCGGAGCTGAAGGCAGCCAGTTAACCGACTGAGACACCTAGGTACCCCAGAACTGATGAACTTTGAAGTCATTATCAAAGTGCAATAAGCCAGTTACAATGAGACAAATAACATACGATTCCCCTTCTACGAGGTACCTAGAAGAGTCAAATTCACGGGGACAGAAAGTACTCTTTTGCACACGTTTATAATTTTTCAAACTTTTAGAGATAGGTGTTACTAATTCTAACATGACAAATGTGAAAAAATACACTCTTAGGGGCTGCTTAAAACCACTTAGATTTTTTTTAAAAAGTGATTTGGCAGACTCTTTATAAGGAAACACTAATATCCACTTCACAGAAGCATAATGAAGATACAGTGCCCTTCATGTAAAGTTTTAGAATAACCTCACATAAAGCGAACACATTTTGTCTAGTAGAAATAAGTAATCATTTTAATTCATTTGGAGAATGCAGCCTACTGTGGAACTGTATACAATTTCTAGACATGAGACACTCCATTTCGAGAAAAGCTCCATTTTCCTTCCTACAACAAATGGTTAATGAACTCTTGAATTGGAAAAAAAGGACCAGGGGGCTAAGTCGGTTGAGCCACTGACTCTTGATTTCCCCTGGGGTCATGGTTTCTGGGATCCTGGGATCCTGGACTCTGCTCAAGAATTTCTTTCCTTCTCCTTTTGCCCCTCCCCCTGCTCGCTCCTGCTCTCTTTCCCTAAAATAACTAACTAAATAACTAGCAAACAAACGAACAAACAAACAAACAAAATACCCGGACTGGTCCAGAAGCAATTGCTTCACAACCAATTACTCCCCAAATCAACGGAACCATGGGCTTCCCAAGCATAAGGCTCATGGTTGTGGACTTTCTTTAGACGCAATAATTAATAATGCAAACCAAGAACAGCATCGTTTGTCAAGAATAACAGAACCAGTCATCAGTGTGTAACCCAAAGCGGCTTAACCCTTAGCCTGTTAGTTTAAATAACACTTTTTTTCCTTTTATCAATCATGTGGTTCTTTCCCCCTCCAAAACAACAACAACAACCACAACAACAACCCCCCTTGCTTTCACTTTGCAGGCTGAACACTTTTTTGAGGATTGCTGGAGTCTGTTCTCATCGAATTGCAATTCTTTGATCTCAAACACTCCTTTGGCTCTCCCGGTGTCTATTTTGAGGCTCACACAACGCACACACGCACATTTCTATGTGTAGGGTAGATGTATGCAATATGTCTGCAAGGACAAGAGATCCTTACGGCGCTTGCCTCGAGAGGAACTGGGATAAGGAGGTGTTAGTTGAGTGGAAATGAAACTTCCCACCACACACGCTTAAAAAATTCATATAATTTAAACAGGTTATACAGGGAAAACGTTAAAAAAAGTCGCGCTCGCAATCCATCCCCTCCTCTCACGGTTCCACACACTTTAATTTCCCGTGTACTTTTTGCAGATAGGAATGCACTGTTTTCCCTGTTTCCTCACAAAGATTGTAATCTCTGCATTTTTCCGCACCTGGCTTTTTATGCATACTCTTCAGCATTGAAACGTTGCTCACCCTCAGCCCACGCAGCATAAAACAAATATGTAAATTAAGAGCCGAGCTCGAGCGCAGCACCTCCAAGCCAACCCCGCCCCTCAGGCCCACGTGCCCCGTGGGACCCTCCTCCCCACTTCGCGGGCTGTTTCCGGCGATGACTGTCCGAAATAACCCCAGATGGAAGCCCCGCCCACTCCTTTCGCTCCGCCCCCTGGGCGCACGCCTCGGCTCCGGATGGGGGGGGGCGGCGGCACATCAGGCAGCACGGCGGACAGCCCGGTATGCTGCGCGCCGCGGACCTCGGAGGACCCCAGCGACGTCCGTAGTGTAGGGCCCACTGTACGCGGCGGCGGCGGCGGGTGTTGCGACTGACTGCGCTGGTGGTCTCTGAAACGCTTTTCCGCGGCCACACTCGCCGCACTGGCTGATTGTTGTGCAGCCGGCGCCATGTCTGTCAGCGAGATCTTCGTGGAGCTGCAGGGCTTTTTGGCTGCGGAGCAGGACATCCGAGAGGCGAGCCCCCCTCTCTTCCCCTCCCCTTTCCCTTTCCTTGCTTGCTGGGCCACATAGCTCGGCCCCCCTCTGTCGTTCTGTCTCGAACGGTGGGGAAGCCTCCGGGGGTGGGTTGCTTCCCCACTTGCTTCAGCTTAGGACGTGTTCCCCACCCGCGATTCTGCTACCGTGTCCTGGTTCTCTGTGTTCGGGTCTTGGCTCCTCATCATCGCCAACCTCGTTTGGGTGTCAGTCTTTCTCCTTTTCCGCCCTTATTTTTGTAGAAGACTTAGTTAGCCCTTGGGACTCAAGACAACATGCGTCTCACGTGTTTGTTGTTGTTGCCTTAAAAGCACGTGTGGCCTTCTCTTCAGAACTTTCCTGTGGTTTGCTGTTCTGCATAAAATAAACATAATACTGTGGCCCACAGGTGTCTCCTCCCCTCACCCCATCTCATTTTACGCCATCTTCCGTTGTGTATTATGTTCAGTTTACTTGCCTTTAATTCCTCTAGTTCCGCAGTTTCTTGCCTCAGGACTTACACATGTACTGTTTTTCCTGGAATTCACATCTTTCCTTTCTTTTCCTAGTTATCTCGTATTCATATCCTTGATCTCAGAGTCTGAATGATTCTTTTCCTGTCGTGTTTTTTAGTAGCGCACTCACATTAAAATTTTTTTGTGCAATCCGTATTTTTTAAACGCATGTCTCCCCCCATTATGCTTTAAACTGCGAGATGAAAAGGACTGTTTAGTTGGGTACCCAGTATTTACACAATGTTTCGCACATAAGTATCTCAGTGCATATTTGTAAAATGATTGAAAAATACCCACTCTTCGTATTGCATTGCATTCTTTTTACAAATTGCATTCAGATACTTTATCTCTTTTAATATTTATAGTGTTCCAGTGGGTTATTTGGGTTAGGTTGTGATTGTCCTTTGAAGGCTACATGAGAAATCTCAGGCTTTTTAGTAACCTCCTGAAGCTCTCAAAGAGGAAGGAAGTGGCAAAGTCAGGATTCAAACCTGGGTATTTCCTGCACCGGTTCAGTCCTTGTAAAGATTGTCAGGAGTTTTGAATGTGTGTGAAGGTGTCATAGACATTTAATCTATGCTACTTAGTACATTTGGTTTGAGGTTCTGATAATAATGATATTGTTTATCTGTTACTTTGATTTTTACTCTCCAGGAAATTCGAAAAGTTGTACAGAGTTTAGAACAAACAGCTCGAGAGATCTTAACTCTACTGCAAGGGGTCCATCAGGGTGCTGGTTTTCAGGACAGTAAGTTCTTTTGATTTTGAAGGGTTTTTTAAAATCCAATTTATCAGTTATTCAAAAGAGTTAAAGAATTAAAGAATTAATTTCTATTTAGAAAACATTTCAAGTCTATGTCATTTTATTAAGAACAATGTCCCTCGTGTTCTATGGTGAGTAAAAATTGGAGAAGTAGGTGAGTTGAGCATTTTTTTTTTTAAAGATTTTATTTATTCATTTGACACAGAGAGAGAGATCACAAGTAGGCAGAGAGGCAGGCAGCGAGAGAGGAGGAAGCAGGCTCCCTGCTGAACAGAGAGCCCAATGCGGGCCTCGATCCCAGGACCCTGAGATCATGACCTGAGCGAAAGCAGAGGCTTTAACTCACTGAGCCACCCAAGCGCCCTGAGTTGATCATTTTATATGTTTACAGAATTCTGTATGTTATGGTTGACCTTCCACTTTCATCCAGTAATGTGGTAATGTAATTATAATGTGGTAATTGTAGTTTTGTAGCTCTCTTGCTTTTAAACCCAATCTTTCATTCACTGAATATGGTTTAATATGCATGTTAGTTAACAAATGGCCGGTGTAAAATGTTCCTAATGTATTTACAGTCAGCCCCTTGAATGGAGATCAGCTATGATAAGTTTAAACGTGGAACCTTCTTCATATAAGATGTAGCCAGCACAACTGATAGAGGTGAAATATATTTTCAGTCAGAGAATGATATCATATTGTAACGTACAAGTGTCAGAGGCAAGTCATTTTTCTCAGTGGTATGGAGTTGGTCAGTCAGATTGAGAATACTCGATAAAGTTTCTTTTTGACCAAATATGGGAGCTAGAAGCTGTCCAGTTTTAGATGTCCTTTAAGGATTGACTACGAATAGCAGCTGGTACATGGCCCTTGAAGGATGACATTATTTAGGACAGCTTACTGATTTGTCTGCTAAAGTATTCCCTTTCAGCAAATTTTTGTCTATTTTTCAGTGTTGGTAAATCAATTGGGAAACTAAAGGTGAAATTTTGAGAGTCAGGTTGAAAAGTGGAGATGCATACCCTGCATTTGGTCATGAGATTTTTTTTTTTAAAGTTGATTTATTTCCAGATAGACTGCATAGATTATTAAGGAAGAACTGTATTTGAAATTTGATAAAGCTTTTATTATTGTTATGCTTGATTATCTTTTTGTGATCAGTTCCAAAGAGGTGTTTGAAAGCTCGAGAACATTTCGGTACAGTAAAAACACATCTAACATCTTTGAAGACCAAGTTCCCTGCTGAACAGTATTACAGGTTTGTAAGAAAAAATAGCATTATTTTGTAATGTTAAGTAAAAGTAAAGGCAGGAGAAAAATTGTACCGAATGATTTGCTTAGAACTAGGTAGAAACTTCTCTGTGTAAAAGAAACAACGAAAAAGGGTCAAACTGTTAATTGTGGTGGTATTTTAATGGTGACAAATTTGGCGATTTTTTTCCTCCCTTTGAGAATTTTCCTGAGGAACATGTATAATTTTTGCAATAAAAAAGGAATGAAAACGAAAGTTCGTTGTATGAAGATCAATTAAAGATTATCTTTTTAGTGTATGTAAGTTACTTGTGAAATTGGGTGAACCATGTTTATGCTGTTAAAAGTTGTGGGATTAGGTGGCAGTATATACACGAATTGATTATTACCTCAGAGTTTGAGTTTTACTGCCGAGTAGCATATTTAGTTAATATTTTATGCCGTGTTTTGTTGAATCTATAGCACCATTAATTTTAAGAGTCACTATTATTTTATGTACCACTAGGGAAGAAAATTTGTTGCCAATCATAATTGTGAAATTTATAGATTGTAAAATGCATCCTAATTTCACAGATGTTAAAGTGGAAAAAGCTGCTTCTGGGTATTGATGAAATATGGTGACTAAGAACCTAAAATCTTTACTTGTGTTTGTTTTCCTAGTGGAAAACATGTTTCCTAGTGAAAAAGATGTTCTGTTAAAACACGTGTGGGCAAAAAACAACATGTATGTGGGAAGTGGATAATAAAACTTTACAGAATAATATAAGGCAGGGGTTGGCAAACTACCTGTGGCCCGCTCCCTCTGGAAGCTGAGAACTGCTTATATTTTAAAGGCTTGTTAAAAAACAACAATAACAACAACAACAAAAATCCAAACCAAATACACCCAAATAAGAATATGTGATGGAGACTGGATGTGGTTCACAAAGCCTAAAATGTTACCATCTGACCCTTCACAGAAGAAGTTTGCTGATCCCTGCTGTAAAGTAATAATGGATGTATAGAGACGTTGAACAATAGAATTGACAGGATCTTGAGAGATTATGTAGTTTGGAGGTCACACAGAGGCTGACCACTGGGTGATTTGGCCCTTAGAGTGTTTTGTTTGACTTGAATTGTATTGAAAAAATTTTTTGAATTTGCCATATTTGAAATACAGACGGTATAGTGTTAATATTTGGGGTCGTAAAATTTTTGTATGCCTTTTCTTGGGCTTCTAGCTCATTTTAACTACATTATCCTGAAAGTTTAAGCCTGTTGGTTTAGTGATTGCAAATAGTAGTTATTTCTTACACGTGTGAATCAGGATTTTCTTGACATGCTATACTCAAAATGTGAGAGTAAGTTAGGTGTTGAGGCTGATGTACAGTTGCAGTTCTCATCAATCTGTACTTGCCAATTTTAATTCTTCTCAGAGCAGTATCATTGTTCTTAATGATTAAACTTCTAAAATGCAATTCTTGTCATCCCTTACCTTAAATTATAAATATCTTTATAGTCATTAAAGTTGGATCATGTTTCTCATTAAACTTCTCACGAGTAATTGTTACAAATTTGAACTTGTAAAACTTACACTGGCTCCATCTGATACATTTAAGTGTCATATTGTTGTTACTTATTTTATATTTTGGGATTTCACATAGATTTGACTTGGAAAAGCATTCTGTTTCTAAAATACTTGACTGCAATTGTACTAAACTTATCTTTGTTAAAGCCTCTAATCCCTCAACCTAAATGAGCTTATATCCATGCAGATTTCATGAGCACTGGAGGTTTGTGTTGCAGCGTTTGGTCTTCTTGGCGGCATTTGTTGTGTACTTGGAGTCAGAAACTCTAGTGACTCGAGAAGCGGTTACAGAAATTCTTGGCAGTAAGTATCTTCATTAACGTTGGTCTGCAGGATCAGGCCTGGTAGCTTAATTTTGGTTCGGGGCAGGGAGCTGTTGCTTATACTTTCTATTTGTTAAATGAGAACTAAATGGGAAACTAATGACTTGGAAACACAAAAAGTAAAATGTGTGGTGGCTTGCTTTTTGCACTCTGGTGTTTTCGTTTAGTTTGTAAAACTTAGTTTTTAAAAAATCTAGGCCCACAGTAAGTTGAAAGAATAGTACAGCGAACACCTGTTTACATCCCACTTAGATTTTCTGCTTGTTATTATTTTGCCATATCTTTCAGTCTTCTCTGTGTGCATGTGTGTGTATTTGTGTGCATGTGTGGAGCATGGGAAAGCCACTTGTAGTATCACGGCTTCTCCTTTAAATGCTGCAGCATGCATTGTCCAAAAACAGAGGTATTCTCTGATACAACTAGGTAATGTTCTTGGTGGTGTTACTTTTTGAGAGAAGAATGAAAGGAAAAATTGCAGGCTGAAGAGCTCAAAAAAACAATGAGGCCTAGTTGCTGAAAGTATGAACCCATTAAAAACACAATTGTAAAAGATTTTTCTTTTCCTTTTGTTGAGAGAAATTATATGTGTGCATATGTATTTGTATATATAGTATTTTATATTTTTAGGTTCAGATTTTGTTCACATCATGGCCTTATTTTTACTTTGGTATATTTTTTAGTTGAGCCAGATCGAGAGAAAGGATTTCATCTGGATGTAGAAGATTATCTCTCAGGAGTTTTAATTCTTGCCAGTGAATTGGTAAGAAGCTTAGTGATTTGCCATTTGCTTTTTTTTTTTTAATATTTTATTTTATTTTTAAGTGGGCTCCATACTCACTGTGGGGCTTGAACTCACTACCCCAAGACCAAGAGTCATATGCTCCACCAACTGAGCTAGCCAGGCACCCCTGCCATTTTCTTTTTTGATCTTCGCATTTCACTGTCAGTTTTTAAAATGGGTACAAAAATTCAGGGAGTCTTTTCTAAGCCCTCTCTCAACCACTGGTTTGTCATTGTGCACTGTGCGTGTTGTGTTTTGCTAGTCATCAGAGAAAGGCCAGTTCAAACAGTGAGCTAGCTGTGCATACTTAACAATGTGTGAATTTTTAGAAGATGGTAATACCTCTTCCTTTCAAAGTATTGGCAAGATGTATATATTCCTAGTAACTGTGTTAATACATATACTTGCTTTGGAGATCAGTTTAACTGTATAAGTATGTATTATTTTTGCCTGTATTCCCTTTATGTCACTCTGGAGAAATTATCCTATGAAAATAATTCTAGAGAACAAAAAAGGCTGTTACAAAGGTGTCCACCGTAGCTTTTGTTCATATTGATGAAAACTGTAGACCAGGGGAACTCCAACAGAAAGGAAATGATTTCTTAAGTCATGAAGTAACTTCATTATATTAAACAGTTGTCAAAATGTAATTACGAGGGGTGCCTGGGTGGCTCAGTGGGTTAAAGCCTCTGCCTTCGGCTCAGGTCATGATCTCAGGGTCCTGGGATTGAGTCCCAAATCTGGCTCCCTGGTCAGCAGGGAGCCTGCTTCCTTCTCTCTCTCTGCCTGCCTCTCTGCCTACTTGTGATCTCTCTCTTGTGTGTCAAATAAATAAATAAAATCATAAAAAAGTGTAATTACGAAAGATCATGTAGAAAAGTTGCATGGCCCCGAGGGTCTTTCAGTTATGATTGGGAGGAAGATGTGCTAAGAGTCCTGTTGTGACATATCCCTGTTTACCTTCCCTCATGTAGTCAAGGCTGTCTGTCAACAGTGTGACTGCTGGAGACTACTCCCGGCCCCTCCACATCTCCACCTTCATCAATGAGCTGGATTCCGGCTTCCGCCTTCTCAACCTGAAAAATGACTCCCTGAGGAAGCGCTATGACGGCTTGAAGTACGATGTGAAGAAAGTCGAGGAGGTGGTCTATGATCTCTCCATCCGGGGCTTCAATAAGGAGACAGCAGCGGCTTGTGCAGAGAAATAGGGGGCTCTCCTAGTGCCTGGCCCTGCTGACCTCAGTGGTTGCCGGTGAGGGTGAGCCCAGTGCCTCCCAAGGTAGTTAGGATTGCCCCGTTGCTAAACACCGCGCTTTATTTTCCTAACCAGTGTGTGGTGTAAGTATCAAAATTGAAACACATTTTTGGGGGTAAAAAGGATAGCCTTTACAAGGACAGATTTTCTTTATTGTTTCAGTGAATTTGCTCTGTAACTCTGTATTTCAGTTCTGTCAAAAAGTGTAAATGTCAATCTCTTGGTAAAGTCCTTTTCTTGCTTACCCTGATGCTGTTGATACTGATTGAGGAGTTTATTGTCTTGTGTTTCTTCCAGAAGTGATCCTTGGTGTTTTCTATATCCAAATTAGCCATCCACACCCAGGTGTAGCCTGGATACAGTATAAAAATAGGTAATTTAAAAGGATGGTTGCCAAGCGAAGGACAGCTTATTTTATATTTCCCTTCCTTATTTTAAGCCTCGTAAGTAAATTAGATGTTGAAATGTTTTGCAAGGGAGTTACAGCCCCAGGGTCTCTCTCACTGCCATCAAGATGTAAAAGATAAAATTGCAAAGTCAAGTTCAATAGATTATTTTGGGACGTTTTTGTATTAGGGGGTTGAGTAACATCATTTAGCTCTATTTACCAGGTGGAGGGTAGGGCTTAGTGTTTTACAACACCTCTGTTTTCTGATGTTGCCTTAACGTTCTGCTCTTACAGCAACTTAAAGATCGTTTTCACACACATCTTGAACTAACACTTCATATAAATATATTTTTAAGCTATGAAACCTTTTTCCTAGCAGCCAGCTAGACTGTCTGGTTTGAGACTATAAAGCCACCCAGTCAAGTAAATTAGCAATACCCTGCCTGACTGGTATGTTCAGAGAGAAAAAATGCTGTGCTTTGTCTGGAAAGAAGAGAAAAACTTGGATTTAAAAAGGAGATCTACTGATTTGGTAATGTTTTTTAGAGTAAGCAATTTCAGGTTGTTGGCAGCTATCCCAACAGTCAGGTTTTAGATTTATAGTTTTGGGCAAGTCACATGAACCTTGTTGGCACCCACCTCCCCCTCGTTTTCAGGTAGTGCTAAGAATACTTAGCCATGTAAGTTTTGCTGTTGAATTGAAGTGATTTAAAATGGTGACTTAACCCATAGTTTTTTGGAGCTCACTGCAAGGAAGGTGCTAGTGTTTCCAGAAAAATAGGAAGTATTTAGAAGTACCATCCTCTCATGCCTGATACCAGGTTAGGCTTTCTGTTTGTGCACTAGAATATTTGGCATTGACTCTCAGAGCCGTAACCAGGCCAAGTTAAGGACTGACCAAATTTTCCATCCAGAGGAAAGAAGTAGAAACGAAGCATAAATTGCTTTGCATTTTTGGGTTTTAGAACAATTTTCTTGACTGCTCTTTCTGCAGGAGAGTTTGTAGAAAGAAGAATGGTGTTCAGGTGTTGGAAGTGCCTAGGGGGGTCATCTAAAATGTGCAGTAATAGCACTGCCTGGGTTGAGCATAAAAGGCTTCTAACTACATGATCAAACATTTGCAGTAAGTTTGGTAATAGTTTTCTCCTATGTGGAGAATAAATTTTAAAGGTGTTTTGAGGCTGAAGAAGACCAGGGGTGGTAAGCACATACTGCTGTGTAATAGTTAAAATTATCAAAAGACACCAACCACTCAGAGTTAAATTAAAAGTATTGTAATTGAAC
Source organism: Ailurus styani (assembly GCA_002007465.1). NCBI lineage: Eukaryota > Metazoa > Chordata > Mammalia > Carnivora > Ailuridae > Ailurus > Ailurus styani. The sequence goes on from LNAC01000094.1 coordinate 4,484,959, forward strand.
GTATTGAAAAACCTCGGCTCTGGTTTTTTAGTACACCAGAATTGTTCTTTTCAATTTTAGAGAATTGAGCAGCTTAGAGAGAGTAGAGATGAATTAGTGGATGTTTTCTTTATAAATTTATTTATAAGAAGAGAACCCATAAATACTTCATAAGATTTGCCCTGTCTTAAACTTGAATAATAATATTGGTAACGCTTAAGAGAATTTAATAAAGAACGAAAGCTTCTTTGGCAGTGTTTCGAGTCCTTTACTTAAACAAGCAGCTGAAGAGATGAGGTGGAGCTGCAGGTGCCGCGGGCATAGTTCATAAGGTGTGCTCCGAGGTCATGGCTTTCTTGGTTCTTGGTCTGGACTGAACTGCCCTCCTCAGGTGGAGGGTCATTGTATGCTGACACCAAACCTGAAATAATTGTGGTTTTTCAGTAGTCACCGTAATAAACATTTAACAAATAGAAACACTCCTCCCCTCCATACAACAGTAACAAACATTTAAGGGGGGGGTGAAATTGACTGGGCTGGTGGTTTGAATGAGCAGGGGTTGAGGGAGAAAAGAAGCGTGGAGGGAATCTAGCTTAACTGTCAGGTTTCTGGTCTGGAAGACTAAGTTGAGTTAGGTGCTGTTAGCCCAGGTAGGGTGTGTAGGAGGATTCTTTGATGTGTTGGGTTCATGATGCTTGTAGAGCATGAGGTGGAAGTGGCCAGCGGGACTTTGGGCATGAGGGAAACCTGAGCCAACCTGGGATGATAGCTTTGGATAGTGTTACTGTGTACTTATGTGGCAGGTGGGTCAAGAGAGCGAGTAAGATCTCCCTGAAGAGCGTGTAGAATGAGAACAATAGTGAGGTGAGGACAAAACTCTGGTTCACAGCAGGGTTTAGGGAGGTAGGCAGAGGAAGGGACCTGGAGGAAGTGGAGAAAGGGTTATAGAGACTGACAGAGCAACGACAGTGGCTTGTCACAGAAGCCAGGGGCATAAACGGGCTAGAAGGCTTTTGGGGGCTAAGAGATTTAAAATACATACTTTCACAGTCTGAGAGCCTTGTGACTTTGTCAGGTGAGGCTAGGTTATGCTGTGTTAGCAACCTCCAAAACTCCTAGGCATAGTACAGAGTTTATGTCTCATTCACACTGTATCTGTTGCAGGTTAGCTGGGGGTCTGTTCCATGGTGTCCTCATGTAACTTAACAGAGGAGCCACCCACTGGAGCATTGCTAGTTGCTGTGGGAGAGGGAATCAGTTGTGGAAGGTTGTACACAAACACATGTTCTGGTTTCCAAGTGACCTGTCACTTCCTCTCATAGTTCATTGATTCAAACTGGGTACCTTTCCCTGTTAAGCACCAAGGGGCTAGGAAGTGAAATCTCACCTTGCAAGATGGGAGTCAGCAGATGAGGGGTCAGACAGACTACATGTTGAAAGACATGGGCAGTGTGTAGTTATTTTGGTTAAGTGAATAGTATTATTTCTGGTCACATATAAACTTCACTGGGCTTGGGAGGGAGAGGAGCTGTCCTAGGGCTGCTGTTACCTGATGGTTGACAAGAAGAGGGTGGAGCCATCCATAGCTGTCTCCTCTGCTGTGGAATGTTGTTTCCTCTTTGAAAGAGATTTCTCTGGTGTGTGTGCATTTGTGTCGGTTTGTGTATGAGTGTTTTAAACCAATATTCAGTGAGCTCTTAAATGTTCTAAGCACCGGGCTAAAGCTTTTATCCAGACCGTCTGATTTCATCCCCATTTTACTGTGAGGTAGCTGTCACTGTTTTCCCCATTTTAGACCAGAAGCAGGCTTAGAGAGGGCAGGCCGCTTGCCCTGAGTTCACAGTTATTAAGTGGAGGAGCTGTGATTCAAACACACTTACTCTGCCTCTGTATGTGGATACAGAGGTGGCCTCACTCTATAGCCTGACTTGGCAAAACCCAAGTCCACCAATAGTTATGAATACAGTGTATGTGCGGTTTTGGGTGAGGGACAGTTTGTGTTAAAAATTAGCATTAAAAAATGGGAAACTAGGTCTGTGCCCTCAAAATGTTTAGGGTCTATTTGTAGGGGAGAGGGTGGTGAGAAAGATACAGACAGGTAAGAGTAAACATTCAACTAATATTTGAGTGCCTACTCAAAAAATCTGAGTAACTTTTTTGGAATTTTTATCAGCTTCATTGAAGTACCTTTTTTTTAAAAAAAGATTTTATTTTTTTATTTGACAGCACAGGTAGGCAGAGCTGCAGGCAGAGGGAGAGGGAGAAGCACGCTGTCCGCTGAGCAGGGAGCTGGATGCGGGGTTCCATCCCAGGAACCTGGGATCATGACCCTAGCTGAAGGCAGTGGCTTAACCAACTGAGCCACTAAGGTGCCCCTGAAGTACATTTTACAAATAAAATGGACTCAGATCAAGTGATGTAATTTGTAAAGTAATGCAACAGTCATCATCTATCAATTTTAGAACATTTTTTATCCAGGGCGCCTGAGTGGCTCAATGGGTTAAAGCCTTTGCCTTCAGCTCAGGTCATGATCTCAGGGTCCTGGGATCGAGGCCCACATTGGGCTCCATGCTCAGCAGGGAGCCTGCCTCCTCCTCTCTCTCTGCCTGCCTCTCAGCCTACTTGTGATCTTTCTGTCTGTCTGTCAAATAAATAAATAAATAAATCTTAAAAAAAAAAAAAGAACATTTTTTATCCAGAAAGATCCCAGCCCCAGGCTACCACTTACCTACTTTCTGTTTCCATAAATTTGCCTTTTCAGGATATTTCATATAGTGAAATCATATAATATGTGGTCTTTTGTGTCTTAACACTTAGCATAGTGTTTTTAAGGTTTATCCATGCCACAGCATGTATTGGTAGTTTGTTCCTTATTCCTGAGTGGTATTCCTTTGTATGGGTATTCCACATTTAAGCACTCATCAGATGAGGAAGGTTTAAGTTTCATAATGTTGCTTTGAGCATCCTTGTGCAAGTCTCTATGAGTGGGCTTTTCCATTTCTTTTGCATAGACACCTAAAGAGTCTATGTTAGAAATGATGATTTTATGTTGAGCTTTTGAAGAGACCATCAACCTATTTTCTCTTCAGCAAATTGTGAGTTCCTTACTATGAGTTAAGATTCGAGTCAGTACTAGACAAGGTGTTACATGATGTCATGATACAAGGTGTTACATTATTTGCTAAATAATGTGTGAACAGTTTCTATAGGAATTTAGGTATAATCTGAACTGGTTCATGAAAGAGGTAGGATTTAGATAAGCATGGGACTAGGAGTAGAGCATTTCTTGGGGGGACAGAATTGAAACCAGAGCAGAAATGGTAGAGGCGTACCTTGGAAATATCATGGGTTCAGTTCCAGACTGCAATAAAGCGGATATTGCAATAAACCAAGTCAAGTGAATTTTTTCCCGAGGCCTATAAAAGTTATATTTATGTTGTACTATAGTCTGCAATAGTATAATGTCTAAAAAAAGTATATACCTTAATTATAAAAAATATTGCTAAAAATGCTATTATCTGAGCTTTTGGTAAGTTGTGATCCTTGATCACAGGTCACCATAACAGATATGAAAAAGTTTGAAACATTGTGGGAATTACTGAATTGTGACAGAGAGGAAGTGAGCAAATGCTGTTGGGAAAATAGGGTCAACAGACCTGCTCGACACAGGGTGGCCACAGACCTTCAGTTTGTAAATAATGCAGTATCTGCTCAGTGCAGTAAGATGAGGTATGCCTGTGTTCATTGAATAGAGACGGGCATGTCACACACATGATTGCAGGAGACAGGCTGGTGGGGGGCTGGCTGTATGGTGTTTTCCTTTTTTTTTTTTTTTTTTTGAAGTGGGGTGGGAGCATCTTTGGAGTTGGACTCCTGCAGTTTTGAATCCTGGCTGTCAATGTTAACTAATAGAAAAGACCAAAGGCAGGGAGACCTGTGAGGAGGTGCTTGCTGTCTCTGAGGTTGTAAAGGTCAGCTTGGGTGGCTGGTGGTGGGCCTGACTGATGTAAGTGCAGTACACTGTAAAGGAAGAGGGAGTCAACCTGGGTTCGGGGGATGCTGCGGACTGAACGTGTGTGTCCTTTCACATTCACCCAATGAAGCCGAATCCCTAATTGGATGGTATTGGGCGTAGGGCCTTGGGGAGGCGCTTAGGTCATGGGGGTGGAGCCCTCATGAATGGGATTAGTGCCTGAATGAAGGGGACTCAGATTCCTCATGCTTCCACCACGTGGAGACAGAACTGGGAGACGTGGTCTGTGAGCCAAGAAGTGGGCCCTCTGGGGCACCTGGGTGGCTCAGTTGTTAAGCGTCTACCGTCAGCTCAGGTCATGATCCTGGGGTCTTGGGATGGAGCCCTGCATCAGGCTCCCTGCTCGGCGGGAAGCCTGCTTCTCCCTCTCCCGCTCCTCCTGCTTGTATTCCCTCTCTCTCTCCCTCCCTCTCTCTCTCTCTCTCTCTCTCTCTCTATCAAATAAATAAAATCTTAAAAAAAAAAAAAAGGTGAGCCCTCACCAGACACTGAATCAGCTGACCCCTTGATCGACTTGATCATGGATCTGTTGAAGCTACCCAGTCAGTGGTGGTTTTGTTAGAGCAGCCTGAATGGACTAAGACAAGGGAAGAGCATTTGAGGGGGGTCAGAGGTGCCTGAGCTGAAAAAATACGCATAGGAAAGTGGGAGCTAGTTTCTGGAGGAAGATGAGAAGGTCAGTTTGGCAAGTGTTGAGTTTACTGTGATGGGGAGATGTTGCACAGGTGGCTGTACTTTCTGGGGTAGAATTTAGGGCCCTAAGTGGAACTGAGGGTAGAGTGAGATTGGGTAGAGTGGATTGCTGGCTCTGGTTGTGGAGGAGTCTCTGGGGGCAGGGAGAGGTCTGGATGATAATTAGCCCAGGGAGCCCCTGGAGGAGATGGTTGAAGACAATGAGGAGAAGATGGGAAAGGAGTGAGCCAGAGGCTCTTGTCATTTTCTATAGGTCAGGTCTGTTCCAAGCAGGAGCCGGGACCAATAGAAAGGTGACGTATGTACACTGCTCTCTCCTATTGCCATAGAAATCCTTTACTTACCATAGAGACTTAAAGGCTTTTGACTGAAGGAGAGTAAACCTATGAAAATATGTGGAATCCCCAGAGAAGGAAGTTGGGCTTGTTAGTTACTTTGTGATTTTGTTTTTTTCCTTATTTTCCCTGTTTCTTAAATCAGTTACTGGTGGTCATCTGGTGTCATTTAATATTAATTAACATTTACCCACAGCCATCTGCTCTGGCTGGAGTTCTGCATTCATCCATTTCAGCTGTGTGCTTCAGTGACAGAGTGCTGGCCTTGCTGTCTGGGTGTAGCAGCTGGGCCAGCCAGTGAGACCAGTTCAGAAGTCAGGAGGGGACTTCAGCTTCCTTCCATGTCCCTGTTGTCAAACCTTCCACTGATGAACTTTTTGCTCACCCTTGCAATTGAAGTGAAGCCAGAGCGTTTTTCTCAGTCGGGAGACATGAAGGGCAAGATGTTTGTTTTTGCTTTCCGGGGGGGGAAGACTGCAAGATTGTTTTAATCATTAAGGGGTTGTTGGGGAGCAGAGTCCGTGGATTGGCCCTTCTACTTTGATAAGACACTGGTTCATTAGACCCAGAACTGACACAACTAAGACAAAGACCCATAATTGGTGTTAAAAAAGACCAACATCAGTAAACTTGAAGGCTTTTTTTCTTTGCACCCAGGACTTCACTTTTTAATCCCCAGGAGGAAGAACAAAGGAGCAGAGGGATCGCCCTAGGTTCTCTTCTTCAGCTGTGGCTAGTGGAACTTGGCTGTCAGTCTTTCGGGGGCTAGTCTTGGGAGTGGGCATTAGTAGAGAACAACATGAGTCCAGTAGGGTTGGGTAGCTTAGTGAGCCTTTCCATGCCTCACCTACCATCCCATCTGTCACAGGACAAGGGCAGAACTTCATCTTGGTTTTTTTTTTTGTTTTTTGTTTTTGTTTTTTTTCCTGTGGGGGGGGTTGGGGCAGAGGGCGAGGGAGACAGAATCTTAAGCAGGATCCATGCCCAGTGCAAAGCCCTTTGTGGGGTTCAGTTTCACAACCCTGAGATCATGAGTCAAAATCAAGAATCAGACACTATTGACTGAACCACCAGACACTCCATGACTTATCTAAGAAAACTGGCCAAATGGGCACTTGGGTTGTTGGGCTGTGTTGGCCTTGTGTCATCAAACAGCTCAGGCTTTCCTTAAACTGGAAACAGCTTGGAAATATGAATATTTCCAAAATACCCTCACTGAAGAAAACAAAAGGAAATCGGAGCTGACCGCGGAAGAACTTTGACTTTGATCCTTGTGTATTTTATACGCATTGGAAGGAAGGAAGGAATAGGTGATACTGCCTAGTGCTCAGTCAAAGGTACGAAAGGGGTTGTGGGGACACTTTGCAGAATATGTAAACATGCATACCATTGCTTTATGACCTATTCTATACACTTTTCTCTTTGTAGACTTGTGTTACTTTTGTGATTACAAAAGAATTAAGTCAACCTTTTAGTAAATTGGGAAATGACAAAAAACTCTTAAAGGTGCCTATGTACTTTCTGCATTGTGGTTTATCCTGAATATACTATTGACTTTCAAAACTTTCTTCTGAGGTATTTGTGGATTCTGCTGTTAACTTTTGATCAGAAGTATTGTCACTTAGCTAATGGCTGTGTGAATGTCTGTTCATTGTCTTGAGCTCCTTTCACAGAGGTACAGGTGGGTATCATCTCCCCAGGCTCCAGGGAGATGCTCAGGTTCCACAGTCCAGCTTCTTCTGTCCTTCAGCAGTGCCTTTCACATTGCTGGCATCAAAACAAACATATGATAATTGGATCTTACAGTTTCCTATGAAGTTAGAAAAGAATTTTTGTCACCTTTTGCCATATCAGAGTGTTTTTACCTTTCATCACAGCCTCTGACTTGTGGAGCTGTCCTGACACATTCTCTGTGACAGCTCAGGAGCCTGGACAAATGGAGAAGGAGGTGTTCCCAGGGGTTTCCCTTTCTTCCTTAGCCTGTCTTCTCTGGGCTGATGCGCTTGTGCTCTAGCCTTGAATTCTGATCACCACTGGGTGCCGCTTTGGAAAACCTAGGAGTTCCTCAAAAAATTAAACCTACAGATACCATATGACTGAGCATCTTCATGACTAGATATGTACTTGAAAGCTGAAGACTCTGCATACGAGTCTGTACAAAGACCTGCACACTAATATTCATAGCAGCATTGTTTATAATGGCCTAAGAGTGGAGACCATCTAACTGTCCATCAGCTAGTGAATGGATGAGAAAATGAGGTATTTCCCCACAGTGGAATGTTACTTGGCAATAAGGAATGAAGTGCAGATATGTGCCACAGCACGGATGAACCATGGAAACATGCTAAGTGAAAGAAGCCAGTCACAGAAGACCACAAAAGATTCCACTTAAATGAAAGTCCAGACTAGGGACGTCTATGGTGACAGAAAGTAGTTTAGCAGTTGCAATGGGACAGGAGGAGGGGAGAGCGGGAAGTGACTGCTAATGGGTATGGAGTTCCTCTCGGGGGGGATGAACACGTTCTAGAAGCAGAGATGGTGGTTGTATAACCTTGGGAATATGCTAAATAGCAGTGAACTGTATTCGTTAAATGGATGAGTTTTGTAGTATGCAAATTCTATCTTAATAAAAAGCCAGAACTCATCTTTCCATTTATCTTTGCAAATTGCTGCTTGTGGTTTCTGTCGGTGGCCCTGTGGGGGGAGCATCAAATGCCGGGTGCTGTGCGGGGGGCTCACATGAAATACTTCATTTAATCTGCTCAGTAGCATGTGTGTTGGCCATTTGTCTCCACTTACAGAGGAAGGAACTGCACTGTGGAGCACGTGGCGGCCTGCATGCTGTCCTCCAGGTCGTCCGTGGTTCCTGCCCAGCTCCAGCCAGACGGGCCCCAAGCCCTTCTCATACGTTCTGCCTCGGGGCCACTGAGGCGCAAGATGTAGGAGCCAACTTTGGCTCTTCTCCCTTGTCTCTCCACCTGCTCCTGAGTAGAGTTTATTTCCTCTGTGCCTCTTGTGCCTTTTATCTACTGTCTACACTGTGTTCCTAGATCAGAATGCCATCATTTGTTGCCAGGCCTGTTCCAAGAGCCCATTAGTCTCCTGTCTCCCTAACTGTCATTCCTCAATTCTACCCAGTGCCCTGCTGCCGCAATATTGTGAAGTCTGATTCTTCAAGTCTGATCGCTTGTTGGCTCTGAAACAATGGCTGCCTGCATCCTGGTGGATTGAGGGCACATTCCTTAGGCCTGCATCCAAGGCTTTTGACAGCGGTGCTCCCCGCCTGCTCACCCACTCTTCCCTGCACATCCTGGAACACTGCTCACTGTGCTTCCGGGAGTCAGGCTACAGCGGGTTGGAATTCACAGAGGCTCTACCAACCACTCAGGAGAGAAGCATACTGTGACAACTCAAAGGGGCAACATTCAGAGGCCTTTAGGCTTCCCCAGCCTGTGTGAGGAACAGAAGAGCAGTGATTTTCAGCTGCGGGCAGTTTCCAGACATTCCTGCAATGTCTGGAAACTTTTTTTTTTTTTTTTAAATCCACGCAACTTGGGGGAAGGACTTCTGGCATCCAGTGGGTGGAAGCCAGGGATGCTGCTACTTGTCCCGTCATGCATAGGACAGCCCACAGTGAAGAATGGTCAAGTCCTAAATGTCAGTGCCAAGGTTGAGAAACTAGTGAGCTAAAGCAAGAAATTCTTACTTTTGAAATGCAATAAAGGATAAATGAAAATACTAAGATGTGTAATAAAAATTCTTGCATATTGGCTACTTTTACCACTTTAACTTGTTACCATTTTATCTTTTCCTTAATACCAGTGTCTAAAAATATCCACTTTTAATATTTGTGTGGTTTGAAATTTTACAGAAAACAGCATCATACTCTACATTTCTCTTTCGTAAATTGCTTCTTTTAAATTTAGAAATACAGTGTAAATCTTGGTTGGTGTATTTTCTTTCTTTTTTTTTTTTTAAGATTTTATTTATTTTTTTGACAGAGAGAGAAACAACAAGAGAGGGAACACAAGCAGGGGGAGGGGGAGAGGGAGAAGCAGGCTTCCCGCCGAGCAGGGAGCCCAATGCAGGGCTCGATCCCAGGCTCCTGGGATCATGACCTGAGCCGAAGGCAGACCCCCAACTGACTGAGCCACCCAGGCGCCCCAGTATATTTTCTTTGTACCAACAGTATATTTTTTAAAGATTTTATTTATTTATATGACAGAGAGATTACAAGTAGGCAGAGAGGCAGGCAGAGAGGCAGGCAGAGAGAGAAGAGGAAGCAGGCTCCCTGCTGATCAGAGCCCTATGTGGGCCTCGATCCCAGGACCCTGAGATCATGACCTGAGCCAAAGGCAGAGGCTTTAACCCACTGAGCCACCCAGGCGCCCTGTATCAACAGTATTATTTAAAAAATTTCATTAGTTCAAAAATAGTACACTCATAATAAAAACTCAGAAAAATTATGAGTATGAAAATTAAAAAATAATTATACTTTAATATTTTAAATGCAAATGTAAATATATAAACATCATATTTGTCAATTTCAACAACATCTGTTCACAGTAATACTTTTTTTTAAAAAGATTATTTATTTATTTATTTGACAGAGAGATACAGAGCACAAGTAGGTAGAGTGGCAGGCAGGAGAGGGAGAAGCAGGCTCTCTGCTGAGCAGGGAGCCCGATGCAGGACTCCATCCCAGGATGCTGGGATCATAGCTTGAGCTGAAGGCAGCCGCTTAACTGACTGAGCCACCCAGGTGCCCCATAGGAATACGTTTTATTTGCAATTTACTTGTTGTATTAACATTTTATCAGTCAACATGTCAGGACATATGGACTTACCTCATTTTTTTTTAAAGATTTTATTTATTTATTTGACACAGTGAGAGATTATAAGTAGGCAGAGAGGCAGGCAGAGAGACAGGGAGAGGAGGAAGCAGGCTCCCTTATGAGCAGAGAGCCCGATGCGGGCCTTGATCCCAGGACGCCAAGATCACGACCTGAGCTGAAAGCAGAAGCCCTAACCCACTGAGCCACCCAGGCGCCCCTTTTTAAAAAAGATTTATTTATTTTAGAGATAGAGCATGTGAGCGCGGTCTATGGCAGAGTGGCAGAGGGAGGGGGAGAGAGAATCCTCATGCAGGCTCCCTGCTGAGTGGGAAGCCTGATGCAGGCTTGATCCTAGGACCCTGAGATCCTTGGGGTTGTGAGTTCAGGTCTGATGTTGGGTGTAGAGATTGTTTAAAAGTAAAATCTTAAAAAGAATAAAAAGAAATCATAGGACAGATGAATAGTTTAATGTCATTGTTAAACTTTTTGGTTATTTTCCTTTCTTGCTTTTTTTTTGAAAAAAATTAATTATTTATGTAATCTCTACACCCAGTGTGGTGCTCAAACTTACAGCCCCGAGATGAAGAGTTGCATGCTCTTACAACTGAACCAGTTAGGCGCCCCCCCCTTTTTTGCCTTTTAAACAAATCTCTGGGAATATCTAAATATTGTCTTAAGATTCCTCAGGCGTGTTCATTTTTATGTCTTTTGCTTTATATTACAAAAACTGCCTTCTAGAAAACATACCAGTTTGTACTCCTATCATCTGCTTGCCCAGATTCTCCCCATTTTTGGGTTTTACATTTGGAAACAACTGACCAGAGAGCAAATCACAAGCTTTGGTTCCTCAACAGTCATCTCAAGTAATGATGGGGTTTATGGTTGGAATGCTGAAGTATCGCTGAAAGGAAGTCAGGACTTGGAGCTGGGGCTGGTCACTCAGTAGTGACCCCTGAGCCCTGACTGTCAGGGTCTTACCACAACTGTCCTGAGGCTTCTAATCCCTTCGGTCCCATTTTCTACCCTGGGGCTGACTTCCTCGGCATAGCCCCTTGCCTTCTCTCTGTAGCCTGGGGCTGCCAGGGGCTCACTCTGGCGCTTACCCTGCATGCGTGCTCAGATTCAGCACTGTCTCTTAGATGATTAATTTTTAAAAAAGATTTAATATACATGTATTTGACAGAGATTAGATTAGACTTGACATAGATATTAAATTTAACATGGTAGAGTGTTACAGATGAATTTCTACACTTGATGATGCTGATACCAACAGATATCAGAAAACTCTCCAGAAAGCTCTCGTGTCCCCTCCCCAACCAGACCCTTTCCCTAAAGGCAGCCGTCGTTCTGATTTCCATCACCGCAGATTTGTTCTGTTAAACTTCGTATACATGGGCTCAAACAATCTATATTCTTTTGTGTCTGGCTTCTTTCCATCATTATGTCTTCAGGATTCAGCCATGACTTTGTGTGGGGCAGCATCCTCTCTCAGTCTTCTCTTCCTCTTTTTTTGCTCTGTTGGTCACAGCATGAATAAACTGATTTTAAAATCCATTCTCCTTGGGGTGCCTGGGTGGCTCGATCAGCTAAGCATCTGCCTCTGCACTGGGTCATGATCCTTTGGTCCTGCAATTGAGCCCCATGTCAGGCTCCCCACTCAGCGGGGAGACTGTTTATCCCTCTCCTTCTGCCCCTCACCCCTGCTTGTGTGCACTCTCTCTCTCTTGCTCTGCTCTCTATCAAATAAGTAAATAAGATCTAAAAAAAAAAATCCATTCTCCTTTTGGTGGGCATTTGAATTTCCAGTTTTGCTTACAATGAACAAAGCTACTGTGTATAGTCCTGTATGTTTTTTGAGGGATCTAGGCCTAGGAGGGGGGTTTCTGGGTCATAGTTTGGCTTGAATGGATGCTGCCATATTGTTTTTTGAAGTGGTCATATAATTTTACTATGCCCCTTGTAGGACCTTAGAGTCCCAGGAACTCCATGTCCTCACCATCTCTTGTTGCTGGTGGTCATCCTCGTGGGTGTGTCATGGTGTCTTATTGGGGTTCTCTCCTTTGTATACATTCATATGTAGTAATGTTGAGCACCTTTTCATACATGTATTGGCTATTTGGATATCCTCTTTTGTGAAATTGTGCCCATCTTTTTCCTTTTTATTTTTTTTATTTTTTATTTTTTTTTTAATTTTTTTTTTAAAGATTTTATTTATTTATTTCATAGAGGGAGAGAGATCACAAGGAGGCAAAGAGGCAGGCAGAGAGGGGGGGAAGCAGGCTCCCCGCCGAGCGGGGAGCCCGATGCGGGCCTCGATCCCAGGACCCTGAGATCATGACCTGAGCCGAAAGCAGAGGCTTTAACCCACTGAGCCACCCAGGCGCCCTCTTTTTCCTTTTTAAAATGGGGTTGTCTTTTTCTTAGTAATTCGTTAGGGTTCTTTGTATATTTTCAATATGAGTCCTTTCAGAGATAAATGTGTCACAAATATCTTTTTCTAATCTGTGACTTGAATTTTTACTCTCTTAATGGTGACTCTTTTTTTTTTTTTTNACTCTTTTTTTTTTTTTTTTTTAAGATTTTATTTATTTATTTCACAGAGGGAGAGAGATCACAAGGAGGCAGAGAGGCAGGCAGAGAGAGAGAGGGGGAAGCAGGCTCCCCGCTGAGCTGGGAGCCCGATGCGGGCCTCGATCCCAGGACCCTGAGATCATGACCTGAGCCGAAAGCAGAGGCTTTAACCCACTGAGCCACCCAGGCGCCCTTAATGGTGACTCTTAACAGAAATCCTTAATTTTACTGTAATCAGAGTTGTCAGTCTTTTCTTTTGTGGTTAATGCCTTTCGTTGTCTGTTCAAAATGTATTTGCCCACACTTAGAGATTCAAGACAGATTCACCTATGGTTTTTTCTAGAAGCTTTATTTTGCTTTTCACTATAGGTCTTCAGTCCTTCTAGAATTAATTTTTGTGTGTGTATGGTGTGAGGTAGGGTTAATTAAATTGTGAGTGGGCTGGTTGCTGGTCAGCTGGCAGAAGGGCTGGCCTTGGGCCAGGAGTCCATGCTGGTCTGAATTGACCATGGAGGTGTGGAAGGAGAAGCAGGTCCACTCAGAGGACTGTTACATCCCTCTTTGGAAAATACCTTGGAAAATCAACCACAGATTCCCTGAGTACAGGGACTCCCATGAGGATCCCGGAAACTTGTCTATGGACTTGTTGCAGAGGTGTTGCTTCCTGTGGGGCATGAGGCTTCTACGCCAGCAAGGCTCCTGTACCAGCCCTAGGGAGGTCTCCTTCCCCAGCACTGAGCTGTCCCCGGGGGAGAGGACAGCTCCTGGGGTGGCCCTTGGGCTGCTGCATGGACTGCTATGAAGACACTTCCGTGGAGGAGGAGCTCCTGGTGCTGCCCTGCTGGCCGTCTGTGTTCTTGCACTATGGCCCCCCAGAGGCCAGCTGTTGGTTTGTGAGTCTGATGTTTAGCAGAATCTAAAAGGACCATGGTAGAGGTTGTACCCTGAAATATAGTCTGTACAGGAACTGAACTGCTTGATTCTTTCCCTTTAATTATCATTTTTTAGCATACTGAACCGGTGCCCTAGCAACCTTACAAAGTCACCAGTTAGAATGCCACTCCTCCCTTCTCTTTACTCTTAAAAAAAATGGCCTTTATTATTATTTTTTTGAAGATTTTTTTAAGATTTTATTTATTTATTTGACAGAGAGAGAGAGAGATCACAAGTAGGCTGAGAGACAGGCAGAGAGAGAGGAGGAAGCAGGCTCCCAGCTGAGCAGGGAGCCCGATGTGGGCCTCGATCCCAGGACTCTGAGATCATGACCTGAGCCGAAGGCAGAGGCTTTAACCCACTGAGCCAGCCAGGCGCCCTTTTTTGAAGATTTTTAAAATTTGAGACAGAGGGAGTGAGAGAGAGAGCATGAGTGGGGGAGATGGGCAGAGAGAGGGAGAAGCAGACTCCTTGATGAGCAGGGAGCCTGACTCGGGGCTCGATCCCAGGACCCTGAGATCGTGGCCTGAGCTGAAGGCAGATGCTTAACCGACTGAGCCACCCAGGTGCCCCCCAAATTGGCCTTTATTGAGGTATAATTAAAAAAAATGAAAGTCACAAATTTTAAGCATACAATTTCAAAGAGTTTCGAATTTAATCATGTAACCACCACCACTATCAAGATGTAGAACATTTCTACCAACCCTAAATATTCCTTCGTGTCCCTTTGTTGTATATTTTGTATACATACAAAATATATATACATATTTTATATGTATATATGTATGTACATATATATGGGGGACCTCTCCCCCAACCCCGGCCTCTGACAACCGCTGGTCTGCTTTGTCGCTGTAGTCTTGCATTTCCAGAATATCATATAAATGGAGGTGTATAGTAGGTAGACCTTGTGTCTGGCTTCTTTCACTTAGAACGATGCCTTTGAGATTCGTCCATGTTTTGTGTATATCAGTCGTTTGTTCCTGTTTGATTGCTGAGTGGATTCCACTGTATACCCATGGATACAATGGATACCATAATTTATCCATTCACCAGAGGATGGATATTTAGATTGTTTCCAGTTTCCAGACAGTATGATTCGGGCTGCTATAAACATTCCCACGCAGATCTTTTTGGGTATGCACTTTTATTTTTCTTGGGCAAATGTCTGGGAATGGAATTGCTGAGTGATATGAAAGTGTATGTTTAATTGTTGATGGATATTTGGGTTTTTCAGGCTTTTGCTATTACAAATAGTGCTGTGATTAATAGTTCTGTGCAAAGATGCTTTTTTTTCTTATTTTTGTTGGTGTTTCTTTGGGATAGAAGTAGGATATCTGGTACAAAGAGCAAACACATATGTAGTTTTGCTACGCATTGCCAAATTCCCTTTCACAGGGATTGTGCCATTTTGAATTCCTATCAGCAATGTAAGAGAATTTCTATTTCTCTACAGCTGTATTGTCACCATGTTTTGTGAAGTTTTTAGGTTTTTGTTTATTTGGTAAGGGACAGTTGGTATCTCTGTGTGGTTTTAACTTCTATTTCCTTCATTGTGAGCCTGGTTGAGGATCTTTTCATATATTTAAGAGACTTTTATGCTTTAAACATTAGTTACTATGAGTCAGCCTCGAATACTCTTTCCCCTGGCCCCTTTTCCCCTATTACAGAGGCTTGTCAATTCTACCTAAAAAGTGATCTCAAATCATTCCCTTCTCTTCACCCTGCCTGCCACTACTTAATTCAACCTGTCGTAATCTCTTTTCTAATCTCCTCTCCATACAGCCACTTTGTTCCAGTGCTCCACTGCCCTTGGAATAAAATCATTGCCTAGACTGTAAAACCACTTGCAAGCTGGCCCCTGCCTCCATCTCCAGCTTCAGGGGGTCCCCTGTCCCCTTGTTTACTGTGTGTCACAGAGGCTGTTCTGTTCCTAGAATGTGTTTTGCACACCTTGGAGCCTTTGTGTTTGCTCTTCTGCTGGGAAGGCCCATTGCCTGATTTCCTCATGTTCATCCTGTAGTCTCAGGGAAATGGCCCTTCCTCACAGAGAACTTCTAGGCCCTTCCATTGTAAATTAGGCTTACCCTTATACTCTTTTCTTCTAGAAAAGGGGAGGAGGGGCAGAGGGAGAGAGTAAGAGTATCTTTTTTTTTTTTTTTAAAGATTTTATTGGGACGCCTGGGTGGCTTAGTTAAGCAGCTGCCTTCGGCTCAGGTCATGATCCCAGGGTCATGGGATTGAGTTCCCCATCGGGCTCCTTGCTCAGTGGGGAGCCTGCTTATTCCTCTGCCTCTGCCTGCCACTTTGCCTGCTTGTGCTCTCTCTGACAAATAAATAAATAGGATCTTAAAAAAAAGATTTTATTTATTTATTTGACAAAGAGAGACACACAAAGAGAGGGAACACAAGCAGGGGGAGAGGGAGAGGGAGAAGCAGGCTTCCCGCTGGGCAGGGAGCCCGATTTGGGGCTGGATCCCAGGCCCTGGGATTATGACCTGAGCTGAAGGCAGATGCTCAACGACTAAGCCACCCAGGCACCCCGAGAGAGTATCTTTTTTATTAAGATTTAAGTATTTATTTGAGAGAGAGAGAAAGAGTGCCTGCGTGTGCACAGTGGGGGGGAGAACAGAGGGAGGGAGAGAGAATCTCAAGAAGACTCCCTGCTGAGTGCGGAGCTGGACTTGGGGCTCGATCTCAAGACCCCGAGATCATGCCCTGAGCTGAAATCAGGAGTTGGATGCTTAACTGACTGAGCCACCCAGATGCCCCCTTACCCTGATACTTCTTTTGTTTTTTCAGAACAACAGGTTTTAATGCAATAAAACAAAAAAGTCTTAAATACTTTTTATAGTTACCCGAATTTTCCCGGCAAAGGAGCCAACACAGTTCTAGTGTGATCGTCTGTCTATGGTTTTACCTCCACAAGGGACCGTGCCTGTTTGTTCCCATGGTAGAGGCTCGGTAAGGGCTTACTGAAGGAATGAATGGTACACAAATGTGAAGAGCTACTCAAAAACAGTACAGGGGGCACTGCTCCCACACACGATGGAGGAAAAAAAAGAAAGAAAGAAATTGGGTCAGTGATCTTTCCTACCCCCCAAATCTAGAGGTCAGCATGCAGAAACAACTGTCCATGCTTGCCAAACATAAAGCCAGCCACAGAAGAGAGATAAACTAAGCTAAAAACCAAAACCAAATTAAGGGTTTTCACATTTGTAGCCGACATTTGCTCCTTGGCTTTCCTCCATATCCCCCACCTCCACTGCCCGCCCGCTTTCTGATTGCCAAGTGGTCAGCACGAGCATCAGCAAAACTGACCGCCAAGCCCCAAACCCCAGTTGCCATGGGAACCTCTCGCTCTTACTGTTAGGAAAGAAGATGTACCGAACAAAGTTTGGCTTCACAGCATTTCAGCCCGTGGTCATGGTTAAATTTCCCATCGGGATAATGCTGATTGCTTTCCCTTCGTTACTAATTGCTTCTGTGATGATGGGCAGTGGAAAAAGTAGACTATAAAATGTGTAAGGACAGAAGATAGGAACCTTGTTTCGCATCTCCCCTGAGCCTGCATGCCACTGAACCCCAGTGTACCCCACGGCAAGCAGGTCTGGGGGCTGAGGAGCAGGTTAGGGGAGAAATGGAGGCGGCGGGGTGGAGGGGCTTGGAGGCAGCCACGGCACGCGGGCTCCATCTCTGGGTAGCTGTTGCCGTGTGGGTCTGTGGGCCCAAAGCTGCCGGGTCTCCTGATTTTTGAGAGCAGCTGCTGCCGCGTTTTAAATATTGGCACCCAATTCAGATTAAACTGCTCTGCTAGCTAACACTGTACAGGAGACAGACAGCACCTGTGTGGGCCATCAGACCGAACCTGTAGGTCAGCAGGCTCGGGTCCTTCCAGATGCCCCCTTCCTTACAGAGACACAGTGCCCGGCCCTCAGCTCCCTGGGTGCTCTGTCCCCAAGAGCAATTCCCCAGCCGCTCTGGGCCTTTATGAAGATGGGATATAGCCTCTGAGGGGCCGATGGGCTTCCAGCCTGAAAAGGGGAAAAGGGGACTGAACATGGGCTCTGCTTTCTGGGAATGTGAAGGCCTCAGGCCAGGTCTGAGAGGCCCAGGAGTGGGACAAGGCCCACCTTCTGTCACCATCCCTGAAGTCAGCTAGCACTTCTCCCTTCTATCCATTGGCTGTCAAGGCCACCAGCTGCAGAAGCCCCCAGAGATTACCAATCCACTTTCTAGGGGGGAGAGGGAAGGAGGAGGGTTTTCCTTGCCTATGTGAAAGTGGGAAACTCAGACACAGAGAGAAGGCTGGAGGAAAACCCCCAGGAATTCACAATGCTAGTACTTAGATAATGAGGTTATAGGTGCCCTTCCTTCTGTTTTCCAGCACTTTTCAGTTTTTCTATAATGAGAACTTATTGCTTTTATAATTGGAGAAAAGAAGGAACAAGGCCTCAGAGAGGTTTGTTAATTAGCCCAAGGTTGCACTTGCTGTATATTCACAGTAGGAAGCCGTGGATCAGGGCAAGGATTGCCTCCTTCCACCCACAGCATGTGGAGGGGAGACTCTTAATGATGATTCTTATTGATCTCCTTGCTCATCCTCCTTGGAAGAGAAACATGGGGGAGGTCACTGTGGCTTTGTAATGTGTTCTGCCCATACTCAGTACGTGAAGGAGAGTTTTGATCTCTGTGTCTCTTGCTGGTAGTCAAGGCTGTTTCATTGGTATGTACTGTGCATGGGACTGGCTATGTCACTTTCAGGGCCCAGTGCAAAGTGTAAGCGTGGGGTCCTATGTCCGAACACTGCCAAAAATTTCAAGGTGGCGGTAGCAGAACTTTAAACCCAGCTGGGCCCTGAGAGACTGCACAGGTCCCACACCCATGAAGCTGGCCCTGCCTGTGGACACTTCCATTAGCCACACTTGAGCTGTGACCAGGGAAGGGGAGCAGAAGGACTTAGAAGGCAGGGACAGATGGAAGGCTTGGGCTTGGGAGGTGACGCAGAGACTTGAGAGATCCCCACTCACAGCCAAGTCTCTGTGGCTGGTCTGGAATCCTAAGTCGGTCCCATTTGAATTGTTCAGAAGTTAGGAGTCTTAAGTTCTAGTCTTTTCCCTCTGTGTCAACTACCAGTCAGTGGATTTTCTCTGGGTCTCGGTTTCCTCATCTCTGCAATGAGAGGGATGGAGTTGGTGATCTCTAGTCGCTGGCAGCTCTAGGACAATTGTGATTTGGACTTTGAGTACTTGTGTAGCCCATATGACGGTGGCTATGAATGTGTCCGTGAGGGGCTGAGTCAATGCTGAGAGTGGGTGAGAGAAGGCCCAAGGTGGAGGTCACCTTTGATAAGCTAGCGAGAACAGCAAAGCTCTCCCTTCCTTCTCTGGAGTGTGGTCCGAATACGAAGTGATCGTTCCCAGGGAAATGTAGAAGCTGATAGCAGGTCACACTGGAGGAAGCAGCCCTTAACATTATTACAAGTGCATAAAATACTTGATATGTAAGGTAACTTCTTGTATTACAGATTTGGCAGAGATTTCCTGCAAGTAACAATATGGGTCCTGGCTTAAGGGAAGCGGCATCTTTGTGTAGAAGATGTGGGAAAATGACAGGGTTGTGGGGTGCCTGGGTGGCTCAGGTGTTTAAGCGGCTGCTCGGGTCATGGTCCCAGGGTCCTGGAATCGAGCCCCACATCGGGCTCCCTGCTCAGCGGGGAGTCTGCTTCTCCCTCTCCTGCTTCCTCTGCTTGTGTTCTCTCTCCCTCTGTCTCTGTCAAGTAAATAAGTACAATCTTAAAAAAAAAATAATAATTAAAAAAAAAAAAAGAAAAAGAACAGGGTTGGGCAGAGCACCTGGGTGGCTCAGTCCATTAAGTGTCTGACTCATGGTTTCCACTTGGGTCATGATCTCAGTGTCGTGAGATGGAGCCCCACGTTGGGCTCTAGTCTCAGTGCAGAGTCTGAAGAGATTCTTTCTCTCCCTCTCCCTCTGCCCCTTCCCCCTGCCTGTGTGTGCAGGTGCATGCGCTCTCTCTTTCTGACAAATAAATAAATACATCTTAAAAAAAAAAGAACAGGATGGGGTTTTTACTGGTTTCTTAGGTAGAAGGACTGAAAATTACTGTCAGGATCCTGCTATATATTTAGCATCAGTAAAAGGCGCTCAGAGTCATGTAGTTTGTAGTGAGAGTCCAGCTGATCATGACTCCTTCTTTTGTTGTGTGCACGGGATCCTGTGCCAAGATTTCTTCCAGGTGTTCTGGAAATGTCCACAGAGCAGCAGGTCAGATGCTGGTACGCAGATGGCCAGTGTTTAAGGATGTGAGACATGTTGTACGTATTAATCAAATTTATTTGATGCTTTGATGACGTTTTATGTGAAGATAAAACAAAAGCAAAAAAACCCCAACCAACCAACCAAACAACCCCTCAAGCTATAGTACAGAGGAGCATGAGGCTAGTGATCTATGTGAGAAAGTTTGGAATTTTCAGGGACTTTTGGTCAGTTTCATGAATAAATTTATTTAACAATATTTGGAATTTTGTATAAAGGAAATTGCATTTCTGATACTTTAAATTTTTTTCTTTTTTTGAAAAGGAAGATTTTTTTTTTTGTTGTTGCACAGTTGGGCCAGTATCAGTCACTTTTCAAGGAAGAACCTTCTTATTGTTTGGGTAGGCAAGTTATTCCTCCATCATTTCACATAACTCTTCTTTGTTTGGTTCAAAAATCCTGTGCTGATACCTCTTTTCCTACAGTCTGATGCAATTTCTCTTTTCATTTGTCAGTCTCGTGCTCTCCCACAGAAACGCCGAGAAAGAATCTTCCTATTTGACTCTTGGTCCAAATTGTCCTCTTTCCTTTATGATAGAAAAATGCAGGCCAACAGAAATTTGAGAAACAAATTCAGTTGAGTCTGTTGGTTCTGACCTCACTGTGGAAGTAAAAGATCAGTAAATGTAGTTTAAAATTTAAGGCTTGGAAGGAAGCCTGGCTGAAGGAAGATAGATTTTTACCTTTTTTAAATGTCTTGAAGTTCAAAGAATAAATTAAAGCTTTTTTTAAAATTTAGAGCTTTTAAAATTTAATTTAATTTAATTTTTAAAAAAGATTTTATTTATTTATTTGACAGAGAGAGAGACACAGCGAGAGAGGGAACACAAGCAGGGGGAGTGGGAGAGGGAGAAGCAGGCTTCCCGCTGAGCAGGAAGCCAATGCGGGGCTCAATCCCAAACCCTGGCATCATGACCTGAGCCGAAAGCAGACGCTTAACCAAATGAGTCATGCCAAATTAAGGCGTTTTTAATTGAAAGCCTCTGTGAGGTAGAGAAAGCCACAGACTCACAACGGAATTTTATTTTGTTTCATTTTTTAAAAGATTTTATTTATTTATTTGAGAGAGAGATTTCAAGAGAGAGCACAAGCTGGACTGGGGGGCTGGGGTGGGGAATGGGTACGGGGAGAGGGAGAGAGAGAAGCAGACTCCCTCTTGAGCATGGAGCCCCATGAGGGGCTTGAACCCAGGATCCTGGGATCGTGACCTGAGCCAGAGGCAGATGCTTAACCCAACTGAGCCACCCAGGTGCCCCATTAGAAGGGAATTTTAGAAGGTTCTCCTACCCAGACTCCTTTTGGTCAGACCAGACACTGGATCTCCATTTTCCTATCAAGGATAGGTGGTGAGCACACGGTCAACCAGGGAGAAAGTAGGTCTGCTTTGTTGAAGTGTATGTAGTTGTGGCCAATGGACAGCCAAGCTGTATACATGCCACCTCTCCCATCAAGGAAGAGTCAGCTTCCTCTCCCATTGAACCCAGCCTGGCCCTGTGACTTTGACCAGTTGAATGTGGTAGGAACGACACAGTCTGACTCCTTGGCCCAGACCTTTGGAAGCCTTGTAGCTTCTGCGGGGGTCATCTTAAGATCTAGTTGCTATGTCAGGAAGCCAAGCCTAGGCGACCCACAGAATCATGAGAAATAACAAATCATTGTGTTAAGACTCAACACATGTGGAGTGTGCAGTGTGGTGAAAACCACAAAAATAAATGACAAAAACAATAATTTTGTCAACTATAAACCCCACATGGACGTTATTTATTTCTTCAGCTCTGAGACAAGTCAAGGAAATGGTCGCTCATTTTTCCTCAGGAAGTGTATATGTATCACTGTTCTCCCTCCCTTCCCTGTTATAACCCGGAACCTCTCATTCCAGGACCTGTGGGAGTCCAGGGGATTTATGCAGTGCCTCCAGATTTTCCCTCCGTCTTTCTTTTCTCACCTCTCAATTGGTGGAGGGTATCTGAATATGCCGGGACCTGGTCCTAGACCTCCCTCCTCAGGAGCGGGTGGGGGGCCAGGGGGGCCCAGAGCTGGTGACCGTGGGCTAGTCTGTCCAGTTTACTGCTCGGTGAGCAGGCTCGCACAGAGGTTATTTTCTCCTGTTGTCACTTTCTGATGGTACAGACCTCTACCCCCAGGGACATGAGGTGGTTGGATCCAGCGCTGATTTATTGCCTTTCTCCTACTCTTTATGGGGCCAGGTTTAATGAACACCCAAGCAGAAACGCCTTTGACTCCTGGGCTGTGAATAACTGTTATTAGTAAAGGGGTGAGCAGCTTGTGGTAGTACCGCTGCATATTTCTGTATTAATCATGCCATAAACTCCCCCAGAATGACAGTGTGGTCCCTCACAGGGCAGAGGCTCCAACTCAGGACTGCGGGATGGCTCAAGAGCCCTGGAAGGAGAAGTGGTTACGTTCCTGGCCAGGGAGGCTGGACCCAGGTCCTGACCCCACTCTCCCAGCTCACTCAGCACCCCGCTCACATCTCCTGTGGGATTTACCCCTTGGAGGCAAACAGTGGGTCAGGAAGTTCTATCTGCCTTCAAATATCTCCCACATGAGTCTCTCAATTTGTCTGAGATGCCATCACTTGGAGACTCAGTTAGAGTCTTCATGTTACATAAACTCTTGGATCTCTATATTAAAAGGCAAACACCTTAGTGACCCCATGTACGGACTTCATTTTGAGCTAATACTGTGTTGGGAGATCATGTCTGATTCACATGTGTTTACTGAGCATCTACTCTGTGCCAGGAGCTGGGAATTTGGTGTCAAGAAAACAAAATCCCTGCCTTCATGGGGCTTCTATTTGAGTTGAGGGAGATAAACAATAAGCAAATAAATATGTCAAAGGTATAGTATGCCAGATGGTGATAAATGCTATGTAAAATATAGAGCAAGGAAGGGATATGGGGAGTGTGCAGTTGGCAGGACAGTTGGTTGTTGGCTATTGGAAAAGTCTCTCTTGGGACAGAGGTGTGACCTGGAGAGGACAGATTTGGGACCATCTTTTTATATATGGTGGTTTCCTCTTACCCAGGTCAGGTAGCAGTGGAAAAGAGATCTCAGAAAGAAATCATGTCTTTTTTAGCCACTGTCCTTCCCTTATGAAGCTTGGATGATGGTGGGAGCCCACAGAACCCCTGGCTCTGCCCTTTTTCAGTTCTTGGTCTGTGAAAGCCCAGCACATGTCCCTCATTTCTGTGGATTCCCAGCGACTCATAGTCTCCCTTTCCAAGCTCCCGGGTTTGACTGTGAGCAGTCTCTGCAGCCACCACCAATTTTGACTTGAAACTCAGTGTCCCTTCAGAGTGTCCCCTCCACCAACAAGTAAAACATTAATGACCAATGTGGACTTTGCAGAAGATCCCTGAGTGAGAGGAGGAGGGCTTTACTTTGCACTTTCCACGGCGCTTCCTTACTCTCTGGATGTTTTGTTTGCCCCAAATCCCATCTTGGCCTAGGGAAAAGCCACCAAGCTTTCCCTCTTTTATTTTACTTTTAAAAAGATGTATTTATTTATTTTGGAGAGAGAGAGAGAGAGAGAGAGAGAGAGAGAGAGAGAGAGAGCAGAATGCACAGGGGAGAATCTCAAGCAGACTCTGCACCAAGCACAGAGCCCAACGCAGGGCTCGATCCCATGACCCCAAAATCAGGACTTGAGCCCAAATCAAAAGTCAGTTGTTCAATCAACTTTGCCATCCAGGTGCTCCCAAGCTTTTCCTTTTTAAATTTTCAATAGCCCAGGACACCTGGCTGGCTCAGTTCATGGAGCATGCAACTCTTGATCTCAAGGTTTTGAATTTGAGCCCTATCTTGGGTACAGGGATTACTTAAAAATAAAAATCTTGGGGTGCTTGGGTGGCTCAGTCAGTTAAGTTTCTGTCTTTGGCTCAGGTCATGACCCCAGGGTCCTGGGATTGAGCCCCGACTCAGTCTCCCTGCTCAGTGGGGAACTTGCTTCTCCCACTGCCCCTATCCTCCCACCCCCATGCTTTCTCCCTCTGCTCTCTCTCTCTCAAATAAATAAATAAATAAATAAATAAATAAATAAATAAATAAACAAAATCTTTAAAAAGAAATTTTTAAACATAACAAAAAAAGAATTTCATTTGCCCATCTTTGCCCCTGGTTATCATGAACTTTCTTCTCCTTTTCTTTTGCTCCCCAAAGTCTATTTCTGGCTTCATCCCCTCCCTCTCTTATAGCCTATGGAAACTCCAAGTACCTTGTCCTGATTATGTGGGCTGGTTGGGTTCCTCCATGAATGATAATCATGGTATTCCCCAACAACCCAGCCCTTTTCCTCCAGGATTTCCAGTGCCCACCATTAGAGCAGTAGCACCTTCACCACCGTACTGGGGAAGGCACTGCTAATTCTATTTTTTTAAGATTTATTTATTCATTTATTTGAGGTGGAGAGGGCCAGAGGGAATGGGAGAGAAAGAAACCTAAGCAGACTCCATGCTGAGCAAGGAGCTGGACGTGGGGCTCAATCTCATGACCCTGAGATCACTACCTGAGCCCAAACCAAGAGTTGGATGTTTAACCAACTGTGCCAGCCAGGTTCCCCAAGGCACTGCTAATTATTATGCAAATGCAATTCTCCTTTTGTCCTTTGGCAGTGGAAACCTCATCTTATCAGGGAAATCAGGACCACAGTGCACAATGCTCATTTTCCATGACTTCTTTGTATCTAGGGGCTCCTGTGTGACATTCTGACCAATAAGGTGGGAGTGGAAATCACCTTGTGGTGCTTCTGGGAAAATATTGAAAAGAGACATACTCTAATTAGCATAACTTTTGGCCTTTTTGCCATCTGCTTGGAGTAAAAGTGCAATGGCCATCTTTTGATCTTGAGGTTGAAAACCACATCAGGGATGGAAGTCAGGAAGATAGAAGAAGCAGGGCCCCTGATCATATCTTTGAGTAGTAGCCCTGAACAACTACTTCCAGATTTCTGGTTACATGTGACAGAGGACTCCTTATTTTAAGGTAGGGTTTTGGTGGCTGTTATGTTGAAATTCTAACCCCATAGGACCTTTAGAGATGTATTTAAGGTTAAATGAGATCATATGGGGGAAACCTAATCCTATCTTAGTGGGTCCTTATAAGAAGAGGAACTTTGGACACACAGAGAGATATCAGGGGCCCATGCACATAGAAAATATGTATATGAGTGCACATGGAGAAGACAGGCATCTGCAGGCTAAGGGGGGGGGACCTTAGAAGAAATAAAACCTAATGAAACCTTGATATTGGACTTTCAGCTTCCAGAACTGTGAGAAAATAAATTTTTACTTTTAAAAATTTCTATTTATTTATTTATTTATTTATCTTGAAAGATTTCATTTATTTGTTTGAGAGAGGGTTGCAGGGGGAGGAACACAAGCAGGGGGAGAGACAGAGGGAGAGGGAGAGGGAGAAACAGATTCCCTGCTGAGCAGGGAGACTGATGTGGGGCTCTATCCTAGGACCGTGGGATCCTGACCTGACCTCAAGGCAGATACTTAACTGCCTGAGCCACCCAGGTGCCCTAGAGGGAAAAAAAAAAAGTCTGGGTGCCTGGGTGGCTCAATCGGTTAAGCTGCTGCCTTTGGCTCAGGTCATGATCCCAGGGTCCTGGGATCGAGTCCCGCATCGGGGTCCCTGCTCCGCAGACAGCCTGCTTCTCCCTCTCCCCCTGCCTTCCGCTCTGCCTGTTTGTGCTCTCTATCTTTCTGTCAAATAAACAAATAAAATCTTTAAAAAAAATTAAAAAAAGACTTTATTTATTTATTTATAGAGCACAAGCAGGGGGAAGGGCAGAGGAAGAGGGAGAGAGAGCATCTCTAGTAGACCGCACTGAGCCCAGAGCCTGCTGTGGGGCTCAATCTCAGGACCCTGAGATCATGACCTGAGCTGAAATCAAGGTCGGATGCTTAACTGACTGAGTCATTCAGGCACCCGGAAAATAAATTTTTGTTGTGTACAACACCCTATCTGTGGTGTTGTTATGGCAGCTCTAGCAAAAAAACACAGTGACTTTCAGGCAAATGCAGCCCTGACTACAAGACCACAACTTTGGATCTGGCTATCTGGGTTCAGTGGGGCAAAGATCAGCTAAAGAGGCCATAAGGAAAGTTCTGCAATTAGGTGCTATGTCAAGTATCCATCTGAGAATGGCTTCAGGATCTTTGGTGCCTGGCTCAGATGTCCAGTCTTCCTGGTCAGATGCTTTTCATTTCTCTCTCCCTTCCCCAGAGCTTGTGGTTGTAATGCACCTGCTCCTCTGAATTTTGCTGACCTTGAATGTTCTCTTCTCAGCATCTAAGAGTGTCAAAACATTCACTCAGTAACTGATCTCAGCTAATGCGGCAAGCATAGTGCCTGGCATATAGTTAACATTCAATAAATAAACATTAATTGAACTAATGAATAGGAAATGACTATGGGAGTCATTACCAGGTAACATGTACACATTTACCATACATTTGTTTATTCATCATTTGAAAATAAGGCTTATTTTTTCTCATTATAAAAAGTAACAATGTCTGGTCTTCAACTATGTGCTAGACACTGCGGTATGTGCTTTGCATTTGTTTGTCTTCATAAGAGATTTGTAAGATAGGTATTACACCAGTTTTACATATGAGGAAAATGAAATTTAGAAACCAAAGGAACAAAAATAGTAAATGATGAAACACGTATTTAAATGAAGGTCTGTCTGATTCTGAAGGGCATGCTCATTCCACAATATATAATACACAATGTCGAATATACTATGTTTCTCCCCATAAAAGTAATACATGCTTATTAGAGTATATGTATATAATACATATATACATATATGCCATATATATTTATGTATTATATATAGAATATATGTATGTATGTATTGATATATAGGTGTAGATACAGAGACCCTATGTATATAGTTATAGAAAATACAAAAAAGTTGAAAGAAAAGGGAAAAAACCATGTGTAATCTCTTTATGGAGTTTTATTTTATTATTTTTTAAGGATTTATTTATTTGCTTATTAGAGAGAGCGAGCACACAGAGGGAGAGGGAGAAGCAGACTTCTCACTGAGCAGGGAGTCCACTGTGGGAATGGATCCCAGGACTCTGAGATCATGACCTGAGCTGAAGGCAGATGCTTAAATGACAGAGCCACCCAGGCGCCCCTCTTTACAGAGTTTCAAAAAATTGTGGTGAAATGTACATAACCTAAAATTGACGATTTTAACCATTTTTAAATGTACAGTTCAGGAGCATTAAATATATTCACAGTGTAGGACTATTGTAAATTTGGCTTTTGTTCATCTATTGCATTACACTGTCATTTTCCATTGGCCATGCATTTTTTTTTGAAAAAATTGTGGTATAATCAACATATAGCATTCCATTGCTCATGCATTTAAATGGCCTTTCGTGAATCAAATCTTCTGCCTTTGTGTCCAACCATTATTGACTCCAGGGACATGCATTTTCAGCCTGATGATGGAGAAATTTGGGATGAAGGGCCCTTTGGACCCTGTAATACATGCTTATTTTAATGAGTAATAAGGTTCTTGTTGGAAATGTTTTCACATTTGGAAAAGGGACTTCAGAGACAGTTTCAGCTCTTGTAGCTTGTTTTTCTGTGCCTGGGAAAGTCATGCCAAGCTCCAGCTGATCTCTTGGGCTTTAGAGACAATGGTTAGATTTGTCCATCTAATGAAATGGTAGATTTTACTCACCAGAATTCCTGGGGTCTGCTTACAGTGAAAAGAACAGTCAGAATGGGACACATGCCCCATTGCCCCGTGGCAGGGTGGGTCATATGTTGCAATCATGGACTTCAGGACGGAGGTAGGTTTGCATGAAGGGTTATGGGTCTGTGGAGGGTGGAGCAGTGTGGTGGTGAGAGCCTGTGAGAAAGGGTGCTATGCCTAATGGGGCTGTAACAAAGGTCTGCTGTGTGTCCTCTTTGTAAAATACCATTGCTGCTTCACAAAAAAATCTTTGGGAAAGTTATTCGTTTTAAAAAAAATATTTGGAGTTAAACTGATATTTCTCAGGCAGTGGTGTTGTTCTGAATCTGGACGCAAGGCTCCTAGGTTGTACACAGCTTAAACCTGTGAGCAGCCTCTGCCCCTTTCAGAGGGTATTTGCATGTATGACAAGCGACCAAGCCACTCGACTAGATCTGGACCCCTCAAGGGGACTTCTCCAAATGTGAAGGGTCTTGTGGGAAGTCTGCACACTAATTTTTGCAGGGCTAGAACCCCTTCTTAGCTGAGGTGACTAAGGGAGTTCCCGTTCTAGAAGGTGAGGATATTTACTTCTCAAGGGGTACTTCTGTTTAGTAATGATCAAGATTCTTACCACTGAAAGATAGGAGAAGGGAAGATGAGGGAAGATACGGTAAGACTGACGTTTTGCTCTCATCTGATATCCTCAGGAGATCTAAAATGGCTAGAGCTCTGTCATTTTCCTTCTTTGTCCTCCTATTCTTCTACACTTCATGAGGATCACTTTTCTGCTTGCCTTCAAACTGGTGGTGAAGCCTTTGGGGAGAACAAGGGCCTTCTGTTTCTTCACATACTAAAGCACAGCTCTTGATCGCAGCCCAAGGCTTCACTCCCTTTGAAGCTCCCATTTGAGTTTTCCCGGCTGTCTCTTCAGTTAATCTATTGTTTGTCTTTTTTTTCTTTTTAAGATTATTTATTTATTTATTTATTTGAGAGAGAGAGAGAGAGAGAGAGGGAAATTGATTAAGAGAACTAGTGGGGGAGGGGCAGAGGGAGAAGCAGACCCCCCGTGGAGTAGGGAGCCCGATGTGGTACTCGATCCCAGGACCCTGGGGTCATGACCCAAGCTGAAGGCAGATGCTTAATTGACTGAGCCCCCCAGGTACCCTGTTGTTTGTCTCTTTTTTTTTTTTTTTAAAGATTTTTATTATTTATTCATTTGACACAGAGAGAGAGATTACAAGTAGGCAGAGAGGCAGGCAGAGAGAGAGGAGAGAGGAGGAAGCAGGCTCCCCGCCGAGCAGAGAGCCCGATGTGGGCCTCGATCCCAGGACCCTGGGATCATGACCTGAGCCAAAGGTAGCGGCTTTAACCCACTGAGCCACCCAGGCGCCCTGTTGTTCGTCTCTTAAGACACAAGTCAAACATCTTCTTCTCTAGGAAGCCTTTCTATTCCTGGTTTGGATTTTTCACTCAAACTAGAAAAAAAGTTGACATTATGGGTAAATGGTCAATGGATTTCTGACAAGTGTGCAAAGATTATTATATGGGGAAAGAATAATGTTTTTAACAAGTGGTGCTGAGACATCTGGATAGCCACAAAGCAAAATAATGAAGTTCAATCCTTACCTCACACCATATATGGAATTCAACTCAAAATGGGTCAAAGATCTGAAAGTAAGAACTAAAACTATAAAACTGTTAGAAGAAAAACATAGGAGTAAATATTTGTGAACTTGGGTAAGGCTGTGGTTTCTTAGATAGGATACAAAAGCACAAGCAACAAAAGAAAAATAAACTTGACACCATCACAACGGAAGAGTGTTATGCATCAAAGGACAGCATCAAGAAAGTAAAAGGCAACCCATGGACTGGGAGAAAATATTTGTAAATCATATCTGAAAGGGTCTGGTATCCAGAATATATAAAAAAGCCTCTTACCACTCAGTAATAAAAAGACAATCCAATTACAAATGGGCAAAATATCTGAATAGACATTCCTCCATAGGAGATATACAAATGGCCATTAAGTACATACAAAGAGTCTCAAGATCATTAGCCATCAGGGAAATGCAAATTGAAACTACAATGGGATAT
Source organism: Ailurus styani (assembly GCA_002007465.1). Lineage (NCBI taxonomy): Eukaryota > Metazoa > Chordata > Mammalia > Carnivora > Ailuridae > Ailurus > Ailurus styani. Next base: position 4,514,494 of record LNAC01000094.1, read on the forward strand.
CGCTTCATACGCACTAGGATGGATATAATAAAAAAGACAGATGATAACAAGTGTTGCCAAGGACGTGGAGAAATTGGAGCCCTCATTCACTGCTGGCAGGAATGCAAAATAGTGTAGCTATTTTGTAATATAGTCTAGCAGTTTCTCACATGGTTAAACGTAGAGTTAGATATCCATCCATCAACTGATGAATGGATAAACACAATGTAGTATATTCATACAATGAAATATGGTTCTGCCATAACAAGGAATGAAGTATTGACTCATGCTACAACATGGATGAATTTGGAAAACATTATACTAAGTGAAAGAAAGCAGCCCTAAAAGGCCATATATTGCATAATTCCATTTATATATTTTTAAAGATTTTATTTATTTGAGAGAGTGTGAAAGTGAGTGAGATCATAGAGAGAGAGGGAGAAGTAGACCCGCCACTGAGTGGGGAGCCTGATGTGGGGCTCAGCCCCAGGACCCCGGAATCATGACTTGAGTCAAAGGCAGATGCCCAACCGACTGAGCCACCCAGGCACCCCTGTATGATTCCATTTATGTGAATTGTCCAGAATGGGCAAATCAGGAAGTAGAGACAGAAAGTGGACTAGTGGTTTCCTGGGTTGGGGATGGGGGTAACAGTTAGGGGATGATAATTAAGGAGTATGTGATTTCTTTGCAGGGTAATGAAAATATTCTAAAAAAAATGGGATGCACAAAGTTATGACTATATGAAAAACCATTGAATTTTACACTTTGTTTCTACTTATTTATTTATTAAGGATTTATTTATCCATTTTTAGAGAGAGAGACACAATACAAGCAGGGGGAGGAACAGAGGGAGATAATCTTTCAAGCAGACTCTTGGCTGAGCAAGGAGCCCATCTCGGGGCTTGATCTTAAAACCCATGAGATCGTGACCTGAGCCGAAATCAAGAGGAGACACTTGCCGACAGAGCCACCCTGGTGCCTCAAACTTTACACTTTAAACGAACAGATTGGATGACATGTGGACAGTATTTCAATAAATCTGTTAAAAAAAGAAAGAAGAAAAATGTTAGTAAAGAGTCTGTGCTTTCCTCAGGAAAGACTGACTTCACTTTGAGGTTCCACAGCCCTTCTTAGGGAGGTCTTTGAGGGAAACTGGGACATGTTAATGTTTGAATTTGTACGTCTGACTGTGTGGAGGAAGACCCCCTCTCTCCTTCAGGGTGCTAGCTTCCCTTTCTTGTGGTATTCAGAGTGCTCTGCTGTCTGTTTACATCAGGGTCTTCTCTCTGGGCTGGCTAGGTGCGATGGTTAAAGACCGTGAGGCTTGAGGAATAACTTGGCGGTGGATCCTAGGGCTTTCCTTTTGCTTCTCATGTATCCCACATTGGGAGCTGGAGAAGTCAGTAACCTGCAACCATCCACAGGCATGAATAGAAAAAGTCCCACCGAAAGTCTGCTCACTCTAGTCAAAGGACCGAGAAAAGGGCAGAAAAGCAGACAGTGCCCACCTCCTTCCAGCCAAACACCAAGGGAAGAACTCCCCCAGATTCCTTCAGCCCTACCCTGCAGGGCTGGTGGGCTTCTGTGCCTACCTGGAGACAGTGAGCTTCCCCCTAGACCTGGCGGTGAGCAGATGGTGAGTCTGTGCTATCCTTTTGCTGGGAGGGTTCCAGGGGGCCCAGTAGGGAACTTCCACTACTTGCACCTGTATGCAACATCTAAACAGGGTGACTGCCTGCATAAAAAGAAGGTTAAGTAGGATCCAGAGTCTCAGAGGTAATACCCCAAATGTCCAGTGTACAATTCGAATCCTCATACCAAGAACTAGGAAAATTTCATTTGGATGAGGAAAGACAATCAACAGACACCATCACAGAAATTATACAGAATTTAGATTTTAAAGCAGGCACTATAAAAATGCTTCAACAAGCAATTATAAATGTGTTTGAAACAAATGAAAAATAGAAAGTCTCATAGGGAAATAGATATAAAGAAGAATCAACAAATATTAAGGTGAAAAATATAATAATTGGAATTTAAAAAAACCTCATTGGATGTGCTCACTAGCAGAACAAACATGACAGGGGGAAGAATCAGTGAGCTCGATGACAGAACAATAAACATTGCCTGATCTGAACACCAGAGGGAAAACAGACTGAAAAGAAATGAAAAGAGCCCCAGGGACTTGTGGGAGAGTAACACAAGATCTAACATCTGTACCATGGGGGAATCTGTAAGGAGAGGGAAAAAGTGGGGACTGAAAGAGATTTGGAAAAATAACGAATGAAAACTTCCCAAATTTGGCAAAAGACAGAAACCTACAGATTCTAGAAACTGATGTATCCCAAATAGCACAACCTAAGGAAATCTATGCTGATACATCATAATAAAAAACTAAAAGAAAAAGACAAAAATGGAAAATCTTGAAAGCAGCTAGGGAGGTGAGGTATTATCTATAAAAGAGAAAATGATTAGAATGACAGACAGTTTCTCAGAAGAAATCCTGGAGGCCACAAGAAAGAGGCACAACATTTTTCAAGGGAAAGGTCAACTAGGTCCAAAATTTCCTTTGTTCCTGCCTTATATTCACATTATTACTTCCTTTATTTAAGCATTCCTTTCTTGAGCATTACTCATAAAATGCAGTCTCATCTTCCTAATGGAAATGTTAATTTTTTAAATTAAAAGTATGTCCAGATAATTTTTTAAAGTTATTATTGTAATTAAATATCTGAATTTTTCTAATTAGTTGTGGAGCTATGGAAAATCCATTATTTTGAATCTTAGCTACTTACTGAATTTTTAGCTACTTTTGCTGAATTCTTACTAATTCTAATAGTTTTAGAGCTTATTCTTTTATAACTTGTAGATAATAAAACAACTGCCAATAGTGTGATTTTTCTGTCATTCTAAAAGTTCTAGTTTTATTTCTATTTCATGGGGTAGAATATTGGCTAAAAAAAAAATCTGGAAAAAGTATACATGGTAATTGTTGTAGGAATTAGTCTTCCTTGGCCTGCAGTTTTATCTAGAATGTAGTGTTTCCTAAAATGAGTTCCACAGGATTCTGGGTTTCCAAGATGTTTTGGGTAATGTATGGTTAAATAAAATAAAAACAATTTCTGTCTTTTTACTGCATAGCTCTTGTGTTTTAGGTTTGACAGCACTCACTCTATATCTCCAGGAAGTAGGTGTAGCAGGCTAGGACTCCCTTCCTATCCTTTCCTCTTTCTTTCTTTCTTTTTTTTTTTTTTAAGATTTTATTTATTTATTTGTCAGAGAGAGAAAGCACCCACAAGCAGGGCGAGAAGTAGACCTTCCCCTGAGCAGGGAGCCTGATGCGGGACTTGATCCCAGGATCCTGGGATCATGACCTGAACCAAAGGCAGATGCTTAACTGACTGAGCCACCCAGGCGTCCCCCCTTCTCCCTTTCAACAGAGCCTCTCATGCACCGGTGGTCTGGGGCACCCTTCTTCCAGGAAGTGCTGCTTGAGAATTTCACTGTAATGGATGCTGTGAACAGTTGGGTTGGAATCATTCTTCTTTGTAATGCTAAAGAAGTAACTTCCTAGTCCTGAAATATTTACTTCATTTCCTTTTGCTCATGGGATGGGGTTGGGGGAGGCAAGTGATTAAAATAAAATTATTCTTTTTAGTTTCATATTATCAAATTGTAATAAACATGTATTAACTTTAAAATGAAACAAAAACCCATAAAATGCAAATCTGCCCAGAGAGAGAACATGTTCAGTGTGGGCTTCTTTTGCGAGGAAGGGAGGTGTCACATGAGAATCCCTGTGTGTTTGGGGAGAGGGAGAGTGGGGCGGAGGGATGTGGGGTGGGGTGGGGGTGGGGTGCTGGGTGTGGGTGAGTGCTGAGACAGGTCACCCTGAGATCAGTGACATCATTCTGCTGCTAGATTGGCTGCCAGCTGGATGTCATCAGGGACTTTTTTTTCCTGCCCATTTCAAGTGTACCCAAATTCACCATCAGCACATTGAGTGAAAATCTTCTAGGCCTGTCGCTGACATATTTGCAGGATGAAGTCAAATATTCTAATTACTTTTTCTGACATTTAACAAACTCAATTTTCATGTAAAATTATCTCCTAATTCTCCAGAAAACTGTTTATTTTTCTCCTAAGGAGACACAAGTTCAACACTCCTTTTCAAGTGGATATAATTTCTTGAAAACCAAAAATTATAGCTTTTAATGGTGTTTTTCTTCCTTTGTGATTAAATCCCTTTGATCTTGGGTTATTTGGTGGCAGTATTTGATTATTTTTCCTCCCTCTGTTCCTCCTTCTCTTCCTTTTTGCTTTCCTTCTGTTTTTCCTGGAAGAGGGGCATTAGGTTGGGAGTCTTTGTGTTCTGAAATGGCCCTTCCTTCCTCCCTCCCTCCCTCCTTTTAGAAAGAAACAGCAGCACAGAGGGGAGGGGCAGAGGGAGAGAGAGAGAGAGAATCTTAAGGAGGCTTCATGCTCAGGGTAGACCCCAAGGCAGAGCTGATCTCAAGACCCTAAGATCATGACCTGAGCCAAAATCAAGAGTACCAGGCACCCCTGATATGGCCTTTTCAAAATGCCTTTTAAAAGTCATCAAAAGATAGGATCTAGGAGATCTACCGAAGAAAAGGAATGTTAATAACATTATAACAATAATACTTACAATGGTTAATGCCAGTTTTTATTAAGCATTTGCTATGTGGGAGGCATTATTCTAAGTTCCTTGCATGTGTTTTATTTAAGCCTCATAACATACTGAGGGGCAGGAGTTACCTGTATGTTGCAGTTGGGAAAACAGAGAGGTTAAGAATTTGCTGAAGATCACACAGCTAGTAAACAAAGGAGCTAGAACTTGAATCCATGTTTCTTCCACTATCTATTCAAGTCAGCTAAACTCATTGGCATATTAGAAATTACGAGTCTTTTCAAAACAAAGAAACTCTCTTGGGGAAGGAAGAAAGAAGATGAAATTGTTTATGATCTGGTGGAGAGAAGGAGCCGGGAAAGGGAAAGATCTTTCAGAAGACCTGACTCCAGAAAGATCTCATGTCAGAACTTGGGAGGGGAGACCTTATGTCCCTCATTTTACTGGTGAGGCCCTGGGACTTCCTGTTGACTGAGGAAAGTGTTGCTTCAGAGCACACACAGACAGGAGTCCAGGCCTGGTGGCTTCCAACCCATTCTCCTCTCCTATTTCACTAGGCTGCCTTCCAAATAGTATGAATTTTAAAGCACCAATTCATTTTTTTTTTTTAGAATGTTGAGACCATCAGAAATGCTAAGTGATGGAGAGAAATTAATGGGAGCCTATTTACCCTTTCAAAGATGGGAGAACCTCCCCCACTTGCTACTAAAGCTTGAGGACATGATTTGTGATTCTGTCCATGTTTACAGCTCAATTTCCTTTCTGCCTTGAGGAAATGGCTGGGCCCTGATAAAAGCTGAGGAGCCCAGTTTCTTCTGTAACACAAAGATCATGTTCAGCACCTCATGTTATCTTGGCTGAAGCCCAAACCAACGGACTTCTAAATTCTAGGCACTTCCTAACTAGGGACTACAGACAGGCCCTGGGGACTTTTTCAACAAGTCAGACAAGACTTTCCTCATGTGGGCGCCTGGGTGGCTCAGTGGGTTAAAGCCTCTGCTTTCGGCTCAGGTCATGATCTCAGCGTCCTGGGATCGAGGCCCACATCGGGCTCTCTGCTCGGCAGGGAGCCTGCTTCCTCCTCTCCCTGCCTCTCTGCCTACTTGTAATCTCTCTCTCTGTGTCAAATAAATAAATAAAATCTCAAAAAAAAAAAAAAAAAGACTTTCCTCATGTGAGATTTCCCCACTCCACTTTGGGATTTTGTGGTTCCTATGACATCCCGGGCTTCCCTTTGGCCTGGGATCCAATCTTACTGGCACCGCTTAGTGGGTGTGCGACTTGGATTGATAGCAGCAGCTATTTGCACTCATGGTGTCTGATGGTGTTCTCCAGCATCCCCTGGGTATTAACTCACTTACACCGACAACAACCTTCTTAGGCTGAATGACGGCCTCCTGAAGATGTCCACGTACTAATCTCCTGAACCTGTGACGGTGTGACCTCACATGGCAAAAGAGACTTTGCAGATGTGATTAAGTTCAGGACCTTGCTGTGGAAGATTATTCTGGGTTATCTGGGTGGGCTCGATGTAGCCACAAAGGTCCTTTATGAGAGAGAGGCAGGAGGGCAGGGAGCCGAGAAGTCACACCGCTGGCTTTGAAGATGGAGGATGGGGCCAGAGCGGCTTCTAGTAGATCAAAGAAGCAAGGCTTAGATTCTCCCCTGGAGCTTCCAGAAGGAACCAGCCCTGTACAAGCCTTGATCTTAGCCCCATAGTGTTCCTTTCAGATTTCTGATCTTCAGAACTATAGAAGAAAAAATGGGTTGCCTTAAACCAGTGCATTTATGGTAATTTCTTACAGAAGCAGTAGGAAACTAATATGGGTAGGTACTATTATTGTCTCTGTTTTACACATTAAGAGACTAAAGCACAGAGAGATTAAGTTCTTTGCCCAAGGTCATACAATCAGAAAGCAGCAGAGCTGAGAATCAAGCAACTGTCTCTCTGGCTCTGGAGACTGTGTGTTGGATGACTATGCTATTTGACCTTTATTTCCATGAGCCTCATCTCTAAAATGGAGCTAATAATCCCTATATAGCTACTTGTTAGGGGGATTAAATGAGATAATGCATGACAGTCTAGATGTGGTAGTGTGATGGTGATGATGATGGTGATGATGATGGTAATGATGGTGATAGTGACGATGGTGATGATGGTGATGATGATGGTGCTGTTGCTGATGGTGATGATGATAATGGTGATGATAATGGTGATGATGGTGATGATGGTGGTGAGAATGGTGGTGATGATGATGGTAGCGATAGTGATGATGGTGATGATGATGATGGTGGCGATAGTGATGATGGTGATATGACGATGATGATGATGGCAATAACAGACGCCGTTGTGAAGTGCAGGAGTTCAGCAGTGCACAAGCTTTGAGAGGGAGACAAGCACAAGCTTGTGGAGTGGAATGATCCACAAAGCTTCCTAAAGGATGCTTCTCCTGCTTTTGCTGTTTCTTCTGTTCTTCCCTTGGTTTTGTTCTTAGCAGGCAAATGTCTTTTGTTCAAACTTTCGCCTTAAGAGCTCTCCTCACCATGTCGCCTTCACCCCAGCTGCTCCCACAGGTTCATGATCAATTCACATTTTTACCCCTTTTCTACCAATACCAAGAACCAGAGCAGAATCCAAATTAGGGGAGTGTTGTCAACCTGGAGAGGCAGGCCTTCAGAACACCCCACTTGCTGTGTTAGCAGCTCCTGGTCAAGCTGTCAGTTCAAACTGGAGTCCATGGGAAAATTCTAATGTGTGAATTGAGATAGGGGATTTTAAGAGATCAAAGTAGATACAGATGCATATGTGGAATTTTTTCTTAATTATAAAAAGAATTATAAAAAGACTGTATGTTCATTGTACAAAATACAGAAATGTGTAAAGAATTAGAGTCTCCTGGGGTGTCTAGCTGGCTCAGTCAGGAGAGCATGTGACTCTTGATCTTGGGGTTGTGAGTTTGAGCCCCATGTTGGGTGTAGATGTTACTTATAAATAAAATCTTAAAAAAGAAAAATAAAAGTCTACCAGAGTCTTACTGCTAGAGAGAATCACTGTTAATGTTTTCAGTGTATTTTCCATTAATCTTTTCCACCTGTGTTTATAAATAATGTGGATAGTTTTGTGTGTCTTCTTTCTTCAGTTAGGAACATATTGTGATCACCTACTCATATCATTAAATCTTGTTCAAAAGATGTTATTTTAATTACTACTCTAAGATGTTTTTCTATTTATATTCTATTCTCTTTATATCATATATATCTGAATAAAGTCTAAGGATGAAGCCCACTAGTATTTTAAAGATTTCTTATAACTTCCTTGTTGATTATTTGACACCATTTCTGGATAGAGCAAGAACCCTATGGGGATGATGGTGTTGTTTTAGGGTAATTGGGGTGGGGAGCAGGCTGAGAAAACCATTCTTCTCCTGGAAGATGTGTGTATGCGTGTCTGTGCTTTGTGGCGAGAAGAGGGGGTAGCTTTGCTACTCAGAAGCTCCCCCACATGCCATCCAGGGGGCTTTCTGATTCCTCTTTAATATTCCAGAAGCACCTCAGTTTTGACCTGGATAAACTTCATTCTGAGATGTGGTTTTATTTGTTTGTTTGTTTTTGGCCAGGTGTCTTTCTAATATGGTAAGTGAGAAACAGTGTTTACAATCTTTCTGATTGGTTTCCTCATTTTTCTAGGTGTGAAATCTGAAGTCTGGAATAAATACCCTCTAAAAGGTGCCTTTTCCTGGAAGCGTGAAAAGGCTCTAGTTTGGAATAAGCTCTGAGACAGTCAGGGTCAAGTTCTGGGCTCCTATTGTGCCCTGGACTTGTCTTTACCTTATTTTGTGGTGGCCATTCTCCAAAGATGACCTCCCCTTATTCATGTCTTGTATAGTCCCCTCGTTTTGAATCTGGGTTGGCCCCGTGACTCACTTTTGACCAAGGCAGCAGAAGGCTCTGCGTGACTTCTGAGTTGTAAGAAGTCCTGCAGCTTCTGGGAGAGGCCATTTACCAGCCATGCTGTGAGGAAGCCAAAGTAGCCCTTCAGAGAGGCTACATGGAGAGAGGTGTTGGGCCAGCACCCGGCTGTGGAGCCAGACATGCTGGTGAAGACATCATCTTCAATGTCCAGCCCAAGGGAAACTTCGAATGACTCCAATCTGGCCTGTGTCACACTGCAACTGCCAGATGATCCCAGGTAACCCTTGGAACAAAGGGGATAACAATGAATTATCGTTCGAAGCCATTAAGTTTGGTGGTAGTTTATTGCATAGCAAGAGATAACTTGACATTTTTAAGAAAGATTTTATTATTTGAGAGAGAAAGAGAGATAGCACGAGCAAGGGGAGGGCCAGAGGGAGAAACAGGTTCCCCACTGAGCAGGGAGTCGGACACAGGGCCCAGGACCCTGGAATCCTGACCTGAGCTGGAGGCAGATACTTAACCTGAGCCACCCAGATGCCCCGATAATGTAAATTTTTTTAATTGCAAGGTGTTACGTGTATTTCTTGGCCTCAGGAAACTGGGAACTCTTTGAAAGCAGGACCACATTTTAGCATTTTTTGTATTGCTAGCAGAATCTTGCAGCATGACTGGAATGTGCAAATGGTATATTACCAAAAGCCCTAAAAGAACAAAAGAAGCAAGTACAGAGAAATGCATGAAATTTGCTAATATATCTACAAAATGTATTATTTATTTTCTGCATATAGTTCACCCCTGAATTCTGCCCTTCCAGGTCCTGGCCAGCCTCCATGTGACAGAGGCTGTTTCTTTAAAAGAAATACTTTTGAAAAAGTAAATACATTTATTTTAAACAAATTGGTTTACGGGGCACAGTTGCTTAAGTGTCTGACTTTGACTTCAGCTTGGGTCATTATCTAACGGTCATGATCTCCAGGTTGTGAGATCGAGCCCCATGTCAGGCTCCATGCTCAGCACAGAGTCTGTCTGAGGTCTTCTCTCTCCTTCTGCCCCTCCTGCTTGTGCGCTGTCTCTCAAAGAAATAAAATAAATAAATAAGCCTTAAAAAATTGGTTTTAAGTTGAAAGATACAAGTTTCCCTCTCCATCCTGTCCATAGCCACTCAGATCCGCTCCCCAAAGGCTCCAACATGATTGGTTTCTTGGGCATCACACGGACACACACAGGCTCATGCTCGTGTATGTTAGTACACTCTGTGTATTTTTTCGTATAACACTATAGCTTGGAGATCTTTCCACATTGTTCTCTTTTTTTCTGGCTACCTAGTATTCCATTGTATTGTACCACAGCTCATGTTTTTTCATGGTTAGCGTTTCATTCTTTGAAGAATGGCTCTGGAACATCATGCTAAGCCAGGCTGAGAGGTGAAGTTTATTTTTAATTTTTATTTTTTTAATAAAGATTTTTATTTATTTATTTGACACAGAGAGAGATCACAAGTAGGCAGATAGGCAGGCAGAGAGAGAGAGGTGGGGGGAAGCAGGCCCTCTGCTGAGCGGAGAACCCGATTCAGGGCTTGATTCCAGGACCCTGAGATCATGACCTGAGCAGAAGGGAGAGACTTAACCCACTGAGCCATTCAGGCACCCTGAGAGTTGAAGTTTAAAATAGCTTCATAAGGATCTGTTATAAGAGATGTGTAGGTGGCTTCTGCTTTTGTTGCACGATCTCGGATCCCCTCTGATTTCTCTGACAGGTAGTTGACTATCCTTTTTTCCCTTTCTCTTGATAATTTCCTGGAACTTCTTCATTTTTCTGGCAAGCAAGTTCTTGTTGATTTCCAGCAGGTGTGCCGACCACATGGATGGAGCCTGGAAGAGCAAGGGCTTGCCCGTCTGTGGATTTTTTTTTTTAAAAGATTTTATTTATTCATTTGACACAGAGAGAGAGATTACAAGTAGGCAGAGAGGCAGGCAGAGAGAGAGGAGAGAGGAGGAAGCAGGCTCCCTACTGAGCAGAGAGCCCAATGCGGGGCTCGATCCCAGGACCCTGGGATCATGACCTGAGCCGAAGGCAGCGGCTTTAACCCACTGAGCCACCCAGGCGCCCCCGTCTGTGGATTTTGAAGGCGGAATCTGCACCGGTCCTGTACCAGGTTCATTTTGTATCTCTTTTGAGAAGCATTTAGATTATTCTCGATGTTTTGCTCTTAAAAAACACCACCATGAATAAGTGTATTCCAAAGGTGTTTCACACTTGTGTAGTTCTCTAGGGGGTATATTTCTGGAAATGACAAGTGTTGGGTTTGGCCATCCGAGTTCATGATTCCCATGGAAGGTGGGGCTTTTGCAGGAGAAACCCCACCGTGTGCCCACAGAGGCACGCCTGCTGCCACAGTGGGATCAGACTCATAAGGAGAGCACAGTTGTGAGGAGAAGTGATTTTTGCTCCCCAAGGCGGGAAGTGCTGGATGGTGAAGGGCTGTGTAGCGTTCTGGCCAGGAAAGGTGGACTCGCTGTGCTCTTCTTAAGGGCAAAACCCCAGGTTGCCTTCATGTGTAAAAATGATTTTATCTAGGTGTTCACTAAAATGAAGATTGAGGGGCGCCTGGGTGGCTCAGTGAGTTAAGCATCTGCCGTTGATTTAGGTCACGATCCTAGAGTCCCAGGATCAAGCCCCATGTTTGGGCTCCCTGCTCCATGCGGAGTCTGCTTCTCCCTCTGTCTCTGCCCCTCCCTACTTATGTTCTCTCTCTCAAATAAATAAATAAAATCTTAAAAAAAAAGGGGGGGATTAAACTACTTGCTGAATCTTACCCACCAAGAACTTCCGGTTTCCTAGAAGATTAGACCAGGTCCTGGCCCTGTTTCCTGGCCCAGTAACTATTACTGTAACCTCTTGAAAATTTTAAAACATCGTTTCACTCAGAAATGATCTCCAGGGTGGCCTGGCTGGCTCAGTTGGTAGAGCATGTAACTCTTAATCTCAAGGTCGTGAGTTCAAGCCCCACAATGGGCATGAAGCCTACTTAAAAAAAAAAAGAAATTATCTCTAGCTCAGACTTTTTGCTAAGTTAGACTGGCCTTTTCCCTAAACTAGCAGTAAAGAAAAAGGCTTTTCAAGCGCTGAAGGCAGGTAGGCCTATTACGTGGTCAGTTGCAGTTCTAAGTAATGGCCGAAAGATGGCGGTAGACACAAATGATTCCACCTGTCTGAAAGGGCAAGGTGCTTTCAGAGCCACGTAAAACCCCCTATTCCTGCTCGAGTTTCCTGGCCTTTCCCTAAGCTTCTGAAGCACATAATCCTTAGTAGAACATGATGTTAATGAGGAAGCCAAAAACGGGAAAGGAAACAGAATGAAAGCAAGCCAAACGAACAAGAACACTGAGCAAAGGAATAAAATGATTTAGCTAGCATGTCAGAGAGCTGGCTGGCTGCATTGCCCAGTGTGCTGGCACCAGCTCACTTACCTGTCCCCAGTTCAGTCCAGAAGAGTCTTAATTCAGGGGTCTTGGGCAGCGGGGGAGGTAGTGGTGGCCTGCGGTTTCATTCTGGATCTCCTAACCGAGACTTTGCATAGTGTCTTGCCCTGGAGGCATCTTTGTTGGGACCTTCCTTCCCCACACCTTCTGTGACCTGGCCTTCGGATTCTGTCCCTACATCTCCATGTGCCCAGCCGTTTGCTGCCCTCAGACTCAGGCCCAGCATCCTCTCCCGTCTTCCTGAAGGGCCTCCAGCTACCTGGCCACATCTGTGCTCTGGATTTGTCTGGCCATTCTCTGGTTGTGGCTGACAAGGATCAGAGCTGGGGAACCCTCCAGTGTGCCGATTTCCACCATTGGCACAAAGGGGACAGTGGTGGGATGGTGGGACGGGACTGTCACGGTGCTGGTACCTCAAAAATGTCTGTGGAATAGGCCAAACATCAGTGGGGCTCCCGACGGGGCATGGGAGTTGCAGAAGGCAATCTGGAGGGCCTCATGTGTGAGTAGAGGTCAGGGTCAGCCACCTGTCTTCCTACCTGACCACTGGGGCTTGTGGAGAATCCCACGGATATGCATTCCTGTAGATTTTGACACGTAGCTGCCAGGTGCCTCTCTTCAGTTCTCTCTTTGCTTCCCTCCCTTCTATCCCTCCCTTCCTCTCTCCTGAGCGGGTCTACATGGCCTCCCAGAGGTTGGAAAGACCAGCACTGCTGGGCACAGGGCAGACCTTCCTTCTCCTCCTAAGTGCATGCGTTAGGCAGGGCTGCATCTGGATGCGTCTCCTTGGGACCTGCGAGCCTGATGGCTGCTTTTACAGAGACCTGAGGGGTGGTGGTGAGTGGTAGGGAATGCCGCCTAACTAAACAGAAAGGACTGAGGGCACAGGCTAAGTCTGAAAATGCTACGGTAGACGCTGTCCTCTCCCTATAGGTGTTGCATTAGCTGCAGAGAGAGGGAATGCTTCCCTCCGCCAAGGAAGGAGGTGCTTCTGGAGAGATCTGGGTCTGGAGCAAGGCTGGGGCTGGTGGAACTGGCTGGAGCCCAAGGTGGCAGTTGCCCCTCCACCTCTCTAAGACTAGTCCTCCTCACCTTGCAAACCACTGGTTCAGGTTCACTGTCACCGATTACAGCTCAGGTTCACGGTGCTGTGTGAGTGACGCCTGATGCGGGGGAAGGTTTGAGTGACACCCAGGTTATGATATTCTGACACCCAGGTGCTCTGTGGAGGTGGAGGGCCAGCAATGTTAATAAGACTCAAATCTTCACTTTAGCTAGACATGAAAAGAGACGAGGAATATGAAAAACAGAGAAAGAAGCAAAGCAATAAAGGAAATGGAAATCTTCAGATGTTTGGTGAGACTACTCCCCAGAACTGGGCGAAGCACTAAGGAAATGAATTGGAGAATGACACAAAGCTTGGCTTTCAAAGACCAGAAGTTTCCTTGGGGCAAAGAAAGGGGCAGAAAAGGGCAGCGCTGTCGTATAAAGCAATCCTTTTCTTACTTCTAGCAGACGAGTGGAATATTAACCGAAGGGATGAGAAAACGGTCCACACAGCCTCTCCATCTGACTAGCCCCATTCCTGTAGCACTACAGGGCAGTTCAGGCATGGGGCAGATTTGTCAAGAGGTGGGGAAAATGGTGGGGATCTTTGCCCTCTCTTTGACAAAGTGGATGATGAGTGTCACTTACTGTCCACTTAGTAAATGCCAGTTTCTTTCTTTCTTTCTTTCTTTCTTTCTTTCTTTCTTTCTTTCTTTCTTTCTTTCTTTCTTTCTTTCATTCTTTCTTTCTTTCTTTCTTTCTTTCTTTCTTCTTTCTTTCTTTCTTTCTTTCTTTTTTTAAAGATTTTATTTATATTTGGGAGAGACACACACACACACACGGAACATGAGCATGAGCAGGGAGAGGAGCAGAGGGAGAGGGAGAAGCAGACTCCCTGCTGAGCAGGGAGCCTGACATGGGGTTTGATCCTGGGACTCCAGAATCATGACCTGAACTGAAAGCAGCTGCCCAATGACTGAGCCACCCAGGCGCCCCAGTAAATGCCAGTTTCTGTGCTAAGTTTCGTCATTTAGAGATTGCCTCAATTCTGTGAGCTGGGTTCTACTTATTCCCATTTTACAGATGAGGACGTGGAGGTTCCACAGTTGTGTAACTTGCCAGAGCATTCCACACTGGTACGTGGGTCGGAACAGAAGCCAGGATTCAGTCGCAGAAGCTCCACACAATGCTGCTCTCCTTATGAGTGAGGTGGTATCTTGCTGCTTATGCCCAGCTCCATAGGTGTCTGGGTCTAGACAAAACCAAGCTCTTAAATTTTGAGGAAGTAAGGACTGCCCCACTCCCTGTCCCCAACGGGTCCCTTCGGGATCCCTCCATTCTTTCTGCTCATTCTTTCTTAACCCTCCTTGGCCACCTGGTCACCATCCAGAGAAGGGGTGAACATTCCATTTTGCTCAGAAAAATTCTCTGGCATGAGAGAGGTTTTGGGGAGCGATAAGGAACAGAAAGGGGAAACCATTAGCCCCCTTCCCCCTCTCTGCAGCTGGGGGAGGCTCAGTTTTCAGTGCTCAGGGTTGGGCAAGTTGCAAAGCTGGCAGTGTTTGGCAGCTGTATCCTCCTTCTGTTCGCCTCCATTCTTCTCTAAAAGCCTCCATCCGACCTTCCCTGGTGAGAGGATGTGGCTGTCCACACATGACTAGCTTTGCCGCTAATTGGCTCTGCTCGGGGTAGCAAGTGCTGCTGAGCAGTGGAGGCTGTGAGGAGGCCCAGGGGGAAGGCAGGAAGTGGTGGGGGCATTAGGGGTACTGTTCAGGGAGGATGAGGACCACTAGTGAGGCTGTCCCACTGCCGGGAAGGGTGGAGGTGCCGGGGTGAAGGGATCACCTGCCATGGTGAAGAGAGCACCTGCCATGCCCTAGGTTTGAAGCCAGGAGCTGCACCTTCCCCATCTCCTTTAAACCTAAGAACAATTCTGTCACCACCCAGAGACCCTCACCTCTGCCCAGGGAACATTCCGCTGAATAACCTGCTGGCTAAGGCCATGGTGGACTGGGGATCGGAGCCTGACAGCACGGGCTGAGCTGGACCAATCTGATGCACTCTCTCAACTTGAATTTGAATTAAAAAATCGGGAGAGAGGTTGTCAGGTATCTGTGAGACAGGTCATGGCCTCAACAGGACTGTGGTGGCCATGAGGGTCACGTAGATATTGAAGTTAGGCGGAAAAAGAAGCCCAGACTGAGGCCAGCTGGTGGAGAGATGAGATGAAAAGAAAAACCTAAGAATCAAGTGGAAACTGGAGAGATGGCTCTGTCCGTGAGGGTTGTTCCCTCCAGGAAAGCACCTGGCTGGCCACAGGACGCCATCCAACCAGGGCTCGCAGCCCAGGCCCCGCCCACCCGCGGGAGGGGCGCCTTGGAGGGGGACGGAGATGCAGTTGGTCCCTGGACTCCCACGACAGTCGCTGCCTTGCCCCCACAAGGATTTTATGGGTGACCTCATCATGGCTTGCCTTCTGATGGCCGCTCTCTGAGGACAGATAGCCTCTGTCCTTACACCCCTCCTCTCCTGTTGTCTCTGTTGTACAGATGATGAAACCAGTGCTCAGACCTGGCCCATGGTCGCTGGTGCCTAGCTGGTGTGGACAGCAGGTTCCTGCACTTCCATAGGAGTTGCGAAGTTCCTCGAGGTTTTGTAGGTGGGTGTCCTGTCAGCGAATCCAGGCAAAAATGGGAGGGAAGAGACGCCCTGGGACAGGGCGACCAGGTTGTCCGTCAGCCCCTATGCGCTGACTCAGCACCTGCTGCTCTCTGGTCCAGCAGAGCCCCACGCTTCCTCCTGGCTGGTTGTCTCCCTTCTCCACAGAGGTTAGGGCTCGATGCAACCGAGTCTGGCATCTTGGATGGGGTGAAGAATTTTCATGCCCTTACCCGGGAATGTGCCGCCTTGGGAGCAAAATCTAAACATTTGGATTTAGTCATGAAAGAAGACCCATTTTCCTTCCTTGACACAGCCCCATGCCCTCATGCCCACGTCTCTGGGGGAGGCACTGCTGAGGCTGACCGAGAGAGGCCCTGCGTCCTCCATGTTCCGTCTGAAGAGTGGCCGTGTTCCAAAGGACTCTTGGGCAGTACCCTCTTCTAGTGCTCTTCTCCTTTGCCTTTGAGGACTACAGCAGGGGGAAGGGGCCCATCTTCTGAGTGGAGCAGAATTAGAATGGCAGTGACTGTCCCTTGCTCCTCCTTTCCTTGTGGACAAGGGCTGTTTGCCTCTCCTCTTTCCTAATTCCAAGCACGCTGTGTGTGTGTGTGTGTGTGTGTGTGTGTGTGTGTGCAGAGAGAGAGGCCTCAGTAGAATTACCTGGCAGATTTGAGGGTGACTCAGGGTCATGGGCCAGGTGTCTGTTTCAAATGACTTGTGCCTACTGCAGGTGCCCCGAAAGTGTGGACATGGAGACCTGTAATGGGGCTCACCCTCCTGTGGAGGGTGAGGAGCAGCCTTCCACCAGCATCTCTTGGTTCTGGGAGGGCCATGAAGGTGCCTTTCTCCCATCAAAAAGTATCTGGATGTTAGTTAAGAGAGGAGCCAGTAGGCTGCCCTGGGAGAGAGAAGTCTTTCCCCAAAGGACGTGCAGGAGCGCACATTCTAGCAGAGGCCCAGGGGAGACGTGGCAGCCCCTCCTGAGGGTGAGCTTCCCGTCCTCTGTCCGAGCTCTGAGATGCAGACTTTGAACTAATTATCACCGAGCATAACCATATCTATCCGTGATCGCATTTATCTGAAGTTGAACTACTGTAGCCAGAAGTGGCTGAGAAATGATCAGAAGGGCCAAAGACACATCTATGTGGGAAGACCAAGCTTTCTTCCCTTCTCTACCCTCTTCCTGCAGCTAACCCTTCTATGACTATGGAGGAGCTGGGTCCTTAGGAAACAAAATTTCTACCAGTCAGTATAAACAAAAAACTTTAGGATTGCACAGAGCTGAACTGAGGTTGCTCACCATGCCCCCATGACGCATGGCTGGGTCTCCAGTTTGTGCTGGAAAGAGGATATTAGTGTGGAAGCCAAGGCCCAGTGGAATGGGTGTGGAGAGGGGTCATGCTGTCTCCTGACATGGTCAGCCAAGAACAGTCAAGAATCTGATTCTGGGGAATGGGATGTTGAGGCTGGGTCCCACTTCCTTTAAGCGGCTCTCCACCTGCCTTCTTGCCTTATGATGCAAGACCATCAGGGGCTACTCCCTAGGGCTGACGACATTTTGCCTGGCCAGCTTCCTGGTTGGGATTGGGTGATGTTGACCGAGACCAATGGGCAGAAGCCAAGGTTGTGGGGGAATGAACCTCCTGTGTTAAGAGGTGGGAACCTGACCTCATATCCAGATGTACCCAGCCAACCCCAGAGCGTACTGTCTGGGCAGACTTCGCTCCCACTTTCTTGGGCAACTGAGAAAGCATAAATGTCCTTTGTGGGCTACAAAATTTACTATGGGAAAATGTGATGGGGTTGTATCCAGTTGTTTCTTTTCCATGGCTTCATATTTAGAGCCCGGTGCTGTGGTCTCAGATGAAAGCATTTCCTCTTGGGTGAAGAGAGAATGCCTTTCCCATCTAGCATGGTTGGGCTGAGGCTTACTGCCCTGGCGAGGGTGGAGGATTTGCTAGAAGGGCTTACCCTTCTCTCCTGTATAGAAGGGGCACCTTGTCCCCTTATCAACATGGGTGCCTGCATCAGGGGACGAGTGGTGTGGGGGTGGGGAGAGGTCCTGAGCTGGCATCCCTGGGTCATGGCACAGCAGTGACCTCAGGCTCCTGCATCCTTCCAGGCGGGGTGGCTGAGCTGGGAGCGGTGGAAGTGCCTGCGACAGGTGAGCGGCAGTAAGTCTGTCCTGTCTGTCCCGCCTGCCCTCTGCCCCCTGGGCTGTGGCCCCTTGCAGATCCCAAGTGTGAGAGGACAGGTGTTCTGGCTCCACTCCCACCATTTCAGCGCCCCGTTTCCTCCAGCCACAGCAAGTGCTACCAGCCTTGCAAGAATTCTTGGGACATCCTCTCACCCTTCATTCTGGACCCCCAATTACGAATGAATGAGAAAATCCCCCCTTCTTGCGGGTGTTTTCCACAACATCAAACTCCAAGAGGCAGGGATGCTCCTTAACAACCTGCTATGGATTGACCGTGAATTTATTTAAGCCCTCCCTGAACCTGTTTATGTTTCATTAAACTCTTTTATTGATCCTCTTAATTTTCTCTTTGCTGATTTACTCTGGGCTTTGACTTCACACACCTCTCCCTGGCTCTCAGCTTTAAGGGTTTCCAGAGTGTGCCTGGTCAAGCGCGGTCAAGCTTGCAGAATTGGCCCCCAGTGGCCTCCTGCCTGGCCCTTCTCTCCACCCTCCCCTCTGCCCCTCCTATAGAACCCAGAGGCTGTGAAGACCTCCCCCTCCCTGCTCTCTGATCTCCATCTGCCTTTGAAATGGTTAACTCCAGACAATGAATCTTTGTCCGTGACATTTCAGGCTGCTCTGGGCTAGTGGTAGAGACAATTTTGGGGGGCCAGTGGGGGTGGAACAGGGAGGTCTTTAGGCTTCACTCTGTGTGTGGCTGCCTAGTTTGCTCTGGGTAGAGATGATGCTTGTTAAAGCCCCATTCCATGGCCGGGAGAAGTGGGCCGTTTGTAGAATGACGGCGGGACCACCTTGGGAAATTTGCAAATGATCTGTGTCAATCTGTTCTCCCTTGCTCACCCAAATCGAGTTCAATTTATAACTAGGCCACGGAGAAAAGAGAAAGAGGCCTCGTTATGTGGGCGGAGCAGACAGGAAGGAAATGGGTGCCAGCCACCTACCTCTGCCCACGGGCTGGATGTTTTTCCCGCGATGCTCATCAGCTCGGGCATAGCTTTCCTGTCCTGTCCTCTGGGGCTGTTACTTCTCTCTCATCCGTGTATTTCCTCCCCAGTGCCGTGCGGAGTGAGCTTCCTAATTACTGTTTTACCCGACTTATAGGAAAAACTAAAATATAGTTGATTACTATGATTTTTAAAAAGATGTTATTTATTTATTAGAGAGAGAGAGAGAGAGAGAGAGAGAGAGAGAGAGAGAGAGAGAGGGACAGTGAGAGAGGGAACATAAGCAGGGGGAGTGGGAGAGGGAGAAGCAGGCTTCCCACTGACCAGGGAGCCCGACATGGGGCTCGATCCCAGGACCCTGGAATCACCACCTCAGCCGAAGGCAGACGCTCAACAACTGAGCCACCCAGGCGCCCCAAAATAGTTGATTAAAGATGTATTTTGAGTATCAGTTTATCCAGAATCTCTATGTATTTATGGCAGAAGGGTTTTTGTGTTGGCTTATTCACCATTTTTCCAGAAATTCTCTGCTTCTACTTGCCTAGGGAGATTTGAAATGTATAAAATATCAGGTAAGAAAATTCTGTGTACACAGAGTGACACCTGTGTTTCCCTTTTTTCCCCCCTCCTTGAAGTTGCATAATCCAAATAGAACAATGCAAAACTCTTCTACAGAGAGGGGGACTGATCCTGTGTTGAGGTAGTTCTTTTCTTTTTTTTTTTTAAAGATTTTATTTATTTATTTGTCAGAGAGAGAGAGAGAGCACAAGCAGGGGGAGTGACAGGCAAAAGGAGAGGGAGAAACAGACTCCTGGCTGAGCAGGGACCCCGAAGCAGGACTCCATTCCAGGACCCAGGGATCACAGCCCAAGCGGAAGGCAGACGCTTAACTAACTGAGACACCCAGGCATCCCTGTTAGGGTACTCCTTGATAGCTCTCTCTCTCTCTCTCTCCTCATTGGTGCAGGCAGCCCAGCTGGAGTGCCACCCCAGAGACTCTGACCTCTGTCTCCGGTCACCCCCCTGGACTGGCCACCTCCAGTGTGTGGAGTGAAAGACATCTGCTGCTGGAAATCCAAGAATTACGGACTTGGGGAGTTTCAATAACCATCTTTTGGCAGACGGCCATGATGTGTCTTGGGGGACACTTTGTCTAATTTGTATCAAGTCCCCGTTTGGTATAGTGCTGAAGCTGCTCAAATATTTCTTCAAGTGTGATCTTTATTGATTCCTATGGAAGCTTGCTTCTTCAGATATATTCTGTAATTTGCTCCTATCCAGTAGCAGCAGCAAAGGTAACAAATATGTATTGAATTCCTAATAACTCCTATTAATAAATGTTAACATTTATTGAGCGCTTGCTACAGATCAGGCATTGTGCTAGGTGCTTTTAAAATACAATTTTGGAGAGCTCAGTTGGTTAAGCATCTGCCTTTGGCTCTGGTCATGATCTCAAGGTCCTGGGATTGAGCCCCTCATTGGGCTCTGCTCTCGGTAGGGAGCCTGCTTCTCCTTCTCCCCAACCCCACCCTGTTTGTGCTCTCTCTCAATATCTCTCTCTTGCTCTCAAATGAATTAAGTCATTTTTTATAACCTCTTTTTTTTTAAGATTTTAAGATTTTATTTATTTATTTCACAGAGGGAGAGAGATCACAAGTAGGCTGAGAGGCAGGCAGAGAGAGAGGGGGAAGCAAGCTCCCTGCTGAGCAGGGAGCCCGATTCAGGGCTTGATCCCAGGACCCTGAGATCATGACCTGAGCCGAAGGCAGAGACTTTAACCCACTGAGCCACCCAGGTGCCCCTCAAATGAATAAATAAAATCTTAAAAAAAATACAATTTTGGGGGAGCCTGGCTGGTTAGGTCGGAGGAGCATGCGACTCTTGATCTCACGGTTATAAGTTCGAGCCCCATGTTGGGTGTAGAGATTACTTAAAAATAAAATATTAAAAAAAATACAATTTTGTTGAACTTACTTCAACCTATGAGGCAATACCAGGGTGAATCCCATTCCACCTCGGAGGATCTGAGGCCTAGCAGGGTGAATGAAGTACCTTGATAGTTGTCACAGGGCTCAAGTGATGGGGCTGAGATCTGTTTGACTTCATCGGCTCTCCCAGCTCTCCTGGGCCCCTGGGGTTTAGCAATGGGAATGTGCACAGTCTATGGGCGATGCATTCAAGTCGACTATCCCCATGTAACCAGCTAACGACTGACCATGAGAAGGCAGGACCATAGGTGTGTCTGGGAGACACCCCAGCCTGGATCCCTATGGCTCTATTAGTGCTGACTCAGACCTTGCTGTCTTGAAACTTACAGGCTTTTTTGGGAGGCGAGACTCACTTACAAAGCAGGAAAACAGGATAAGCTGTGATAACCCACTGTGGATAACCCACTGTGAGACTGGGTGAGGCAGATGGAAGATTGCGTCTCTGACAAGTTCTCAGGTAGTGCTGACGCTGCTAGGTTGGGACCACAGTTTAGGAACCAGGCCTACCATTTCATAATCTCTGTTATCTGAGGTTCTTAGAAGTCTAATCCTGCTTTCTTGGGGATTTCTTTGGTGTTTTCTGATTCCTACTCATGGCAAATCCTTTCCTTGTGTGTTTTAGAACTATGGATTCTCAAATGATCTATAATAGAGTTTTGTTTGTGGCAATCCCGTGTGGGATGGGTCAAGAGCATATCTCTCCAAAGAGGTTTAAACAATTTTGTTAAGTAAACTTTTTGTGGAAGTGTAACATCATACCAAAAAGTACATATGTTGTAAGTATACAGCTTAATAAACTTCCAACAAATAAACTCTTGATCTGTGTGTAATCACCACATAAATCAAGAAATAAAAACATTATTAGCTTTCCAGAACCCCTCTATACTCTCTTGTAGTCATAGTCACTACCTCCCAAAGGTGAGCAATATTCTGACTTCTAAAAGCATAGATTCATTTTGCTTGTTTTTGAACTTCAGATACACAGACTCATACAGTGGGTCCCTTTCAGTGCCCGGCTTTTCCACTCAGTATTATCTTGTGAGATTCATCTGTGGCACTTCATGTAGCAATAGAGCTCATTTTCACTGCTGGGGAGAATTCCATGGTAGGACTAGGTCACAGTGGATCTGTCTGCTCTACGGACGTGTTTTGTGGACATGTTTTATGTTGTTGTTGGTTTTTTTTTGTGGACATGTTTTATGTTTTTTTTTTTTTTTAAAGATTTTATTTATTTATTTGACAGAGATAGACACAGTGAGAGAGGGAACACAAGCAAGAGGAGTGGGAGAGGGGGAAGCAGGCTTCCCGCCAAGTAGGGAGCCTGATATGGGGCTCGATTCCAGGACCCTGAGATAGTGACCTGAGCTGAAGGCAGATGATTAACCTACTGAGCCACCCAGGCATCCCTTTGTTTTGTGTTCTTGGTTTTGCCTGCCACAGTAGTACCGCTGTGTATGTTTTTGTATGTACCCTTGTGACACGGATGAAACACTTTTGCGGGGCATAGAACTGAGAGGGGTATTCCTGGAGTATGGGGGGTACATAAGCTCAACCTTAGCAGACATTATCAGTCTTCCAAAGTGACTGCACATGCCACACTCCCACCAGTGACTCATAAGAATTCTATCTGCTCCCCATCCTACCAACACGTGGTATTGTCTTTCTCACTTTAGTCATTCCTATGGGTGATTAGTGGAATCACACTGTGGTGTTAATTTGTATTTCCCCCAATACTATGACTTTAGTGGTTTTTCATATGATTATTGGCATTTAAATATCCTCTTTTGTGAAGTAGTTGTTCATGTCTTATGTATTCTGGACATGAACACTGTGAGAGATAAATGTATTACAAATCTTTTCTACTGAATGGCTTACTTTTTTCTCTTTTTAACAGAAATTCTTAGTGTAATGTAGTCCAATTTATTAATTTCCCCCTTAATTGTTTTCGTGTCCTGATTATAAAATCTTTGCCTACCCCAAAGTCATGAAGGCATTCTCCTATATTAACTAGAAATGTTGTTGACTTTTTACAAAGAAGATCTACAATACATTTGGAATTGCTTTTTTGGTATGGTGTGAGGTAGGGGTCAAGCTTTATTTTTGAGCTGCTGTGCCACTTTTGCCATAAAATGTGTGACTATATGTGTGGAGGTCTATTTCTGGGCCTTCTATTCTTCCCTATTGGTCTATCCTTATGCCAATACAGCACTGTCTTAAGTTCTATGGCTTTATAGAGGGTCTTGATACCTATAGTGTAAGACTTCCAGCTTCGCTCTTCTTTTTCAAAAGAGTTTTGTTACTTTGCATTCCATATAAATTTTATTTATTTATTTAAATTCAATTAGCCAACATATAGTACATCATTAGTTTCAGATGTGGAGCTGAGTAATTCACCAGTTGCATTATCACACCCAGTGCTCATCACATCATGTGCCCTCCTTAATGTCTATCATCCCCTCCATTTAACCCCCCTTCCAGCAACCCTCAGTTGGTTTCCTGTAGTTAAGAGTCTCTCATAGCTTGTCTCCATATGAACTTTAGAATCAGCTCATCAATTTTTACAAAAATACCTGCTAGGGTTTTGATTAGTATTGCACTGAATCTATGAATCCACTTGGAGAGAATGGACATGTTTATAATATTAGATTTTCCACTAATATACCCAACTCCAGAGCATTTGCCTCTCCCAAGCCCCCCAGGAAATCATTAGCTTAGAACCAACTTTTGAGTGTTTTCTTTTCTTTTTACCTTGGAGGTTCCTGGGACAACTTAATTTGAGCCCCACATCTGTGTGAAAGCTAGTTTATGATTATGAATTCCCAGGGAAAAATTTTACTTCTCTGTCAATCCATCCATCCAGCTAAGAGTTCTTTATTGTTAAGGTGAGTTGGTGACAAATTTTTTCTAGTTTGTACTTTCTTGCCTTTTTTCCCCCTCATCTCCTCTCCATACAGATACCAGACTCCACTCTCCCTCCCCTTCCCCTCCCCTCCCCCTTCCTGCCCTGTCTTCTTGACTAGGTTTCACAGCAGAAGCTTAAGTCTTTTTTGGCCTCTCAGAAGTTCCAATCCTTCTTTAGGGGCTTTGTCATGGTTTAGAAGTGTGCTTATTATATTTATCCAGCATTTTTGGGTGTTTTATGCTAGGAGATACTGTTCTTTGATCAAAATTTTGGAAAGGGTGTTGTTGCTTTTGAGCTGTCCTAATATAAGCATGGATATGGTCCCCTTTCTCAGTTTGGAATATTCTTTTCCCTCTTCTTTGCCTCTCGGAACTTTGTCCTTGGTTCTGACCTTGAGGGGTGGGGCATGGGGCAGGCAACCTTAACAAACCCTTTTAGATGGGTCCACATCTGAAGCCACTAGGTGTGGTGTCGCTAGTCAAGGACCATTCACAATAAGTTGGCCACCACTTGCTGACTACTCACCATGCCCATTCTTCCCTCTTGTCTCATAGCCCACAGCCCAAGATGGCTTCAGTTATAGGTGAAACAGTAGACACTCACATAGTATTGAGGAATTAACTTAACTAATAGGTATAAGGAGGCACTATGCTGGTAATGAGTAAGACACATGGGGTGCCTGACCTTATGGAAGTATGGGCCAATGGAATATACAGTAGAAGTCTCTGAGTCCTGACCACCTTGAAATCCCTGCCATAGCTTTCATCACTTATGCTCTGACACTAGGTTTTGGGCTTGTTAGTAGGTCTTTTGCCTTATTTCCATTGTCTCCTTCCCAGGATATCAGCCCTACCAGGGAGCTCTATACTTCTCATTCATAATTTCTTGTAATGGAAGTAGAGAGGAAGGGGCGGTCAATTATTTTAAAAAAAGCACCCCAAATATAAACCACTACATCAGTAGATTGTTTACCACCTGAACCTACTTCTCACAGAAAATCCTTCAAACATATCCTGCCATTTCACCAGTCACTCAAGGGCAACTCTCACATTTTCTTGAATCTTCCATAGGCTCTTAGGAGCATGCAACATTCTTCATTTGACAATTGCTGACTTAGTCCCCAAACACTTCAAGTTCTCAGAAAAAAAGCACCCACTCTTTTCTTCCTAAGGCTATTAGCATATGCCCAGATCCTGTCTGCTGTGGGAAGTAGCCTGTTCACTCCCTGTAGCAGGGCAAGAAATAGTAAACCACAGCCAGCTAGCCCTTGTTTTCAGTTCAGAGAGGGCCACATTTCACGTACACCTCTAGGGTCTCTGGGTAAAGGTGCTTAGGAGGTTCTGGGTGGATGCCTCTGTTACCTGGGGTGAGAACCAGCACGCTGTTAGCCATTCACACCTCAGGTAGAAAGAGTCACTTGCCCTGGAGGAGAACCACCCCAAAATTGTAGGAAATCTGGATGCAGGACAAGCTGGGAGAAGACACACGAAGACACACACACACACACACACACACACACACACACACACACACACAGAGGCCCAGCTCTGGCTAAGATGGGGCCAGGCCCTTCCTGTTTCCCTGTACAGTCAGGGAGGCACAGTGAGGTGGGACGATTTCAGCAAACACGTGAGCACCTGTTCCATAGCTGGCACAGTGCTTGGTCCTGCCCTCAGGAGGAGGAAGACCTGGCCCCCTCCCTCAGAGGGCTAGTAGTGGGCACCAGGAGAATACGGTAAACAAGGAGGGACAATTTTACCTGAGGGGGGTGCCAAGAGAGGCCACACCTCTGGATGGAGTCTTCAGGCCATGCAGTGCTTGCCGGACAGGTAGTGAGGCGAGCGGGAAGGGCGGTCAGGTGGAGGAACAGTGCGTGTAAGGCATGGCGCTGTGGGTCTCTCTGGGGGCTGTACATGGTATTTGTAGCTGGGGAGAGGTCTGGGTGTGACAGGTTGAGAGGAGAGACAAGGTTGGAGACCCAGGGCCTTGGAGTCGCAGCCCCAGGATTCACACTTTATCCCTCGGGTCTCGTGGCCCTGGAATCCTTGCGGCTTGGTTCAGGACTCTGCAGAATCAAGATGAACTGGCTCATCTGGAAATCTCTGTCCCCTCTCCTGCTGCCAGCACAGGGCCACTCACTTCTTTCCCAGTGCTTGGCTGACAGCTGTGTCCTGGTAGGGAATGCCAAAGGTCCCCTAGTGGACCCAAGAGAGATGGAGATGAGCCCCTGCAAGAATGAGGCTGTTTCTCCTTACAAGCTTTCTGAAGGCTGTGCCACTGCTCAGCACTGTTACCATCATTATTCAGAGAGTACAAAGCTGCTGGGGGCACCTGGACGGCATCTGTCACCTCAGTTCTGGCCCCCACACTGCAATTCCCTGGCGGCTCCCCCAAACTGCTGTTTTTCTGAAATGGAGTCGTTTGCAGGTCCTTGGAGGGTTGATGTGGTGGGAGGAGGACAGAGAGGAAGGTATGATTCTCAACCTGGGATGGTTTTGTCCTCTAAGGGGCATTTGGCCATGTCTGGGGACATTTGTGGTTGTTACAATTTGTGGGTCAGTGCGATTGGCATCTAGTGAGTAGAGGCCAGGGATGCTGCTAAATATCTTACAATGCATAGCACAACCCCCCTCCTCCCGACAACACAGAATTATCTAGTCTAAAATTATCTAGTCTTCCTTAATTGTACTGAGGTTGAGAGGCCCTGCTTTAAAGGACCTGGGGTTACCTCCTCTGTGAGGCTTACTGAAAGTTCTTTCAATGACCTTCTGAGTCATCTCTCTAGTGCTTGCTGTTCTCTTTACTTGCAATGGCCTGTCAATCTCAGCTTAACTGGAAAACTCCTATGCATCCTTTGAAACCCCTCTCAAGTATTACCTTCTTTAGGAAGGCATCCCTGGCCTATCAGAAACTGGACCATGAGGGTAAATTCCTCCCTTCTCTGTCCTACTTCTCTGCCTGCAAATATTTTTGGATGTTGCTGCTTTTCTCTTGCACAGTGATTCATTTCTATGTCCATCTCCTGTCTTGTCTTTGAAAAGAGGAAATCTCAGGTCAAAGCCCTTGGGAGAAAGGCCCAGGTTGCTCACCACCTTCAGTAGCCAAAGTTAAAAAAACAAAAAAACTCCAAAGTTAATAAAAATCTTTCTATATTGAATTTCACAAATTCCCATCTCTCTAAACAGAAACTGTTCCCTGGATTTCTAGCTTCCTGCACAGGGCTGGACACAGTAATTATTCAACCAATATTTGTTAAATTGAATTGGTAATGAGGAGAGAGGATTTTACAAAATGGAAATGGTCAACAGCTGGAACCCTCCCTGAAGAGCATTGGGGATTTTTATTACATCTTAAGGATTTGAAGTTTGGGTCTTTTTGTTTTGATTTTATGACTTTTCTCGGTCAGGTGAAGAACTGTAGCTTTGGAAAGCTTGTGTAAGTACATGTGTATGTGTGGGGTCTGAAATGGTAAATGGTGCTAAGTAGCCTCTTGGAAACGAATGACTCATTTCTCTTTCTTTATGCCAAGCAGGTGCAGAGAAAGTGTTTACCCTGAAGAAATGTGCAATCCTAAATATAGGTTTGCTTAATGAGGGATGAATCTTACTAAGTAAAGAAGGCTATGTTGTAGATGCCATAATTCTGAGCCCCGGCCGTCCTCTACTGGGGGGCTCCATAGGAATTATGGGCTTTTGAGGAGGGGAATGGTTTTTATTCTTAGGAACTTTCTTTCCTTCCTTCCTCCCTCCTTCCCTCCCTTCTTTCTTTCCTTCCTTCCTTCCTTCCTTCCTTCCTTCCTTCCTTCCTTCCTTCCTTCCTTCCTTCCTTTTTAAATAGGTCCCATGCCCAGTGTGGGGCTTGACCTCATGACCCTGAGATGAAGAGTCACATGCTCTACCGTCTGAGCCAGCCAGGTGCCCCTGATTATTTCTAAGCCATCAGTGAAGCAAGCTCTGGTTCAGCAACTATTTCTGTGATATGAGTTCGTTTTCACGGGAGCTTGGTAAATAGGGGAATGATGTCAGTAAAATGTGTGGGCTCGTACTTGATCTTTTTTGGTACATTGCAGGTTGAAGACTCGTGGGGGTGGATGGGGCAAGCTTTCTGACAATGAAAGAGAGCCTCCACTAGGCGAGAGACCTTGAGAAGAAAAGCTGAAAATCCCATGGAAGGGCCTCCTTGAGTGGAAGGAATGGCGGGTTTGGTGGCTTGAAGAACCTATCCTTTCCATGAAGTTAAGCTGCTCATGGAGCTGGGAGTGCCATCCCAAACTGGAAAAATGTTTCCCACTATGTTAAAAAATGTTGGGCAAAACAGCCTACAGCCTGAATCAGACTTTTAATTCTGATGCAAACAGTCTTTACTAGAAGCAAATGCTGGCAAGGACCCATTCCTCCAAGGACAAAGCTCAAGCCCCAGGACTTAAGGGTTCCATGAGCACCGATGCTGAGTGCTCACCGATGCTGATTTAACTCTGTGGGTATTTTTAATAGGCTGTTATTGTTTTTATTAGCGCTCTGGTTACAACGACTCCTAGGTTTGGAGTGGTCTGTCTGCTCCGAATCCTATTTTTCTCATAAACTGTGTTTTAAAAAAGACATTTTAGTGTGCAATTTGCAGAACCCATGATTTTTTAGGAATGCATTATAGCAGAAGTGCTGGTCTCTGCCTCACTCCTGTGTGTTAACTTTGGCTGCTTCTTCACATGGCCCTGAAAGGAGGTGGCACCCCCATGGGCTGCAGATGAGGGGCTAAGGACGCATGTCGAGAAGTCATGCAGGTGCTCAGGTGGCAGGTGGCCTCTGCTGTGGCTACTCCTCAGGCTGGCTCAGCTGGGGAAGGCCGAGGTGCTGAATCTGGGTCACTTAGTTCGAATGAACTCGGCTCTGCCAGTTCCACGGCCAAGCATTCAGTTTGTGCCCTGGCTTGGAGCAGAGGGGGCCGGAGAAGGTTTGTACCTTGAGAGCCGACTGTTACCTTTCCAGGAATGTGGCAAGCAAGCTGTTAAATTCAGCTGGTGTTAAAAATTACATCGTGGAAACGGTAATGACATACACTATATTTTTAAAAGGTAAAACATACTTAAATATGGACATTGGGGAGGGTTTGTGCTTTGGTGAGGGCTGTGAAAGATGTAAGCCTGATGATTCACAGACCTGTACCCCTTGGGCAAATAATAAAAATAAAATTAAAAAAAAAACATACTTAAAACTCATTGCTCTCTAATTATTTTACTACATTTTGCTATTAGTCTGCTGTTGAGATGATTTCCAACTGTCATAACTGTGTGGCAGAAATCCGGCTAACGGGCTGCTTTGCACCTCGCCCCCCAGTTTTGGGGTTGGAGACTCACATTGGTATTTTGGTGTGAAGGGGACTATTTACACTGCAGAGAGCGGCAAATGTACTCATCAGAGCTTTTTCTTTCCTTTCTAGAGAGCTGGTTTCTAAAATTTTCCAGCACCCCACTGGGTAGAACCATGGGGTATGCTGGGGAGGGGAAGACATGGAGGGAAGCCCAAGGGCTCAGCTCTGGCAGAATGACCTCACTCACAGCGGCTGAAGTTAAAAAGAGAAATGAAAAATGACGTCGTGGATATCTTTCTGGAGTGGCTAATATAAGTTCCTGTCTTTTTACATGGGAGATTCCAGGCATAACTACCCCTCCCCTTTTTAAAAAAGATTTATTTATTTATGGGAGAGAGAGAGATTGAGCATGAGCAGGGGGAGGGGCAGATGATGAGGGAGAGGGAGAGAATGCCAACCTGACTCCCCGCTGACCAAGGAGTCTGAGATGCAGCTGGATCCCATGACCCCGAGATCATGACCTGAGCTGAAATCGGGAGTTAGAAAAGCAGAGGGAGAGAGCGAAGCAGACTCCCCGCTGAGCAGGGAGCCTGATGCAGGGCCTGACCTGAGCCGAAGGCAGATGCTTAACCGACTGAGCCCCCCAGGCACTCCCCACAGTTTGGTTTTTGACGAAGGCCCAGTCTGAAAGTCTGGTAGCTGGGATGAAGGAGAGGGACACATTCGGGAGCCATGTAGTGAGTAAAATAGCCAGGACTTGGTCAATGGCTTAGATATGATAGGTGAAAAGGAGGAAAATGTATATTAATTCCCTAAGTTTTAATTATAAAAATTTCAAACCTACAGTAATGAGAACGGAGTAATGACATCCATCACCTGGACTTGATAACAATCATTAACATTTTACCATATGTGACTCATTTGCTTTACTGAAGTATTTAAAGCAAATTACAATCATCACAATATTTCAACCCTAAATAATTGAGCATACATCTCTAACAAATTTTCTAATATCACTTAACACCAGTTTGTAATAAAAATTTCCTAATTATCCCCTAAAAGCATTTCATAGACAGTTTGTCAAACCAGGATCCAATCAAAGACTACACGCTATCCAGAAGTCAGCAAACTTTTTCCATAAAGGGCTAGATAGTAACTATTTTATGTTTTACAGTTCAAATGACAAAATCTATTAAGGCTGAAGATTTTTGCATTTTATATTAAAAAAAAACAAAGCCCATTCTTAGCTTATAGACCACCTAATACATGGGTGGTGGGCCGGCCCTGGCAGCCAAAGCCATAATTTGCTGGCCCTAGAGTTTCTATAAGAGGAAATCAGAACTTTTCTTGGCTGTTCCCCTTCCCTGTCTGTCTTCCCCCCTGCTCTGTAACAGCTTCTTCCAAGGAGCATTTCTTAATAATTCACTTGTTCGCAAATGCTCATTTCAGAGTCTACTTCTGGGGAACCTGACTTGCAGTAGTGTCTGATGCTGCAGAGTATTGAGAGAGAGCTTGGTAAGGGCAGCCTTTGGGCATGGGGCTAGGACCACCCCCTTCGAGTACCTGGGAGAAATAGAAGCAATGTCCACAAAGAGCGGATGGAACGGGCTTGGCTGGGCAGGACCTCTGCAGCACTAGCCAGAAGGGTTGTCAGAGGGGAATGTGAAGGGAGACCCATAGTTTGAGTTCAACTGGATGATGGGGTGCCTCTCACAAGGGGCTCCGTGCTTCCTAACTGGAGCAGCATTAGTTTCCAGGAGAGGACTGGAGCCTCCCCGGCAGCCCTGCAGGGAATACCTGTTTGCCTTCTTTCTCTTATCCCAAACCCAGAGGGGCAAACATTGCAAAGTAGAAGGTGAAGTCCGCACCTCCACCCTGCCCCTCTTGCCCAGCTGCAAGGCCCCTGAACTTGGCCTGTGCTGGAGGGGTGGGGAGTGTTTTGAATTGAAAATGAGACTCAAATTCTAAAATGAATAGGACTGAGCCCTAACAGCCAGAATGAGATTGCTTTAATTAACTGAAAATGACCACGGAATTGTGGAGTCTAACTGTGATGTCATTATGGGAGCTGCTCCCCAGCGGGAATATGGGTGAGGTTGTGAGTGAGCCCAGCAAGTGTCAGGTATGGGGAAAAATGAAAGCTCTTTGTTTATATCCTAATGCACTTTGATTCCTCCCTATGCCAGTTACAAAAGAGGTGGGAAATCTCTCACCATAGCTTCGTGTCATGGAGAATGGGTCAGAGCCTTCAAAATAAGGTAAAATTGGCCTGGCAAAGATCAGATCCAACAAATGTGAGCTTCACCAGGATTGATAGATAAAATATAGGGTGCCCAGTTAACTCTGCACATCAGATTATCAATGAAAACTTTTTTAGCATAAGTATGTTCCATGCAACATTTGGGATATACTTATACTAAAAAAATGTATTCACCATTTATCTGACATTCTATGGTAACTGGGTATCCTGTGTTTTTATCTGATGAATCTGGCAACTCTATGCTTCACATCCCTCCAGAGCATCTGAAAAGGTCCAATTTATCCCTCAAGTAACTGGTCAGAGGGATGAGGATGGAATTGTATAGTGTGTGTTGGATAATGGACTAGGACTTTGCAGGCTGTGTGTCCCAGGATGGAATTAAAGTGACAAAGACAAATGCCACTCATTGAGAATTTCCCACCTGCCAGGCACAGGGCTTGGTGTTCTCACCTCCTGCTAAGAACCCTGGCAGTCATCCTATTACCTCAACTTCACCGTTAAGAAAACAGAGGCGCAAAGGGTCAGCAACTCATCTCAGCAATGAACCAGCGCTGTCTGTTCTCAGAGCCTGTGCTGCCTTTGCCAGTGTGCAGCTCCCCAACCCCCACCCCTGCTGTTGGATCCGCAGAAGAAGGAGCACCCAGGCATGCAGCCCAGCCGGGGCCGTATGTTGTGCTTCTGCCAGGAGAAGACATTCAAGGGGCTGAGAGGCACCGCATGCCCCCGCGCCCCCCTCCAACTCCCATGCCTCCGTTCACCTCGGCAGCATTCAGGACTCCCTTTGGAGCCCGGCAGTGTGGAAGGCTGGGATCCAGGTGTGATTGTTCACATCTCTGGCCTCCCAACTGCTGGGGTGAGGACTATGGGGGTGAGGAGGGGCGTTGGACAAGTGAACAATTAATACCATGGGAGGGCAGAGGCTGGCTCCTAACCCAGCCTGTGTGTGTGTGTGTGTGTGTGTGTGTGTGTGTGTGTAGGAGTATGTGTGTACCCTGGGTTCCCGGAGGCCCAGTCCTTGAACATGGGGCTGTCCACTCTCCGGTCCTGGGGGACAATTAGGTCTGTTGTGCTCAGACTCCCCTAGTCCCTCAAATTCAGGAGATTACAGATTGTGCAAACCCAAGTTGCTGTGCGGCTGGGCATGGGTCATACCTAGTCATTACCTTATAATTGGTGCCACCGGTGGAGCTGGTGGTGAGTAGGTCTAAGCAGAAAGAGTTGGGGGGGGTCCCCAGAAAAAGCAAGACAAGACATAGCTTTTGCGATGCAAGAGAAGTCATTTTAGGCCACAGCTATTTTCCATGATCTGTGTTCCACAAGCTCTACTTCCCTAAGCACACTTCTTGCAGAACTTCCGGAAGAGGTGTCAGAATTACAAAGAAATGCAAAAAACCTCAGTAGTTAAGGATGTTAAGGGAACAAAGAGAGTGCAAAAACAGTCTCTACCAGGCGGGAAAAATAGTCTAAACCACATCAGAGAAAAAAATCAATGGCCAAAACTCTGGGTGTTTGTTTCAAAAGTAAGCAAGACCCTGCATTCCTTCCGGCAGATAACACGCCCAAGACCCCGTGTAGTTCATAGGGAGAGCAAGCCCATAGCCCCTTCCCTTTGTCAGTTACCTTGACAGTTACCTGTGCTTCATTATAATGTTAAGTCTCTGCCCTAGGAAAACCGTGAGCTGCATTAACATAACAAAGCATTCTAGGTCCTTCTACCCAACTGTTTGTCCAGCTTTATATGCAGTGGCAAAGTTCTCCTTTCTGAATATTCATCCTAAATCCCAAATAAAGACGCTGCTCTCTTTCACAGCTTTGGAAGTTATTCCCCTTTATTTCATTATTTGCTGCAAATAGTTTCCTTTGTGCGACAACTCCATCTGGTGTAGTCTCTACCTGTAGCTCATCAGGGAGCCAGCTCACGTTGGTTGGGGTACATAGGGGAAGGCTCCCCGAACCTGGATCTTAGATCCGGGGACTCGCCTCCCTGTCGGCAGCCACCTAAGGTGAATATGCTAGAGTTTCAGGATGACAATATTGGGTTGTAAGAGTCTTCTTAAGCCTCCCGCAAACCTTGGGCTTCTGGAAAGTGGGCAGACGCTCACTTTGGGCCCGCGAGGGCCTTGGCCACTATCTGCGCACGCGCCTCCCGTAGGGAGCCCCGGCCGACCTGAGACGTCCAACCTGAACACCGCAACCTGGTTATCCTCTGCTGACCTCTCCGGTCCTACTCTTTGAGCTGTGGCATGAAAACGTGACCGGTTTGAGTCTCCTGTGCTGGTTATTATCATGCCTGACCTCACACTTAATCCTGTGTCCCTCCCACCTGTGGGGACCCAGGAGCCGCTGTCTCTGGGTCATGCTGGCGCCGGAGACACCTTGAAAGGCTGGGAGACCCAGGCCTCCAGGGAGACTCCCGAGTTCTGGTTTTACCAACAGACGGCGAAGGGAGAGAATACAGTGGGTGTCAGTGCAGAATGGCACACGGATTTCTCCAAACCGGCCAGTTACCCGCTGCATTTACACCATCAGAAGTTAGAGGGAAGAACAGAGGGATGTCGCGGGGGACAGGGCGGGGAAGGAGGTGAATGATGAAAGCTCTCGGGAGCACAGATGCGGAGAAAACCTGCGGCTGGGAAGGCGAGCCTCTTCTTGAAGCTGCCTGAAAAATGATGGCTTCGTTGGCTCCGGTAGGAGTATGCTCGTGTGGGTGACAAATTTAGAAGGGCGCAGCAAAGGGTGAGGATCAGCAGTCGTCCATCACGTGGGGGAGGGGCAGCCGCGGATCCCCTGCTTGCTCGAGCCTCTTCTATTAATGATCCAGGAGAGAGAGACCAATGGTTCCTTCGTTAAAGTCACAAATGATTCTGGGCTCCGAAGCCTTGGGAACCACAGTGGGGAGGAATGACAAATTAATACCCAAATTAGGAGGTTGAATTTATAGATGGGCAGCAAAGAAGGGAACTTGCCCTGGAAAAAAGAAAACCCAGTAGGGATTTAACTGAGTCTGTGCTTATTTAGAAGAAAAAAGTCCCCTTGCTGAATTCAGTTCTTTAAAAAGTTTGTGCGGTTTTAAAAACTGTTACTGGTATTTTTTTTTCAAAAATTGATTTTTGCCAACAATTGATCAAGTGTTATTAACAATGACCTGGGTTCAGAGGCTTTATCAAATCATAGACTGGCACTAAACCTGTTTAGATACGAAGGGGCTTCGGAGATTGTGGGTCTGAATTCTTCATTGCACGGGGGAGGCTCAGAGAGGCCAGAAGCCGGGTCTGGCGTTACAGCACCTGGCAAGGCCTGGCCTGGCTGAGTGCCCCAGCTCAGCGCCTCCTTCTCCGCCATGCTGCTTCCTTCACTGGAAGCCAGGCGCTGGGATGGCTCCTGGGGACAAGCGGTTGGGTGACAGCACTTTCTGACACCAGATGTGTTTTACTCCCACACCGATTCTGCACTCCTCCAGCACCAACCGGGTGTCTAACAATTGGATTCAATTCTGACACCAACTCCCAGAGTTGGCATGGACCCCACAGGGTGAGGGCTCCGTCCAATAAGGCTGTCCCCATTTCAGACGCTAGTTGCAAGACCCAGGGGCCACCGTCCTCTGCCTCTAATTTGGGGGTCCTTACCACCCCGTCCCCTCGCGTTTGATGATTGGCTAGAATGACTCACAGAACTTAGGAAAACTCTTTATTTGACACTTACTGGTTTATTATAAAGGAGCAACAACTCGGGAACAACCACCTGGAAGAGGTACGTAAGGCAAGGAATGGGGGTGCATGGGGGAGCTTCTGTGCCTTCTCCAGGGGCGTCACCCTCCCAGCACTTCCCTGAGTTCCCCAACCTGCAAGCTGCTGGGCCCCATCATTTAGGGGATATTATCTAGGTTTCATTAGGCAGGCACGACTGATCAAATCATGGGCCATTGGTGACTGAATTCCATCTCTAGCTCCCTTCTCTTCTCCAGAAATTGGGTTGGGGCTGCTGGTTCCAACCCTCTAATCACTGGTTGGCTCTTCTGGCCACAGGACCCATCCTGAAGCTGTCTAGCCCCACCACCCTAGATCCCTCTCATGAGCATACAAAAGACAGTAAATCCCAAAGGATTTAGGAGCTCCGTGCCAGGAACTGGGGACAAAGACTACATACTTATTTTTGTTTTACCACAGGCTTTCAAGGGAGCTGTGACCTAGTAAGGACAATAAGGCAGAGCTGGAATAAGTATCCCAAGAGGGGATGGGAGAGGGCCAGGCTTATTCTTGGCCAGTGGGGAAGGAGGAGGGAGATGCTTCCTGGTGGAAGTGGCCAGCAAGGGAGGAAGGAAGAGCAGGTGTCCTGGCAATAGCCCACATCCACTCTCTGTGGCTGGAGCATGGGGTCTGGAAAGAGTGACAAGGGGTTTGATATTAGGGGGCTCTGTTGGGGTCACACCATGGGCAGTCTTGACTATTAGGACTTTGGTATTGAGCGGCGGCCGTTCAGGTGTTCGATGAGGGAGTCTGTGGCTCACCCAAGCTCTCAGATGGCTTAGTGCCCGATGGGGTGGTCCAAGGCTGGTGGAAACCGGAGGGGGCATGGGCAAACTGGAGCAGAAGACCCTGTGAGTCTCAGAGAGCAGGATGATTGAAATACTTGGCGTGTTTCAGGTTGTCTACAGATTACAGGACCTCTCTCTCTGAGAAGAACTTTCTTCACCTGCAGGGCCAAAACCAAGGTGGTCCAATGGGGTGGTTTCTCTGGGAAGCCTTTTCTGTCTTGTACAGCAAAGAGGAGCAGAGACAGGGAGGGGAGGTTAGGTTGCAAAGAGAAGTAGAGACCAGAGGCTCTGACCCCTGAGAGGGAGAAACCCAAGACCAGGCTGCCTGGGGTCCCGAGCACTGCTCAGTTCCCAAGTCCGGGTTCCGTGCCTCTAGGGGCCGCTGCCACTGCGTCCTCTGACAGAACCTTGTGTCCTTATTAAGAACTTCTCTTGAATGCTTCGTTCATTTAGGACAGTGGCTCTCAAAAAGTTTTGGTTTCAGAACTCTTTTACACTTTAAAAAATTGTTGAGGACTCCCAAGAGATTTTGTTTCTGTGGATATATTTGTGGATATTTACTGAAATCAGAATTTAAAACTGAGCTGTTGAAAATATCAATTCATTGAAGAATGCCAACAATAAACTCATTTGCAAATCTCTTTAATGTCAGTCTTCCTACAGATCAGCAGGATTCTTACCCCTACTTCTTCATTCAGCCTGTTGTGAGGTCATGTTCACATGACCTCTGGAAAACTCCACTGTATGCTCATGACAGAATGTGCGTGAGAAGGCAAATGATGTTTTAATATTATGTTGAGAGTGGTTTTGTCCGCACTGCCCCTCAGGGGTCTGTGGAACACACTTTCACCAGACTCAGGTTCTCCTGAGGTTTGGACGAACCAAAGGGCCTTAACTAAGACAGGGGTTGATCTTAGTCTTAGGAATATGGCTTTGATTTGTTCACAGTTCCTAAAGAGATTATTAATGAACAAACGAATAATCCATCAGGCTAGGAATGTAGTTGTCACTTAAACACCATCTACTCATTTTATTTAGTAGACACTTAAGGAGTCTTAAAAGACACACACACACTCAGACACATTCACACACTTACTACCATAAACACACACACACACTCACATGCACTCATACATAGAAGCTGATGAAATTGTCAAGGTGGCTATGAATACCGGTGTAATGTCTTCTTTTAAAAATATTTTTCAGGGCACCTGGGTGGCTCAGTGGGTTAAAGCCTCTGCTTTCGGCTCAGGTCATGATCTCAGG
Organism: Ailurus styani; assembly: GCA_002007465.1. Taxonomy (NCBI): domain Eukaryota; kingdom Metazoa; phylum Chordata; class Mammalia; order Carnivora; family Ailuridae; genus Ailurus; species Ailurus styani. The sequence goes on from LNAC01000094.1 coordinate 4,551,633, forward strand.
GTCCTGGGATCCAGGCCCGCATCGGGTTCTCTGCTCAGCAGGGAGCCTGCTTCCTCCTCTCCCTGTCTCTCTGCCTGCCTCTCTGCCTACTTGTAATCTCTCTCTCTGTGTCAAATAAATAAATAAAATCTTAAAAAAATATATTTTTCAGTAGGGGTGCCTGGGTGGCTCAGTTGGTTGGGTGTCCGACTCTTGATTTTGGCTCAGGTCATGATCTCAGGGTCCTGGGATGGAGCCCTGTATCAGGCTCTGTGCTCAGTGGGGAGTCTGAGTCTCTGTCTCTCTCCCTTTGACCCTCCCCCAGCTCTCTCTCTCTCTCTAAAATGAATAAATAAATCTTTAAACAACAACAACAACAACAACAACAAAAACCCAAGAGTATTTTTCACTGAACAAGTGATTCATGCTCACGGTAGAACAATTAGGAAATGCCAGTTGACAAAGGAAAAGATTACCCTTTATCCCACTACCCAAAGGTAATCGGGTGATGTTTTTGGCTACAGCCTTCTGTAGAGATAGGTTCGGTTTTTTTTTTTTTAAAAGATTTTATTTATTTATTTGACACACACAGAGAGAGAGAGAGAGAGAGAGAGAGAGAGAGAGAGAGGAGAGAGAGAGAGAGAGAGATCACAAGTAGGCAGAGAGGCAGGCAGAGAGAAAGGAGGAAGCAGGCTCCCTGCTGAGCAGAGAGCCCGATGTGGGCAGGACCCTGAGATCATGACCTGAGCTGAAGGCAGAGGCTTTAACCCACTGAGCCACCCAGGCGCCCCGAGATAGGTTCATTTTTTTAAACAAAAATAGAAAACTACTGCACATAATTTTAATAGGCTTGCTTTTTAATATTTTACAACATATTATAAATATCTATTCCTGTAAGTAACATATACTCAACAAAATTATTTTAAAAGCCTGCTTTGTGTATCTGTAATATAAATGTATCATAACTTACTTAGCAAACCTATGTTATTGTACATTTAGTTCGTGTTTTATTTTTGCTATGAATATATATCTCTACATCCATTTCCATATCTGTTTTTAAACTTTTTTTTAATGAAAAATTAACAGCAAACACAAAAATAGAGAGTAGGATGGCAAACTCCTACTTACCCATCAGCCAATTTCAGTAATTATCAAAATGTCTATTTTGTTTCAGCTCTACCGCTCCCACTCCTGCTGGATTTAATGTAAATCTAAGCTCTCATATTGTTTTGTAACTAAATTCAAGGGATTCCCAGCTTGGGGTGCACCGAATTGAACACAACCCAAAGAAGTTTTGAAAGCAAAGAACTTTTGGTTACTTGTTAAGGAGACAGGGAGATAGCTCTCAAAGCACTGTCTCCTGTGTCACCAGAACCTTCTCTTCAGTGTCCTAGGGGGTGGGGAACTCACCTGGACCTTTTGGTTCAGTTGTACGTGGGTAGTATGTCAACATGCTAGTTCATACATCATAAAGTGGGGGAAATCTCCATCCATAGGAGGAGATCTTAGTATTACGGTGAGCTAAAGGTAACTTGAGATCAGCTCAGAGGGTTTCTGTGCAGGTCCTCTGCTCCAATCTGGCTCAGGCTGGCTCACCTAAGGGGCTCTCAGGCAAGACACGTCCAGCAAGGGGATGGAAGGTGGAACCCCTTTGTTGGGAGTGTCCTTGGCTGGAACTGCTGACTTTGCAAAACAAAACACATTCCTTCCCGACTTTGTCGCCCCCCCCCTTTGCTTCTGCCAGCTTTTGGCCCGTCTTCTATTTGAGCAAATTCCTACTGCAGCCTAGCTAACAATTTCTTCCACGAATAGTTGAGAACGTGTCTCTAAGACATCAGGATGTTGTTTTAGTAGCGTAACCACAATTCCATTATCAAGCTATAAAAATTAATAATTTTACTCAAAAGAATTGAAAGTAGGGTCTTGAAAAGATATTTGCATGCCCATGTTCACAGTGGCACTATTCACAACAGCCCAGAGGTGGAAGCAACTCAAGAGTGCATTGACGGATGAATAAACGTTATGTGGTTTGTACTCTTAAAAAACGAAATTCGACTGAATAAATTTGAAGATCTAATTGGCTTTATTAATCGACTCATGAATTGAGCAGCATCCCATCTAGAAAAAGGAGGAGCCCCATAGAATGGAAGATTTTTACAGGAAGGAGGGTGGGGCAGGGAGTTACTAGCAAAAGGAAAGAAAAAATTGTTACAGGCTGGGGCATGTTGTTTTTGGGAGGGAAGGGACTGGCAGGGTTTTTATCACACTGATGACCTTCCTGGTGCTGATAGGGAAATTGTAGACTGACTTTTTTTCACGTTCCTGGTGATGTAGGAAAGACATGAGGGCTTGAAGCTGACAGACAAGAGAGAATTCTTGAGATGTCTTTGGTGCAAAAGGTGGTTTTATTAAAGAATGGGGACAGGACCTGTGGGCAGAAAGAGTTGTCCTGGGGTCATGAGGAATGGCCCATGACATATTTTCAAGTTGGGAGGGGGGTAGGGATAGTGTAAGTCTCCCAGGTATTTCAGCTCTTGTTAGAAAATGTCATTTATTACTACTTAGTGAAAACTCAGTCATGAGACACTTCGCATGTATATTGGGGATGACTGCCAATGTGTATCTTGGGGGGTAGAGATAAAGGAAGTTCCTAAAGGAATTTTTATATGTTAACGTAGACGTACAGGGTCCTGGGCATTGGGCAAAGATTGCCTTTTGCCCTTAGTGAAGTATCAGCACTGAGGCAGCTGAGTGTGTAGAGGAATGTCACTCTGCCTGTTTCAAAGACTTGTCAATGCGCTGTAGGTAGTAAGGAAATTTAATAATTTTTCTTCTGTCTTTGTTTCCCACATCGCTGGGATGATTGGTTGAAACTGTAAGTCTCGGTTTGCTGTCATGGGGAGCAAATTTTGGGCTTATTTTAATTTTTTTCACAGTACATACAATGAAATTTAGGATATTGTGACTTACAATTAGAAGTATGTATTTGTTTTTTGTCCTCATTTCTGGTGGAGTCCTTAAAACCCTTGGAATTTCCTAAGTGATGAGAGTGATAAAGGTGTCTTTTGTTATATTATTGAGTGATTTGGGATGCACCTAAGGATGGGGACTGGTTGCCAGAGAACCAATCTTTTGATTGGAGTGTTGGAACTTTCTGTCCTACCCCACACACCCTCTGGGGAGGGGAGAGGGGTTGGAGGTTGAACCAGTCACTAAAGGCAAATGATTTAATAATCTTTTCTTCCATAAAACCCCAAAAGGACAGGATAGGAGAACTTCTGGGTTGGTGAATCTATGGGGATGTGGGGGGTAGTGTGGAATGCCTGGAGCAGGCTTGGAAACTCTGCACCCTCTCCCCACACCTCGCCCTATGCTTCTCTTCCATCTGCTGTTCCCGAGTTATGTCTTTTTATATCTTCTTCTGCTCTAGCAAATTAATAACATCCAAAGCAGAATGAGGTTACGGAAACCTGTGATTTATAGTCAGTTGGTCAGAAGCCCAGGTGACAAGGGCGTGTGATTGGCATCTGATGTGGGCGGGGTGCGGGGACAGTCTTGCAGGACCGAGTCCTGTAACCTGTGGAATCTGGTGCTGTCTCCAGGTTGATGGCGTGAGAATTGAGTTGAATCGTAGGACACTTAGCTGGCATCTGGATTTCCGCTTGTAGTTGGTGTGGGAGGAGTGCCTTCTCCCACACACTGGAATTGGGTCCAGGAACCCTAAATAGAATAATATTTCAGCCTTAAAGAGGAAGGAAAATCTGGTACATGCTACAACATGGATAAAACTCAAGGATATTGCAATTCTAAGAGGAGGAAGCCAGTCAAAAAGAGACAAATACTGTATAGTTCCGCTTAGATGAGGTACCTAGAATAGTCCAATTCATAGAGACAGGAAGTAGGAGGGTGGTTGCCGGGGGCTGGGGCAATGGGAAGTCAGTTTTTAATGGAGACAGAGTTTCAGTTTTGCAAGATGGAAAGAGTTCTGGAGGAGGACGGTGGTGCTGGTTGTGCCCAGTGTGAACGTGCTTGATGCCCCTGAACTGGACGCTTAACAATAGTTAAGAGAGCAAATTTTATAGTCTGTATATTTTAACAACGCAATAAAAATAATAATTAAAAAAATAAGCCAACTGACTAAAGCATGGACTTCTGTCAATAAAAAATTAATCATGTTTTCTACTCAGATTGGATATGACTATCATATATCCAGCCAAATTCAAACTCTCTCCATTGTCTCACAAATATCTTTTTAGTTAGTCTGTTTGGAACAGAAGTCAAACAAGGTCCACACATTGCGTTTGGTATCACTAAATCTTTGGGATAAATTCTTGGAAGTGAAACTGCTGGGTCAAAGTATATACATATTTTAAAAGATTTTGCTACATCCTGCAAAATTGCCCTTCATAAATTATGTATCATTAAGCTCCTATGTTCACTTTTTTTTTTTATGTGGAATTTTGAAATCATTTCTGGAGAGAGTGCCTCTGCGATGAACATTTGTTCTCAAGATTCCTCTTCTCCTTGCAGGCATCCCTGAGCACCTTGGGCTGCCTTCTCGGCTGTGACTTTTAAGCCTTGGCTGTTACATTATGACTCACACCGGAATGTGTGAGAATGTTTCCAGCTCACCCAAATCCCACAGTTTCCCCTTTGTGCTCCAAGACTTGCTCACTGCCAGGCACCGGTGCAGCACAAACACACCTGTCCCCTTCCAGCCTTTCCCCTCCCCCACCCTCCCCTTTCATGATGGATGGCAGCTTGGGGTCCTCCGTGTGGCCTCCTGGGGCTCAGAACCTCTGCAGCCAAGCAGCAGGGTGGGTAGAGGATGGAGAATGTGGGTTGTAGGAGGAGCAGAAACAGTTTTGGGGTGAGAGTCATCTGCTCAAATAGCCATTTCTGCTCCCTTAATGCTTCTACCTCTGTTTTGTGGTTTTACCTTCAGAGGTGAGGTCTTCCTAGGGTGGGCGGGGGGCAGGGCATGAGAGGGTGAAAAAGGTAACTTTCATTGCACGTGTTAGGAACTTATCTCGTTCAAACCTTACTCCAAGCCCCGTGAGGTCAACATCACTTTCTTCTTTTTTTTTTTTTTTTTTTAAGATTTTATTTATTTATTTCACAGAGGGAGAGAGATCACAAGGAGGCTGAGAGGCAGGCAGAGAGAGAGAGGGGGAAGCAGGCTCCCCGCCGAGCAGGGAGCCCGATGCGGGCCTCAATCCCAGGACCCTGAGATCATGACGTGAGCCGAAAGCAGAGGCTTTAACCCACTGAGCCACCCAGGCGCCCTCAACATCACTTTCTAATGAGGAAACTGAGGCCCAGAGAATTCCAAGCAGGCCGGCTGGTCTAGTGAATCCAGGCCTGTCCTGAGGCCCTCACAGGCCCCTGCCCCAAGGGGGTGGCCCCATCTCCAGTCCGGGTGGAGGGGGAGCAGGCCAGTCAGGGTGAAGAGTGAATACCATTCCACAGGAGAACAAAGCCAGCCACTGACTCTGTCTGCAAATGAAAAGGAAGAGAGGGCGCCTGGGTGGCTCAGTGGGTTAAAGCCTCTGCTTTCGGCTCAGGTCATGATCTCAGGGTCCTGGGATTGAGGCCCGCATCGGGCTCCCTGCTCGGCGGGGAGCCTGCTTCCCCCTCTCTCTCTCTGCCTGCCTCTCAGCCTCCTTGTGATCTCTCTCCCTCTGTGAAATAAATAAATAAAATCTTAAAAAAAAAAAGAAAAGGAAGAGAAAAAGAAGTCTAATACTGATAATACTGATTACAGGCATACCCTGTTTTTTTGCATTTCACTTCATTGTGCTTTGCAGATACCGCGGTTTTTTTTCTTTTTCTTTGTTTTGTTTTGTTTTTACAAAAAGAAGGTTTGTGGCAACTGGGTTGAGCAAGTTCTGTTGGCACCATTTTTTCCAACAGTATTTGCTCACTTTGTGTCTTTGTTTCGCACGTTGGTAATTCAAGCAATATTTCAAACTCTTTCATTATTATAGTTGTGATGATGATCTGTGATCAGTGATTATGACTCGCTGAGAGCTCAGATGACAGTCAGCATTTTTTAGTAATAAAATATTTTTAAATTAAGGTACGTACTTCGTGTTTTTAGACAGAATGCTATTGCACACTTAATAGACTACAGTATGGTGTAAACATAATATTTCTATGCATCGGTAAACCAAAAAATTCATTTGACTTGCTGTTTTGTGATATTCGCTTTATTGCCGTGGTCTGGAACCAAACCTGCAATATCTCTGAGGCATGGCTGTATAGATACAATTCATAAGCTCTTGAACTTCTCTTGAACTTCCCCGATTTTCCATTTAAAAATTCTTTAAGGAGAGACATTAAAAAATTACTTGAATGGGGAAAAAACCCCACAAATTTCGGCAAAACAGGAAAGAAAGACTTTTCTCTCTGAACCAGGAGTAGGAAAGAGTGCTCCCTGGGAGGAAATATCTCCTGCTCCCTACTTTCTTTCTCCCTGGGAGCCCAGAGGGGAGGCCTGATTCAGGGATTAGGAAGGCAAACAAGAGCCAGAGAGGTGCAGCTGGGGAGGGAGCGCAGGCTGGAATAAATCTGTTTTTCATTGGCTAAGTCTCCAGTGATCTAATTATAGCGGGAAGATAGACTGACCGGGAGACCAAAGGCAGCGTGGCAGCCTTGTTACTGCTCACGCTGGGGTCTGCAGAGGACCCGGTTAGGATTAACTCCAGACTCCTTCTGTGGCGGCCCCGGCTCCCCTCAGCCACCCCAGGAGCTTCCTCACCTGAGTCGGGCTCACAAGACTAGAATACATGTCTGTCTCCTGCATTCACCTGAGGCCTATCGCATTCAGCACAAAAATGAAAATGATCCTGGGGAGGAGAAAGAGCCCAAAACCTGTGATCTGAGTTTGGGCTGCAAGCGTGGAACTGCTTCGGTTTTAGAAGTTTGGGGCTGATGTGGGAAAGGACTGGGATCACAAATTCCGAAATGAGAGTTTTCTTCACCAGAGCTGGGCAGGACTACACAGAGAGGATCCCCTTGAAGTTTGAAGCTGTTGGAATTGTACAATGGGAGCAAAAACCTTTTTTTTATACAGTTGAAGGACCCCAGGAGGGTGCAGTGGGTCAAGTGACTCAGGTTGTGATCTCAGGATCTTGAGCTCGAGCCCCGCCTCCAGCTCGGAGCTCAGCACACAGTCGGCTTAAGGCTCCCTCCACCCCTCCGCCCCGTTCTCTCTTGCTCTAAAATCAATGCATAAATCTTAAAAAAAAAACAAAAAACAAAAAACCAAACCAGAAACAAAACCTCTTTACACAATTGGTAAGACATGTATGGATTTGTTATATCTAAAAACATAAATAGGAGATAAACTCATGATTTTGTACCTCTGTTCTCTGAGCTCGGGGTAAGCAAGCGCCAGTTAATTTTAGTAGTATGTCCAGGTGGGTTTGGTCTATGACTCCAGGTCCCCAAGCCCACGGGAGGATGAAGTAGAGGGCTCAGGCAGTAGCCTGCAGCAGGTCAGTGACAGTGAGCTCAGAGCGGGTGAGTGACACGTTGGTCCTGGGAGGGATCACCCATCCTAGATGTTTAATTTCTCCTCTGAGCACCTTTCCAAGAGTCCGGGTCTCTTTCAGCAGTGACCTAATCCATAGTTTGCTCGGTATCTTGGTTGGACCTATGCTGAAGAGGTCATCACTTGGCAATTCAGTTCAGTCGCTCACTACATTTATATCAGGTGCCTTCTGGGCATAACTAAGTGAGCAAAGGAGACCCAATTTCTTAAGAAGTTTATAGCCCAGTAGGGAAGGTGGACATGATACTTATTATTTTTAAAGATTTTATTTACTTATTTGACAGAAAGAGAGAGAGATTGAGAGCACGAGAGAGGGGAGGGTCCAGGGCAGAAGCAGACTCCCCGCCGAGCAGGGAGCCCGGTGCGGGACTTGATCCCAGGACCCTGGGATCGTGACCTGAGCTGAAGGCCGAGGCTTAACTGACTGAGCCACCCAGGTGACTGGGAAGGTGGACATTAAAATAATGATAAGAATTAGGTAAATAATTAGATGATTTGTAGATCTGTACAGTAGCAGACTGTGAGCTCATCGAAGGTGAGGATCACTACTTACACGTCTGTCTGTCCCAGCCCCTGCTGTGTAGTAGCAATTTCTAGGCAATAATGACCTTATTGTGTGGTTGACCTTTTCATTCTGGCTGCAGCCAAAGAAGACCTAAGTAGGGAAAGAAGTGGAGATGTTCATTGGCTTCCAGGGGTGGCCGATATCTTTGAGGGGTGTCTTTACAGAGTGGGTGGCATGTACCCAAAGAACTCCCTTGGAGAAGAGGCTGGAGCAGCGGCAGCACTGGCTGCTGAGCAGAGTTTTGCCCGAGGCTGTCATTGATAGATTCAGACATCCTGAATCAGCATCAGCTTCAAGGGCTCCAGTCAACCCTCCCTGCCCCCTGCTGTTACTCCTCTATAAACAGCCATAAACCACAAACAAGAGCCTACAGATTGCAGCTCAGGGATTCCAAGGGGACATTGCAAGGACACACCGTCTCTGCTGCATGATGTCTTGGACTTCAGATGGGAAGCCTCGAATGACTGGGGTCTGGAATCATCTGGAGGCTTCTTCACTTCCAGGCGGTGGTGGGGTGGGGGATGACTTGAATGCAGGCTTGGCGGGGATTATTGCCTGCACTCCCCACTCAGGGACCCCCTAGCAGCCTGGTGGGGAGTATTCCAATGAACAAAGCACAAGTCATGGAGTGTCACTTCCACTATCCTCTCCTCGTCCATATAGTGGTAAACCTGCTCACATTCAAAGGAAAGGGAAGGGATGCCTGGGTAGCTCAGGCAGTTAAGTGTCCAACTTTTGATTTCAGCTCAGGTCATGATCTCAGGATCCTGAGATCGAGTCCCACGTTGGGCTCTGCGCTCAGTGGGGGAGTCTGCCTGATATTCTCCCTTTCCCTCTGTTCCTCCCCCTGCTCCTGCTCTCTCTGAAATAAATAAATAAATAAATAAATAAATAAATAAATAAATAAATAAATAAATAAAATCTTCAAAGGGAAGGGACATATGCCCCACCTCTCATGGCAGAAGTGTCAAAGAACTTTCAGCCTGTTTCAAAACTCCCACTCCTTTCCCCTCCAATCTTGCTTTTTCATCTCATGCAAACTTTTGAAAAATAATTTACATACCTTAAAACCCACTCATTTTTTTTTAGTAAATTTATTGAGTCATGCAACCATGACCATAATCCAGTTTCAGAACTTTTTCATTCCTTCCAATGAGATCCCTTGTGCCTGTTCACAGTTAATCCTTGTTCTCAGCCTCAGGCAACCACTAATCTACTTTCTGTCTGCACAGATTTGCCTTTTGTACCTACACAAACTTTCAGAGGTAGGAGGAAAAGCCCTGGCTCTGCTGGACTTCTCTAGTAACTACCAGCATGGAGTCCTCGTTGCTCCCATCCCTTTCCTCAGGACCCCATAGTATGGACTCTGCTGAGCTGTCAGGAGAGGAGTCCCCATCCATTAAGATGGGGTGTCTGAGAGGGCTGGCGGAGGGACTGTGTGAATCAATCAAGGCCAAATGCTCTGGGTGGGGCCTTGCTGCACAGCAGCCTCTCCATAAAGGGGGCCCCTTCCCCAAGTCTTAGCTATTCTTCTATACCTTCCCAAGAGGAGGAAAACTGGGACCTGGAAGACTCACAGCTTGAAAATACTGGAGCTGGAGAGGAATTCAGCTCCAGCTCCATCTCTTACTGACATACAGGGCTTGGAAATGAAACGTCTCACAGCCTGGACACTCCGGTTCTTCATAGGTTTCCAGATCTGCACTTGGAGAAGTTGCATATAAATTGATCTGTTTGTGATAAAATAAAGTCTAAGGGAAAATTTTATGAAATAGTCTATTGCCGTGAATCAGTTCTGCAAAACAAGGACTCTTTAAACGATATTAGTCATCTGTTGATTTCCTCGTGCTAGGATTCCTAACATAGTCCGGACACCCATGACCAGGAACATGAGGAGGACAGCAGCACCTTCCCACTTGCTGGTCCCTCTGCTGCAGTGTCTCTTTCCTTAACCTCCTGCTGGGGCTGCTCTCTTCAGGCCTCTGCTGGACCCACATCTTGTCTGAGAACAGCCCCTGCCCACTGAGAACTAGCAAGGCCACGCCTCTTTTGTCCCTCCTCGCTTGGCCTCATTTCTTTTTCTTTACATGACTTATCACCATTTGTCAGTCACCTTTCTTGTTCATGATGCCTGCCTCCCCTTCCAGGGTGGAAGCTCCACATGCCGGTCACTCTGTCCCTCTCACTGCCGTGTCCTCAGGCACAGAACAGTGCCTGTCATGTAGGTGGGGACCTCCCGCAGAATTACTGAATGAACAGAACTTTAGGGTTTCATCCCAGCTGATAGCCAAGACAAATTATCTTGAGACCAGAGTGTAGGGGAGTGAGCTGGATCTGACTGAAAGATCTTTCTCTCGCTCTCTCTTTTAGAGACAGGTTTTTTAAAGATAGAATTTGCAGACCATACCATTCATCCACTTAAAATGTACAGTTCAGTGTTTTTTAGTATGTTTACAGAGTTGTGCCACCATGATTACAGTCAGTTTTAGAAAAACTTTTTAAAGATTTCGTTTATTTGAGAGAGAGAGAGAGAATGAGCAGGTAGGGGAAAGAGTACAGGAAGAGGGAGAGAGAATCTCAAGTGGACTCCACGCTGAGCTCGGAGCCTGATCTCACGACTCTGAGATCATGAATGGAGCTGAAATCAAGAGTCATATGCTTAACAGGCTGAGCTACCCAGGTGTCCTAATTTTAGAACATTTTTATCACCCAAAAAAGAAACTCCTTAGGCTTCAGCCATCACCCAGTCCACTTCCCTCCCCCATTCCCTGGCAACCACAGTGTTTCTGTGTCTTTGAATTTGTCCATATGAGTACTTCATATACATGGACTCATGATATGTGGCCTTTTGTGCATGGCTTCATTCATATAGCATAATGTTATTTATTTATTTATTTATTTATTTATTTATTTATTTATTTATTTATTTATTTAAAGTATTCTCTATCCCCAATGTAGGACTCGAACTCACGACCCTGAGATCAAGCGTTGCATGCTACATGGACTGAACCAGCCAGGCGCCCCTCACTTAGTAATGTTTTCAGGGGTTAGCCATGTTGTAGCATGCATCAGAACGCCAACCACCTCAACGGCTGAGTAATATTCCATGTATGGATCTGCTACATTCTGTTTATCCATTCATCATTTGTTTGGGCATTTGAGTTGTTTTCACTTTTCAGCTAATATGAAAAATGTTGCAGTGAACACTTGGTTATACGTTTTTGTGTGGATCTATGTTTTGATTTCCTTCAGGTGCATAGCCTAGGATGGAGTTGCTAGGTCACATGGTAACTGTACATTTGACCATCAGTGAGACTGTCAGACTGTTTCCCAAAGGGACTGCACTCTTCTAATGATCTCTTATGAATTGAATAATCTTCAAATTCTACCCTTTACTAACTACAGGATATTCTAAGATTAATATACCTGTAGAGCAGTCTAGATTGCTCCTCCGAGATACAAGACCTTTTGAATGGAATTTAATCAAAGATTGAATGGCCGGCCATTCAGTGCCAGTGCTTAGTGCTGTGGAACTAATTGAGCAGCTGGCTGTCTCGAACCCAGTAAGGAATTCCTTGGTGCTCATCGCAAGTGTACTCTTAATCCCCACCACCTGTTTCTCCCACCCCTTACCCACCTCCCTTCTGGTAACCATCATACAGTTTGTTCCCTATAGCTAAGAGTCTGTGGTTTGTCTCACACTTTTTTTCTCCTTTGTTTGTTTTGTTTCTTAAATTCCACATATGAGTGAATCCTATGGTATTTGTCTTTCTCTGACTTATTTCACTTAGCATTATTCCCTCTAGGTCCATCCATATTGTTATAAATGGCAAGATTTCATTTTTTATGGCTGAGTAATATTCCACTGTATATGTACCACATCTTCTGTATCTATTCATCTATTTTTTTTTAAGATTTTATTTATTTATTTATTTCACAGAGGGAGAGAGATCACAAGGAGGCAGAGAGGCAAGCAGAGAGAGAGAGGGGGAAGCAGGCTCCCCGCTGAGCAGGGAGCCCGATGCGGGCCTTGATCCCAGGACCCTGAGATCATGACCTGAGCCGAAAGCAGAGGCATTAACCCACTGAGCCACCCAGGCGCCCTCTATTCATCTATTGATAGACACTGGGCTGCTTCCATGTTTGGCTATTCTAAATAATCCTGCAAAAACACATGGGAGTGACTATACCTTTTTGAGTTAGTGTTTTCATTTTCTTTGGATAAATATCCAGTAGTGGGATTATTGGATTATACTGTGATTCTATTTTTAATTTTTTGAGGAACCTCCATACTGTTTTGCACAGTGGCTGCATCAATTCGCATTCCCACCAACAATGCACGAGGGTTCCCTTTTCTCCCCATCCTCACCGACGCTTGTTAATTCTTGTGTTTTTGATTTGGGCCATTCTGACAGGTGTAAAGTGATATCTCATATGGTNTATGAAACAACTATTTTTTTTTAAAGATTTTATTTATTTATTTATTTGACAGAGAGATTACAAGTAGGCAGAGAGGCAGGCAGAGAGAGAGAGGAGGAAGCAGGCTCCCCGCTGAGCAGAGAGCCCGATGTGGGCCTCAATCCCAGGACCCTGGGATCATGACCTGAGCCGAAGGCAGTGGCTTTAACCCACTGAGCCACCCAGGCGCCCTCTCATATGGTTTTAATTTGCATTTCCCTGATGATTAGTGATGTGATTCATGTGTCTGTTGGCCATCTGTATGTTTTCTTTGGAAAAATATCTGTTCAGATCCTTTGCCCATTTTTAAATTGGATTATTTGATTTTTGGTGTTAAGTTGTGTAAATTCTTTATATATTTTGAATATTAACCCCTTGTTGGTGTTATCATTTACACATATCTTCTCCAATTCAGTATCTTGACCTTTTGTTGGTTGATGGTTTCCTTTACTGTGCAGAAGCTTTTTATTTTGGTGTAGTCCCAATAGTTCAATTTTGCTTTTGTTTCCCTTGCCTAAGTAGACATATTTAGAAAAATGTTTCTTGGGCACCTGGGTGGCTCAGTCAGTTAAGCGTCTGCCTTTGGCTCAGGTCATAATCCCACAGGTCCCCTCATCAGGGAGCCTGTTTCTCCTTACCCCCACACCCTCTGCTCATGCTTTCCCTCACTATTTCTTTCTCTCTCTCAAATAAATAAATAAAATATTTTTTAAAAAAGAAAAATGTTTCTATGGCCAGTGTCAAAGAAATTGCTGCCTGTGTTTTCTTCTAGGAGTCTTATGGTTCTAGATTTCACATTTAGGCCCTTAATCCATTTTGAGTTTATTTTTGTGTGTGGTGTAAGACGTGGTCCAGTTTCACCCTTCTGCACGTGGCTGTCCAGTTTTCCCAACATCATTTGTTGAAGGGACTGTCTTTTCCCCATTGCATATTTTTGCCTCCTTTGTTGAAGATTAATTGGCCATATAAACGTGGATTAATTTCTGGGCTCTCTATTCTGTTCCATTGATTTATATGTCAGTTTTCGTGTTAGTTCTATACTGTTTTGATTACTACAGCTTTGTAGTAGATCCTGAAATCTGGGATTGTGACACTTCCTGTTTGCTGTAAATCTTTGTTGTTTGTTTGCTGTAAATCTTAAAACAACAGGTTTCATTCTTAAATTCCACATGCTGTGGCCCTACTGTGCCCACTGTTGGCAGGGGAGCACCACGCTGCCATACCCCTTCCTGAACACCCATCTGAACCTCATTTTGTATCCCCAGTGCCTGGAGGGATGTTACTTGCACCCTAACATCCAAGTCCGGAGAATGACGTGCAATATTTCCTTGCCCTTCTCATTGGGGTGTCTTACAGCCCAGCCAGCTTGGAGGAGTGCCCAAATGTCCCTTCACTTGCTCTCCTTTCTTTCCTACTCCTCAGTCAGGACATCCCGTCTGTTACCGATGCTATGACCAAGACTGGGGGGCCCATTCCTGCCTCTGTCCTTGGGTGATAATGGTGAGTTACATCCTCATCCTTCAGAGACAAGAACTTACACGCCAGGCAAACCTCTCCTGCCTTACAGATCACTTTTCACACACAACTCTGGTGTGTTGTTAAACCAAAGGACCCCTTTCCCATTTGGAGTAAGGACAGATTGAATAAAGTGAATGGAGGGAACAGAGTTTCTCACACACATACCACACAAAGATACATGTGCACACACACACACACATTGTATTTTTTTTTTAAATAAACATAATTATGCTTCAAGAATTGTCTTGCAACTAGATTTCCTCCACATAATATGTCTTGGATGTCTTTCCTGTTAGTACTCATTCTTTTTTTTTTTTTTTAAGATTTTATTTATTTATTTGACAGAGAGAGAGATCACAAGTAGGCAGAGAGGCAGGCAGAGAGATAGGAGGAAGCAGGCTCCCTGCTGAGCAGAGAGCCTGACTTGGGCCTCGATCCCAGGACTCTGAGATCATGACCTGAGCCGAAGGCAGAGGCTTAAACCACTAAGCCACCCAGGTGCCCCGGTACTCATTCTTTTAAAGCACTGTTTATCGTCCATAATATAGGTGCTGATAATTTATGTAACCGGTGTGTAGAATAAGCATTACCAGAGGGATGTAATCAGATGCCACTTGATTTTATTTTCCACTGTCTCTTACAACATTCTCAGTGGAGAGTTTCTCTCCGTGGCTTAGGTACAAACTCAGGTGGTCCCATGACTAGTCTGACCCTTTGTAGGTCACTTGAATCAGTAAAACAGTGTCTGTGCAGAAATGAGAATGTGTGGCCTGATGTGTTACCTCTTTAATGCTTTCTGACTCCCGACTCCTCTAGGCTCTGACATTGGGTGTAGGGGGCCACCACTTTGGTGAAGGGAGTGTATGGGGGGTGACCACTTTCTTCTTTCCTTTTTAATCTCCTCATCCAGGGTTGCACAGAGGAGGGGAAGAGCAGAAAGATCTACACTGACTGGTACTGTCTCAAGATGGCTCTGGACTCACTCACCTGAATAGAACTCCTGACAGGCAGGGTACTGAGTTGTTGCTCTGGCTGCTGCTATCCCCTGAGCCCCCAGTTTCCAGCAGACTTCTCCACTTTGGTTGTTAAACACCCACACCCTTTCATGTGATCTCCAGGCTGACTTTGTCTCCCGGATGGCCCACATCTGGTACACACGAAGCCCTTGTGCATCTCTTACCTGCCACGTTCTGGGAGCACTAGCCAGCCAAAGCAGCCACCTCCCTTGAACCTCAGTTCTTAAGTGGCTAGCCTGCCTCTCTTACCCTCTTGATTTCTTGGACTGGATCAGAATGTGCTTCTCAAACTCTGGGGACACATAGCAGGCACATTTATTCTGAAGCCCCCCTGTCTGGACTAAGTCTAGGGTAGTGAGGTTGTACTGTCCTCCCTCAGTGTAGGGTCAAGCCTCATGACTTCAGTGGCCTACTCCAAAAGTCCTCCTTATAAAATTCTTCTCCTTTACACACCCTCAGGGTTTGAGGAGGGGTCTAATGGTCTTGTGGTCGGTGTTCAGATACCTACTTTGACGATTCCTCCAGAAACCTGGATATGTGAGATCAATTGTCTCTGGGCATCTCAGTCAAAACTCCTGATTTAGTATGATCACAGGAGTCCGTTTTTCTACTAAGAAGTATTTTGGTGGTTTCCTCCCACCCCAATCCACCTTGATGTAAAAACACCCCTGCCATGAATATATTTAAAAAATATCTTGGTGCACAAATGAAGACATTTATTTTGACTGAATTACACATCTTGGTCATTTCCTTGCTTACCTTACTTGGAGATTTAGGAAGAGCATAGCAGAAATGCATGTGTGTGTATATATATGCAGACCGGGCAGGTGTATTGACAGTTCAGAGAACCAAGGATCTGGAGGCACAGAAGTAGGACATCTCTAAGCAGCAGATGAACCTACAGAGCCATCCCAGCACCTCAGTGTAGGGGCGAACAGCTTCCCACTAGCCATTAGCCTGGGCAGGTTAAGTGGACAATGCTGGGCAGCCAGCATGATGCTTCTGAACGGCCAGCTGACACAGGACAGTGAGACAAGACACACTTCAACAATGCGGTAAAACTTCCAAAATGATTTCTAGATCATTAGGGTTAGCAATGCTACTAGATTTCTGATATGATCAGAAATAGGTAATATTTAAAATAATTTAAAAGTAGAAGATTGAAACGACAAGTTTTAGCTTTTAGAAAATTTATTTACATGGATTCACTTATTCCCTGATGATGCAAGTAAACATGTTATAACCACATAATCATTTATTTACCTTTGGTGCTTATTAGGTCCTGTTGACCACGTAATGCAAATAAAACTGGGCATCATTGGAGCCCATCTATTCTTGGTGTGTCATTGAAAAGACCCATGTAGCTGATAATCAAATCATACTGAAAAGGAAAGACTTCATGTATCTCCCGTGTAGTCTGGGCACTCTACTTCTAGATATTTACCAAAAAAAAAAATGAAAACATGTTTCCACACAAAGACTTGGATGTGAATGTTCACAGCAGCTTCATTTGCAATAGCTAAAACCTGGAAACAGTCCAAACGTCCATCAGTAGATGAAGGGGTAGACAAAATATGGTCTCCCCATATAATGGAAATCCACTCAGCAGTAAATAATAATGAACTCATGATACATGTAACAACATGAATGAATCTCAGAATCATTATGCTGAATGAAAGAAACCAGACACAAGGAGTTTATTTTGTATGCTTCCATTTATAAAAAATACAACCTAATTTATAGTGACAAAAAGCAGATCAGTGATGGCTTAGAGATCAAGGGTGGGGGGTGGAATACAAAAGGAATCTTCTGGAGGTGATAGAAATGCCCTGCATCTTGATTATGTTGGGGGTTTCAGGGGTGAGTACAACTGTCAAAACCCATAGAATCGTACTCTCTAAACGGATCCAGTTTATTGCATGTCAATTATTTCTCAATACAGTTGATAAGGAAAAAATAAGTAAAATCTTTACTGAAGTGTCTTAGAGTGACTATTTATCTACCCTTGAAATCTAGTTTAACTTCCTTTTCACTTGATAGGGAAATGGAAGGAGGCATATATAAAATGCCCTAGACAGTGGCTGGTACACAACAAATGGTCAGAGAATGAGAGATGGGGCTACTATTGCCATGAAGATAGGCATGAATATCTGCAAACATGTCTCTATCTACCTGTATTCCAGAACCTCTCTGAGGGCCTGGCTCATTGTTTTTCTTTACCAAATGCTTTTTGATGAACAAAAGAGATTTTAGGTCATGTCAACCAATACTTCAATTTACACCTTGGCTGGGGCCTAAGGTCAGAGAGGGGATGATGCTCTCTTGGAGAGCAGTGTGAATAGCTGAGGGAAGGTGCTGAGGACACTTGAAATATTGCCCCGATCTCCCTCTGTGGAAGTACATCTGTGCAAGTGCGTCGCTGCTCCTGCCACGTGGTGTTCAGGTTCTGGGGCTTGCAGGGCGAGCTGGAGTCACCTGAAGGTATTGCCTGTCATGTGCTTCAGTAGTTACCTAGAGGAAGGATGAGCTTTTTTGTGTGTGCTTCTTAGGCAGAGTTAATGTGCCTGGGTAGCAGCTTCATCTCCCAACCATAAAATATTGATAGTCCTGGTGCTGGACAGAGACCAGGAGACACCCCCTGGAAGGTGCTGTTTGCCGGCAGGTGGTGAATGATTGATGAATGGGAAGTAAAATATTGATGTTCTGAGTCTCACATCAGGCCTCTTCCCACCCAGAGGGGCTTGCATCTTGTATTATTAAAGACAAAAATTCAGAGAATGGGTTACTTTGCTTCTGTTTAGAACATGACAGCTTTGACCAGCTATGGCTTGGAGATAACTCTGGGATATTAAGATTGAGCGCCTTGGAAACGTGGTAGATGGATATTTGGAAACGAAAGGAAATCTTACTTTCCCTGTCATGAAAAACTTGTAATAACATCTTTGTTAATGTATTCTTTTTTAAAAAAAGATTTTATGTGTTTATTAAAAATATTTTATTTATTTATTTATTTGACAGAGAGAGAGAGACAGCGAGAGAGGGAGCACAAGCAGGGAGAGAGAGAGAGGAAGAAGCAGGTTTCCTCCCCCCCACCCCCCGAGTGGGGAGCCTGGTGCTGGGCTCAATCCCAGAACCCTGGCATCATGACCTGAACTGAAGGCAGGCGCTTAATGACTGAGCCACCCAGGTGCCCCAAGATTTTATTTATTTATTTGAGAGAGAGAGTGAGAGCTAGAAAGCACAAGCAGGGGCAAGGGGCAGAGGGAGAGGGGGAAGCAGACTACCCCCTGAGCAGGGATCAGTGAGCAGGGACCCCTGAACCCTGGGATCGTGACCTGAGCTGAAGGCAGACACTTAACCTACTGAGTCACCCAGGTGCCCTGTCAATGTATTCTTCTTAAAAAAATTATGTTTGTCAAAGTTGTACATACACATAACTTAAAGAGAAAAAGAGACCAATTAGAAAAACAGCACTCTCAGAGTGCCTGGGTGGCTTAGTTTGTTAAGAATCTGACTTTAGGTCGATCATGATCTCAGGATCCTGGGATCGAGCCCCCCATAGCTTGAGTCCACTTGAGACTCTCTCTCTCCCTCTCCCTCTGCCACTCCCAATGCTCATGATCTCTCTCTCTCTCTCTCAAATAAATAAATAAATAAATAAAATCTTAAAAAAAAGGAAAGTAACACTCTTCTGTGACACCGAGTGCCTTCCATTTTACCCTCTCCATATGTAAGCACTTATAATCTCTTTTAGACAATCCTTTTAGTATTATTTCCATATGACCAAATAACATACTTCATACGCTGTTTCTTGAAAAACTTGCAGAGTGTCTACTGACTCTTCCTTGTAGAACGTAAGAGTTTGACTCTTTCATACCACCATTTAAGCACATAGACACTTCTCAAGTCCTCTATCCAATATAATTATATTAGAATGTTGGTTACCGCATTATTCAGTATTTGCATTATGAACATATACAGAGATCTATAGCTGGTCAGGTCATTCACTAAGATTTCATTTACTTTCTGATGTTGCCTTTGTTGGGGAGAAAAAATTTTTCTCTACACTCCAGATTCTTCTGGCTGCTCTAAGAATTAAATTGATATTAAGCAGATTAACAGAAGAAAAAAAAAACAAAGTTTAACAATGTGTTCAGGGAGATCCAATAATAAAATTGAGACCCAAAGAAATCACAAAGGCATACAGCTTTAATACATTTAGACAAAGAAGCATAAATCTGTGAGGAATTGACAAGACGAGAAAACTTATGTTTCAGAGCATCAGTTAATAAGGAATTCTAAAGAGAATTATGGGCTGGAGTAGTAAATGAACAAAACTAACAAGATTTGTTTGTATTGGCTTCTTCCCTATACAGGCCCTGAGTTCCCTGTCTGACAATAAGGATGTCTCCCTACCACCTGGTGCAGGGAAGTTACCTTTCACATGGGGGATAGATTTCCTGATATCTAGAGACAAAAAGGGTCAGAGGGTTCTTGCTCTGGTTTTTTAAAAAAGTAACTTTAATTCAAAATAATCGATATGCCACATCTGGGCAGGCTTCCCTGAGCCCCAATACTTTTGTTTTCTTTTGGAGTTAAGGATGGTCTTGTTTTTGGTTTACTTGCCCAGTTTTCTATTTATCGTTTATTCAATCTCAAAACTCTGCCAATTACCTAAATGTTTTCTCCAGGTTCAGATGCATTAGCCATCCTATCAGTTTCATTTTCTGGAAGGACTATCTCCTGGGGACTGTTCACCTGCTCCTATGGGCACTGGTTGCTTGAGGCATCTGGTGCCCAGCATCATCATATACCATCATTCAAGGGGTGACCCTCATCTCTTTCCTGTGCTGAGTCGTAAACTTTTTCTCTATGTGTACTGTCTTAATTTGGTGGAACAAAGTCTCCATTGGCTTCCCAAGAAGTGATACAAGGGAGATAGTTTTTGGGGACTTTGCAAATGTGCATGATAGCTTAGCTGAGTACAGAACTTTAAATTGGAAATAGCTTTCTTTCATAATTTTGAAGGCTTTAGTTTTTGCCTACCTTTTGAAAAGTTTGAAATCATTTGACTTTTTAAAATCCTTTTTTTTTACTTGTGATTTTTATTCTAGAAAAGCTTATAGAATCTTCTCTTTGTTTCCAGAGATTTACAGTTTCCTGATAAATGTCTTTGTGTGGGTCTTAGTTCATCCATTCTGATAGGTACTATTTAAGGTCCCTTTTTAAAACACATCAACTTTATTGAAGTTTACTTTGTATATGCCAAATGCAAACATTTTAAGAAAACAGTTTCATGAGTTTTGATAAATGTATAAAAGATGGACTCTTTTTGGGGTTCTTGGGTGTCTGATTGGTTAAGCATCTGACTCTTGATCTTCTAATTTTCTTATCTTTTCTCTGTCAGGAAAAAGAGTGAATGTTCTATTTAGTGCACTCTTCTGGGTTATCTGATTCTGGAAAGGGCCTCTACCTTTCATTGGCTTTGAGTTATTTTACAACTCTGTAAATTGCAGAAAATACATAACAATGCAAATGATCTTTTCCATAGAGATGTAAATAAATTTTGCCTGGTGCAGGTGCAAATTGAGTCCCCTCTTTCCCCAAGAAGCCCATTTTGCATCTATTAACACATTCATTTCAGCCTTCTTGATTTTCCATATGTCCAATATGTCTGTTCTTTGATTTCTCCATTGGACCATTTGCAACATTTTAAGGATTCCTCACTAATAGATGAGTTAAATAAAATCTTTGACATGTGGTCATTTTAACATTCTAACATTTGGTGTCTCTTACTCTCTTATCTTTTAATTTAATCAGGGGTAGTTCCTTCACTTTATAATACAGACCTTCTATTGAGCATCTCATATCTGTTTTCATATATTTAAAAAAATATTTACTTGAGAGAGACAAAGAGAGAGAGAGTGCACCCAAGTTGGGGGGAGGGACAGAGGGAGGAGAGAATCCCAAGCAGAATCCCTGCTGAGTGCAGAGCCTGATGCAGGGCTTGATCTCATGACCCATGAGATCATGACTTGAGCTGAAATCACCAGTCAGACACTTAACAAACTGAGCCACCCCTGTTTTCATATTTTTAATTTCCAAGAGTCCCCCTTTTTTTTGTTTCCTGAATGACAATTTAAAAAAAAGCTCTTCTTATTTCATAGATACAATATCTTATTTATTTTAGGATATTAATGATAGTTTGTTTTGATGTCATCTTCTTTTGCATGGTCTTATTTTCTTCCAATTTGTTTTTCTCTGTTTTGGTGGCTGACACTCATGTTGGTTGCTTTCCTCAGATGTCTGGTAATTTGTTATTCACTTCATTATTCACTCACAATCAATAGTGGGGCTATAAGACCCATAGGCAGTTTGGCCCCTGGGAGTGGTATTCAACATAGGTTGATCTGGCTGGGCTATTCTATTGGGAAACTTTCGATGTCAGCATCTTGGGGAATTTTCCCCAAAGAAGATCTTACCAATCTTGGGCTTATAGTATCTGCACATAGCTGACAGTTCTCTGTGTCTTAGAGTTCTGTCTGCAAATGTGTGCTTAAACCATTTACTTTAAAAATAGTTTCCACCCTGGACTATGCCTGGTGCCCCTGGTTCAGAGACTCTGCTTTATCCTCTCCAGAGAATAAGCCTCCAGGTTTCTGATTGGTGAGCGGAGAGCAGTCCCAGGCTGTGTGGAGTATGGGAGGGCATTTGCTTATTTGTTTTTTACAGACTCTCTGTTAATCCTGTTTTTAGTCCCACTTTTACCTCACTTCCAGCAGTACAAGACCCCTCCAATTCTTCTGTCTTTTAGGAGTCATGCAGGGTAATTTGGGTACTTCTTGGCATTACCTACTGCCAGCTAAGGATACAGTGTTCTTGAACCTTCTAAATCAGTTCCCACTCATCCATCTGTTTTCCACTTTCCAAAATTTTGATCCAGTGATTTCATCCTCCATATTCTCTGTCTTCATGGGTATATGTCTTCAAAAATTTACGTCTCATTATTTCAGGGGAGTTTCAAATGGAGCAAAAACATATGTTGTTTTCTATCTTGGCTTGGAATTTCAGTACATTTTTAATTTCAGTATTCATTTCTTCCATTTACCTGAGTGTGAAGAGGAAGGATTATGTTGTGAAAAGGCACAGACACCAGCCGGTGTTAAGTTAGAATTCTCTGTTCCCCATTATGAGCTCTATGCTACTGTTAAAGTCACTCCGTGTTCCTCACCTCAGTATAGTTATTTGTGAAGTAATCACTGGAAAGTATAATATCTATAACTTGCTTGCCTCTCCAGTTGTTTCCATTGATAAATTCTTTCCTTATATTCCTGAGAATATTAAATTTAGGGCCAGAACTCCCTACAGAGTTGTATTAATATGTTTCATTGAGAATGGGCAACACTTATTTGATGGCTGGTGAAGGAATCCTGCAAGCCTCCCTAAAGCAGATCTGTTTGTAATCTGGTGGGCATTAGTCAACCAGCTACATATTTAAATGTGGGAAGATTTTGAACTGTGGCTCCAAATTTTTCTGGTATTTGTGCTCAGTCCTCCTGGGGGCAACTTTACTTCTGCCCATTTAGACTCTGCAGTCTCCAAAGAAGCTGGCCGCCATATTGTTTTGCCTCTCATTTCCAAACTGAGTCTCATACAGCTAGACTCATCCTTATCCTATCAAAGAAAGATGAAATTATTGACATTTGTTTGAGGTTTCCATTGTTTTCTTTTTTCTTCCCTGACATCTATTTGCTAGAAGTTTCCCTCTTCTGGTGGAAGTGGCTCCTTCCTGCCTTCAGAGGAGGTTTCCTAACCTTCAATCACCTCATGTTCTCTCTGTTCTCAAGGCCCTTCAGATTTCCAGTCAGAGCTCTTGATATGTCACTTATTTTGTGAATATTTGTTCTTAAATATTTTTTTCCTCTCTACTCTCTCATGCTATATCCTCTTTGGGTGGACTCATGAGAAGATTTCTTTTAGGAGTGAGTACTGGAAATATCTGAGCCTCCCCTGAATATTTGGCTGAGTTTTATCTTACGGGTCTTTATGAATTATGCGGTATCTGTTTGACTCTCACTGGCTGCCTGGAAGCTCAGAAAGCATGTTTGACTCGTCCCAAGCAAGTGCATTGTATCCAACAATAAGCTCTTTGGATAATATCATTATCCTTAACTTCATGTTATTTTTCTCATCTTAATTTTCCTCAACCCTGATTTTCTCACATATTTATTTTCCAAAACTTATTTTCTATGCATTTTTTGTTATGCTGCAGCAAATCTTTGTAGAATGTGGTGATATATAAACATATGAATGAAGAGACAGGCAGCATAAAACTTTTTGCCTGCAGAGGCAACACAGGCCAGAAATAAATACAATTCCACAGAGGCTGGGATAAATCTGCAAAGGAGAGAGAGAGAGAGCATCACCCTGGAATGTTGGAGAAATCGGTACAAAAGTCTGTGATTGAAGTCAGTAAGGACATTTATAGTTTCCTGCAACCCTGGGTGTTCCTTCTAGACACTAAATCCTAAATTGGACAGACCACAAGTCTGACATAGCGAGTCTGATAGATTTAGAGAACTTCCTTCTCTGGATTCCATAATGAGCCAGGAACCTTGGAGAGACGTAGGCCAGTGTCAAGCCTCAGCTCTGGGGTTTAGCACAATATTTGTAACCTAATTGAGACTTGTGGTAGTGACATTTATTGCTCAACAAATATCCACGCGCTCTTGCACACACCCTAGTCTGCTTCCTTGCATTTTGGTGGGATTTCGTTCTGTGTGGAAGCACAAAACGGGTGTGGGTTCACCTTGCTGAACTTTTGCCATCTCCATAATGAGAAAGCCTTACTTACGCTGAATCTACAAGATGGTGAAGCCTCTGTCGACTTGGGTCTTGAGTGAGTGGGTAGAGCAAAGCCTCCGGTGACCCATGTTGGGCATCAACATGAATGAAGAGTAAATCTCAATTAAGTGAAGTTAGTGAGATTTTGGGGTAATACATTACTGCAAATGGAGCCGAGCCCAACTTCACTAATATAGCCCTCAGTTTCCATGGCAGTAAAATGGGAGTATGAATCACTCCCTGACAGATTTCTCTCTCTCTTTTTTAAGATTTTATTTAGTTATTATTTATTTATTTGAGAGAGAGAGAGAGAGAGAGAGAGAAAGAGCGAGCACAGGCAGGGGGAGGGGCAGAGGCAGAGGGAGAAGCAGACTCCCCACTGAGCAAGGAGTCCGACATGGGACTTGATCCCAGGACCCTGAGATCATGACCTGAGCCAAAGACAGATGCTTCACCAACTTGAGCGACCCAGATGCCCCTCCCTGACAGATTTCTTTTTTGAAGTTTAATAATAATACAAGTGGAGCTAGTGGCCCAGAACAAAAGCACTGCTATTATAATGATGATCATTCGTATCGATTTCTTGAACACAGTCAGAAGATGAGGGCTGATGCGCTCTGGCTTGAAGCAGGGCATGTAGTAAAACAGACAGAACAGAGTTCAGGGGATCAGACAGACCTGCAGTCATGACCTAACTCAACAAATCCACTGTGTGAATGAGTGCAAACAATTGAATCACTTTAAGTCTATGTCTCCAACTGTAAAACGTGAATAATTTTATCTCACTTGTGGCTTATCGTGAAGATTAAAAGAGCCTCTAAAGCTCCTAGCAAATAGGTTGGCACATAGGTGATTCCTTTCCTTTTGCTTCCCTGGATGTTTCCTTTCCCTGGCTGTCTCAAAGCAAGCCACCGGCTCCTTGTCATGGGAGATGCCTTCCTCTAGGGACCGGATGCTGGCCATTCAGTTAAGGACTGAGCAGTGCTGCTTTCCCAAGACGACCCAGCAATTCTCGTCACATTTCCCAGCAGGAATCACACAAGGAAGCTAGGTCTTACTGATGCCATAAGACTGATAGTATCAGGAGTTGTTCTGACTCAAGTCACTAGGAACTTTGGGGAGAGCGGTGGGAAGTTGAAGGGATGTTAGTCGTAGCAGGGGGGTGGTGGACGGTGATGGGGAGGCAGCAGTAAGCTGTGGTGGGGACACGAGCAGCAATGAATACAAGCCTCTTTCCTCTGCACCTCTCTCCCTCCCTGTTCACAGGTGTCTGGAGCACAGAGGCACACAGATTCCAGGGTCCACCCAAAGCAGCTACACCTGCAATGGGAAAGGGAGATTTAGTTGAAAAGTATCAAAGGGCAAAATGTTTCTAGGCTGGTCTTCTTGAAGTGTCTTGTATTTGTCTGTCCAGATGGCCTCTCCTCCCCGTGCAGGCTTCCTCTTGCCCCGTGCTAAGCTCTCCTGCCCTCCGAAGTCCTCCAGCTATGGGATTCATGTGGCGATTAATTAGGCCCAGCCTTGTGGCTCGTCTTCTACTGCTTTCTCGAAGTCCTGTTTCTCTCTTGAACTTATATTTGAATTTTCAAGTGTTTGGGTTTGACGTTACAGCTTGGGTTTCAAGTGCCCGGATGGCAAGGTGGCTTGGATTTCCATGGGTCCCCACAAACCTAGGATGGTGCCAGGAACAGGGCCTGGGCTTGGGAAGGACCCAGGGAACCTGATTTTGTTTAATTGTCATTTTGTTATGTGTCTGTACTCCTTTCTGGCCCCCCAGTTTCTGCTTCTGTCAGTTTATCTGTTTCTGTCAAAGTAGATCCTTGTCATGTTGGAGACGTATGCCCAAAATATTTACTAGTCCTTGTAAGAAGAGCTACTGGTAAGGCATAGACTTTTTTATTAGACTTTTCCACATGCTCTTTGCTGCCTTCACCAGCACTTGCAGTTGGCTTTCCACAAAGATACAAAACGTTCATCACTTATAAAAATGATGGGGTGGTACAATGAAGGTAGAAGAACAGGTTCATTTTAGGGGGAGCGATGTTGTCAGTCTGTTGTGCTCACAAACTTAGCATCTTCCTTCCTCAAGGCATGTTCCAAAAATTTGTGACTCAGGAAAAGGACAAATCCTACTATCTCATGGACTTGTGGATAGCAAAACTATTCAGGGCAGAACCCATGAATGCCCAGTCTCTTGTGTGCTTTTTAAGGTTTGCCCTAGCTAATTTGTTCAAAACAATCTGCTTCGTCGTGCTCTCTTTCCTATACTTTTTCTACTTTCAACTACAGCTGACCTTGAACAATAGGGGAAGGTTAGGGGCGCTGACCCCTGCACAGTTGAAACTCCACATATAACTTTCTTTCTTTTTTTAAAAAATTAAGTATTTTATTTATTTATTTGTCAGAGAGAGAGAGAGAGAGAGAGAGAGAGAGAGAGAGAGAGCGCACAAGCAGGGGGAGCAGCAGGCAGAAGGAGATGCACATTCCCTGCTGAGCAAAGGGTCTGATGAGGGACTCGATTCCAGAACCCTGGGATCATGACCTGAGCCCAAGCAGATGCTTAACTGACTGAGCCACCCCGGTGTCCCTGCATATAACTTTTGATTCCCTAGAACTTAACTAGTAAGAGCCTACTGTTGACCGGAAACCTTACCAATGACATAAATAGTTGGTTAATACATATTTTATGTATTACATGTATTATGTGCTGTATCCTTACAATAATGGAAGGGAGAGAAAAGGACATGTTATTAATAAAATCATAAGGAAGAGAATACATTTACAGTGCTGTAATGTATTTAAAGAATAGAGTAAAAAATCTTTTTTAACTGTATTTAGAGAATACAGTAAAAAAAGAATACAGTAAAAAAAACTTACATACAGAAAAAAATCTGTATGTAAGTAATGGACCTGCACGGGTCAATCCTGTGGTGTTCTAGGGCCCACTGTACTTTGCTGAGACATAATTCACCCACTTAGAGTGTATAATTCAATGAGTTAGTATATTTATGGAGTTGGGCAGCCATCACACATCATTCTAGAACATTCTCAGGACTCCCGAAGAAACACTATCCATTTGCATTCACTCTCCCTTTCTGCCTAATCCCCTCAGCTCTAGGCAATCACAGACTACTTTCTGTCTCCATAGATTTGACTGCGTGGGCCCTTCAAGACAATGGAATCCTACAATATGTGGTCTCTTGTGTCCGGCTTCTTTCCCTTGGTGTCTTTTCAAGAGTCAGCCATGTTGTAGAGCACATCAGTGCTTCATTCCTTTGTTTGGCCAAATAGCACTCCCTTGTATAGACAAATCACATTTTATTTACTCATTTATTAGTGCATTTTTGGGTGGCTTCCTTTTTTTGTCTGTTATGAATATTCATGTACACGTTTTTTGATGGATTCGTGTTTTCACTTTTCTTGGGTAAATACTTTGGACTGGAAATTGGGGTCAGGTGGTAACCCCGTGTTTGAGATTTCAGAAACAGCCAAACGACTTTCCACAACAGCTGCACCATTTTACAATCCCACCGGCAGTGTAGGAGGGCTCCCATTCCCCTACCTCCTTGCAACACTTGTTACTATTTGTCTCTTTGCTCAGTCTCCTTGAAACAACTGCGTGTGTCCCAGGTTTCTGTGGTTTTTTTGCTTCCTTCCTGGCTCCTCCCAAAGATGCCCATGGAGCGGGCTGAGCTCGGAGGAGGCAGCCACTGTGGGGACCAGGAAGTGCTCTCTGGGCAGGGTGCTCTCTGGTTCCTGAAGCCTCCTCTGACTGTTATGGGACAGCATATGCTCAGCCTTCCTTCCGGAGCTCCATCTGGAGGGTCAACTCAACATTTGGGGCTGCCCTTGCTGGCCAAGTACCCTGACTTGGAAGGAGAAGTTGGGAAGACCCCGCCCTCCCCCTCGCCCTCAGCCTCGAGCTCTGCTCTGGACCTTCCTTCCTGCTTCTTACCATCTTCCAGATTGGACAGGGGGTGAAATTGAATTCTGCTCCTTCTCCCACACAGCAGCAACCTCCAAGCCCTAGCTGTCACGTGTACAAAGACCATTTTCTTTTGTCCGTGGGGACTTTGAGGAACTCGATGAGACGGACCCTTCAAGCTTTGCTCTTGATAAACTAAGGCAGAGCTAAAGGAATTGCAAATCTCTGCTCTGACAAATCCTGTCTTTCAAGAGTATTAATCATACTTTGCATGCCAGGAGCAGATTATTCATTTCCTCATTCTTTTCCTTTGCATTCTTTCTGTAACAAATAGGAGTCCCGAGTGAATGAATAAATCTGAGTGAGTAGGATGAAGATTATATAGTCAGGAAGGCAGAAGAGAAAATTAATAATTTTCAAAATATTATTCCTGTTACATTGCTATCACTTCAGTGTGTGGTCAGGTTTTTCAGCCTATGAGCCATTGCCTAAAAAGATTTTTATCTAGCTTTAATATTGTAGTTTGTATTGTGATTATAAACAGTTTTTTTCCCAAACATAGAGCCTACTAAAAATATTTTTAATTATGCAAGTATTTCCTGAATGCATTATCATTATAAATAAAATTCAGATAGAGCTAAAGTCCCTGGTAAATATCACCCCTGATTCCAAGACCTTTGGTGAGATAACCATGCCTAGCTCTGATTTGTATCTTTCCAGATCTTTTCCTTATCCATTTATACATTGACACAGTTATCTTTAGATATAATAGGTTTGCTTTCTTCCTACATGAATGCTATTATTCTTTGTGTTTCATTCTGCAGCTTGCTTTTTCTTTTCAGTTTTGAAAGAATCCTGAAGGTTGTCAGTACAGATAACTTTACGTCATTTCTTTTAACTGCTACATAATATTCCATAGTACAGAAATATTTCAGGTTATTAAGCCAGATCCCTATTAATGGACATGTAAATGGATTATTATTTTTTTATTGCTACAAACTATGATTCAGGGAACATTCTGGTGCATCCTTCTTTCTGTATATACACAATGGTTTCTCTGGGGACTCAGAACAGAAATGGTTAGGTCAAAGGATATTCATATTCAGCATTTTAATAGATGCTACCAGACTGCCCAGCTGAAGGCCTGAATGTAGATTATGTTATTGAATGTGCTTTTTAAGAACTGCAAGTGTCTTAAATCCTCTACCCCGAGAGATTGTGATACACTCCTCCATTCCCTTGAGAGTCACTGATTTATACTTCAGTATGAACGCAATCACTGTGTTTTCTCGACCAGAGAAATCTACATTTAAAGGCTTACTTCTAATTGTGGAATAAAGCATGTTGTTTTCTATTGAAGTAATTTCAGGCATCAGTGAGCAAGTAAGGGAGGCATTTCGGGGTCGGAGGCTTTTCTGCGCCCCTGAAAATTATTCTATCATTGTTGCTGGCACTGCCCTGTGAGGCACGCGAAAGACCCTGGGCAACTCTGGTCTTCACATGTTTCGGGGAGCTGGGTTGATGCTCAAGGCTTGATCTGGAATGGGAAGCCCTCAGAGACAAGATGGTAACTCTTGGTAACTGGCTCTTCTTTGCAGAGCACAGACCCCCAAGACCGGACGGGAGAAGCCCAGAGCTGCTGGGAGCAAACACCATCCCAGGAGCACATAGAGCCCCACAGAGGAGGAAGAGCAGGGTCAGTCACATGCAAGCTGGGAGGGGTGCCGTTGGGCTGCAGCAGCAGGCTGGCTAAGGGGCACAGGCAGAGGCCTTCCTGAGAAGAGCTGAGAAAACAGAGCATGCAGCTGGTCAAGGAAGAAGTGGGCCAGGACCAACAGCAGCACTGGGCAGCATTTGTCCCTGTGGGGTCCTGGCCACAGGCTCCAGGGAGGGCTGGCTGGCCGAGAGGGCTCCAGACTTGAGTGTGTGCAGTGGATGGCGGGTCAGAGCTGGGAAATAAACTAGAACACACAGAAATCTCACAGCAATGCTGAGAGCAGATCTTAGCATCGCCCCTTGTGGTGGATGTGAAGACATGCTCAGAGACTGTTCCAGAGTCCTACGGGCAGAGTCTTGGTGTGCGCTCAGATCTGTCGGACCTGGAGATGCATGCTCAGCCCCAGGTGGGAGAACAGTACTTCTGTGTCTGTCCACTGTCTGTCTGTCCTGGGTGACTGTGTGCCTGGTGCCTGGGGGCACACAGTGAGTACTCAGCCTGTGTTTGATGAGTGACCAAATGAATGAATGAATGGAGGAGGACTCCCAACCTCCAGGAGGTCCCACCTGGAAGGATGACAAGGGATCTCCTTCATCCCTAAAAAGCTCATCTTGCAATTCTTCCCACAGGGGCAGTGCTAGTCCCATGAAGCCCACTTGCGAAGTGGCTGGGAGTTTGACAGGGTGACTGGTGTCAGGTGTGTGAGGAGAGGAGAGGCGCAGAGCCCACCTTCTGAGAGCAGAGCTGCGGAGGGGCTCCCTGGGGTGCGGGTGGGAGGCAGGGCGTGAAGTTCTGAGAATGGGGGTGGGGTGCGATCTCCCCACTTCTCTAGTTTTGATAGAAATCAGTCTGAGGGGGAAGTAACTTTCTCTCCCAGGTAATAGTAGATGGCATGACCCTTCACCCTCCCCGGCACCCAACTGTGGAAGTCTAGAATTTGCTAAAGGTCTGATATTGACCGCCTGGGTCTGAGATAAAAGGGGACCCTTCTGGAGCAGACATCACCGCCTGGCCATGAGGATGAACTATACTACCTGTGAGGATCTCAGCCAGACCTTGGTTCTACATCAAATTTATGGCCTCATGCCCAGTGACCCTATGAACAAAGGAGGAAGTCAAGGAGGATTTCCACTATAAATCCCTAGTTATGTGCATTGGCCTCCGAGAAGAAAGCTTGGTTTTGGCTCAGGATGAGGTCGCAAAGATCAGAAACAGGAGAATTCCCCTCAAGAGAACAAGAGCATTGTGATGATTCAGAGCTCACCAGAACTTCCCATCTTGGGAAGGCAGGACACTGGTTAGAGCTGGCCCTTTGCACCATCCTGCTTGGGTGCTAAGAAGTAACAAGAGCTCTCATTTATGGCTGGCTTCCTCTGGGCTGTGTCTGATGCACTCGTAATTTACCTCATCTTGACCAAACTCCTTTCCCCCTCATTTTACATGAGAAAACTCACGTTTGGAAAGGTATGGTACTTGGCTTAAAGTTATATAGCTACTCCGAGTAGAAACCAAGATCTTCACCAGGTTTGTTTGGCTCTAAAGTCTGAGGTTAACCCATCAACCCTCGAAGCTTCGCCAGGGTCCTGCTTTATGCCTCAAGAATCATTTCAAACTCTCCATACAGGTCAAGGGTACACGGAACAAAGAGAACTGACATTTATTGAGTGTCATATTTTTCACACATTCTTCATTTTCCCTCACAATAACTCTGCGAAATAGATTATGGACTGACGTTGCTATACGCTTGATTGCTTCAGTGGGAAAAGGGTTAGAAGTCAGAGAGTTTACGATTTGCAATTACACATTTACTTTTTAAAATGTTTATTTCAACTATGAAGTTTATTTTTAAACATGGCAAGTATAAACTAGGAGTTGAAATCCTGAGTGGTACATTAAAACCGAAGCTAAACGAAAGGGTTACAAGACCATCAAATTGCAGTGAAATTCACAACATCTAATAGGAACAAAAGTCCCCTCTCTCTCTCTGTCAGAGGGCAGATGGCCACGCGGTAAACAGTCTATGAGCTCCTCAGTTGCCCACACAACTGATTTTCTCTGTGCCCAATAAAGAAATGATAACAGCCACAGTCTTCATGAGGCAGACCATGCTCCCCAGTCAGTACATTTCCTATTATCCAGTTTATGTGGTAAAAACTGGAATGGCAATGTTGCTTTCTGGGCTTACTGAAGGCTTTCCTGCTGGAGCTTTCCAAATAGATCCTGTCTCCCTGAGAGCATTAGACCCCTGTCGGCAGTGGGGAAGAGGAGAGAAGAAGCTCCCAGGGCAGCTCGTCATTTCTTTCTCATCCTTGGACATTTAGTTAATTCCATTCCATTACCCTGTCTTTATGAGTTCCAGCTGAAAACAAAACAAGCCAAACCCCAAAACCCTTTTGCCCTCTCTGCCCTCAAGATAATGTGATTAAATGGGGCAGAACTGGCCAGGAGCTACACCAATAACCTCTTGCAATTTTGCTCTTAACCCATTAGGAAATACAATGTCTCCGCAGAGAATGGACTCATTTATCACATCTCCCCAGGACGTTTGCGCCTGACTGGGCTGGTGAGCAAAGCTCACTGCAAAGGACGCAATGAGGG
Source organism: Ailurus styani (assembly GCA_002007465.1). Lineage (NCBI taxonomy): Eukaryota > Metazoa > Chordata > Mammalia > Carnivora > Ailuridae > Ailurus > Ailurus styani. The sequence continues at coordinate 4,583,808 of LNAC01000094.1, forward strand.
AAAAGCCAGCACACCTGGGGAAGCTCAGATTCTGTTTTTCCACTCCGCAAGCAGTCTCCTTTGGCTCCGCTAAGTTACAGCAGAGGCAGGAGAACTGTTCAGTGGAGCTACGAGGTGGACAGTGGCCCCCCTGGAATGGAGCACAGAGCAACCCCGCAGATACCAACTTAAACCCATTGGGTGGCGGTAGTGGTGCGCATGGAGTACTTGGGCAGGAAGGGGACCCTATTTTCTGCCAACCATTTTTTCTGCTTCCTTCCATTCTCTACACTTTGGGGCAAAGAACACACACACTGTTAACTTCCGTGTGCTCTCGCCCCTTTATCTCTTTGTCTTGATCATCTGCCCTGCCTCCCCACGTTTACTAAGCTCTGTCACATTGACTTTCTTGCGCATCAAACTGGTTGCAGCCTCTGGGCCTTTGCCCCTGCTGTTTCCTCTACCTGAACTGCTCTGTCCCCAGATCTTGCATGCCTGGCTCCTTGTCCTTCAGGACTCAACTCAGATCACTTGTGCAGAGAGGCTTCCTAGTCTTTTTTTCTCTTCAACTTTCCTGAGGTGTAATTGACAAATACAATGGTGTGTATTTAAGGTAAACAACTCAATGTTTTGATATACCTATTTGTACAGTGTGAAATAATCACCACGATCAAACTAATTAATATCTCCATCACCTCACATAGTTGTTTTCCTTTTTTATTTGTTGTTGTTGTGACAAGACTTAAGATCTACTCTCTTAGCAAATTCCAAGTATATGGTACAGTATTGTTAACTATCATCACACTGCTGGCAATTAGATCCCGAGAAGTTATGCCTCTTGCTTAACTGACATTGTGCACCCTTTGCCCAACATTGCGTGGTTTTCCCACACCCCAGCCCCTGGCAACCACCATTCTACTCTCTGCGTCTGTGAGTGTGACTGTTCTAGATTCCACATGTAAGTGAGATCACGCAGCATTTGTCTTTCTGTGTCACACAGCACTTAGCACAATGTCCTTCAAGTTCATCCATGTTGCAAAAGACAGGATTTCCTTCTTTTCAAAAGAAATAATATTCCATTATATACATATATAAAAGTGGCATGCCGATACACAGGCATATATGTATTTATATAGCCATATATATGGTTGACAGAAAATAGGACCGCCTCCACATATACAGACACACACACACATATATACATACACATACATATATATATATATATGTATATATGTACGCATGCCACATTTTCTTTATCCATTCATCCATTGATGGACATTTAGGTTGCTTCCATATCTTGGATACTGTGAATGACACTGCAATGAACATTAGAGTGCACATATCTCTTTGAGATCCTGATTTCATTTTGGGGGAGTATATACCCAGAAATGGGATTGATGGATCATATAGTATTTCCACTTTTAATATTTTGAGGGCCCTCCATGCTGTTTTCCATAATGACTATACCCATTCACATTCCTACCTGTGAGTGCACAAGGACCCCCTTTTCTGCACCAGCACTTACCTTTCATCTTTTTGATAAAAGTCTTCCTGATCTTGACCACTTGATATAAGCTACACATCCCATCCCTATCCCCAGTCTCTATCATGTCTTTTTTTAAATCTTTTTTTTCTAGCACTTACCACTATCTTAGATTTTCTTGCTTAATTCCTTGGCCGTTAGTCTCATCCTTCTATAGAACACAGGCTTCTTCTTCTTCATCTTTTTTAAAGAAGAAATTTATTTATTTATTTATTTTAAAATGTTTTATTTATTTGTCAGAGAGAGAGTGAGACAGCACAAGCAGGGGGAGCAGCAGTCAGAGGGAGAAGCAGTTTCCCCGAGGAGCAAGGAGCCCAATTCAGGACTTGATCCCAGGACCCTGGGATCATGACCCAAGCTGAAGGCAGACACTTAACTGACTGAGCCACTCAGGCATCCCTAAAGATTTTATTTTTAAGTAATCTCTACACCCAACATGGGGCTCGAACTTACAACCCTGAGATCAAGAGTCGCATGCTCTACTGACTGAGCCAGCTGGGTGGCCCTAGAACACATGAGAGCTGGGGTTGTGACTGGTATGTTCGGTGTGTACGCTCAGCTTCTAAACAGTGCCTGGCACATAGCTGAAGTGAAACAAATATCTGTTGAATAAATACATTCTGTGTATAAGGATAGATGATGTGGTTCCCAGTCATGGAAGAAATGGGACCAAGAGGGGCACCTGGGTGGCTCAGTGGGTTAAAGCCTCTGCCTTCTGCTCAGGTCATGATCTCAGGATCCTGGGATCGAGCCCCGCGTTGGGCTCCCTGCTCAGCAGGGAGCCTCCTTCCTCCTCTCTTTCTGCCTGCCTCTCTGCCTACTTGTGATCTCTCTCCCTCTCTGTGTCAAATAAATAAATAAAATCTTAAAAAAAAAAAAGAAAGAAAAAAGAAATGGGACCAAGAGCTAGACTGACCTGAGCCTTGAGCACTTCCCCCTCATCCTCACACAAGACCTTAGCACTCCATAAGACCTTCTCCTTGTGTGTATCCATGGATCCTTTTTCTGACTACGCCTCCTCCTCCTGTTTTTGGCCATGGATTCCATTTTGCTCCCATTCACTATGTCTAGTTCTTGTCGCTGCTTCTCGATTCATAGCATTTGTGGGTCTGTTTTCCTTAGGAAATTGCCTGCATTTCCCTTCTGCTCCCAGCGCTGCACTGTTGACTCTCCTGCCCACCCTGGTCATAGCCAGTGGTCTCTTGGTTACCTGTGTGTGTGGGGGTGTTAAGATTTCACCTCTTTGGGAGCTCATCATCGATTGGGAAGGGTAGAGAAGAAAATGGAAAATTACCACTGAGAGGGCCAATTGTAAGCTTGGGGTGTTGGGGGAGCAGAGCAGAGAAGCCCCTAACCTGAGTCACATGAGGGAAATTCAGGAGGGCTGCCTGGAGGAAGTGGCATGGGCATAGAGTTTTGAGGGTATAGAGACATTTCAAGGCAAAGAAAGTAGGGGATATGGGTTCCAGGGAAAGGAAATTGAATATGGGAAGGAACAGAAGTGAGGCGAAATGGAATCCTAGAGATACTCTACAATATGGCTGGAATTAAGGGACAGAAGGAAGAAGAAGAAAGAGGGGCAAGATTTTGCTCTTCAGTAATTAGAAAATACAATGTTCCCCCCAAATTTAACTCACTTTTTACAATTATCAAAGAATACTTAGGGAATGTGTTAGTAGGTGAAACTAGAGTGCTTGGCAGGTTAGGATCATGGAGGACTTTGAGCCCCATGTTAAGGAGCATGTGGCTTGTCTTGAAGGCCTGGAAACCCCCGAAAGGTTATTAGCAAAGGACTGAAATGGTCGAATGTACATCCACCAGTAACAACCCCCAGGAGCGGCTCCATCTGCTTCTACAGAAGTTAGTGGGTTTCAAGGCGATACAGTTTTGTAAAAGGTAGGCTCAAGAAAGTGAAATACCACCCCTCCCCAGGACTTTTTAGAGCCTTTAATATGCTGCTGCTAATGAACCTTGAGAATCTCTAAGAAGGGGGAATAATGTATAGAGTTTCTTAGCTTTACCATGTGCCACATTTCCCCCCTATACTGTCCAGGACATAATTAATTTGGGCCCAGAGATTCAAACTCATTTAAAGGTGTTATTAGCTTTCTTCTTATTTGCGTAGTTGCTGTTTTCATTTTCTTTTATAAATTTTTTAAAAAGATTTTATTTATTCATTTGACACAGAGAGAGAGATTACAAGTAGGCAGAGAGGCAGGCAGAGAGAGAGGAGAGAGGAGGAAGCAGGCCTCCCTGCCGAGCAGAGAGCCCGATGTGGGCCTCGATCCCAGGACCCTGGGATTGTGACCTGAGTCGAAGGCAGCGGCTTTAACCCACTGAGCCACTCAGGCACCCTCGTTTTCTTTTAATGTGGTAGAAAAATTACCATGGATGTAGAGGTGTAGACCAACAGAGATGTATTACCTCCAGTTCTGTAAGACAAAAGTCTGACATGGGTCTCACCCGACTAAAATCAAGGTATCTTCAGGGCTATGCTCCTTTCCAGAAGCTCTAGGGGAGGATCTCTTTCCTTTCTCATTTGAGTTGTTGGCAGAATTTAGTTCCCTGTGGATGTGGGAATGAGATCCTCACGTCGTGGCTGGCCATCATCGGAGGGCTGTCCCTGGGTTCTGGAGGCTCCTGCATTCCTGGGCTCATGGTCCCCTTCCTCCATCTTCAAGGCCAGCAAAGGCAGGTGACATACCTCTCACATTTAGATTCTCTTCTTCCTCTTTCTTCTCTGACCACAGCCAGGGAAGGCTCTCCATTTTCAAAGACAAATGTGATTATTTTGGGGCCACCAAAGTATGCAGGACAATGTCCCCATCTCAAGGTCGTGCCCTTTATTACATCTTTAAAGTCCCTTTTGCCACAAAGTAATGTATTCACAGAGGCTGGAGATCAGGGAGTGGGCACATTGTTGGGGGGCTCTTACACTGCCTGCCTTTTCCAACCGTGTGTTTCATTTTCAGTACGATCAAGTTGCAAGGTTGATGACCATTTCCCCAGGATAGTTCTGCTTTCTTTCATTTTATAAATCTTAGAGCATTCCGGAAGCACTGAAACTTTCCTTGCATCGTCCATCTTTCTGCTCCAAAAAGTGAGTTAGTGGGCCAAACTTGTCTTCTCCTGGGTCATCAGCCCAGATGTCACCTGGGTCCCCAGCATCTCACAGATGTAGTTGAACTTGACTGAATCCAACTTGCTGGGCCTGTGATGATCCAGAGTTCTCTACAGGGCATCCATCTGCGGGTTTCTATGATTGTTCCCTGTCTTGGCAATCCTGCACCTGCAGGACACCACTCTACAAACCCCTAAGTCCCAGGATGTAGGACTCTGTTTCTTCCAAAGAAAGTGACTCATGGCCCCTCACAAGTCACAGTGTTGCAGCCTTTCCCCACCTCACTGGTTCATGTGATTTCTCCTCTCCCCTCTTTTCTCTTTTCCCTTGTCCCTTTGCAACCAAGAAATCTCCTTATTAGTCTTGTGCAAGACTTTTTTGGGGCAATATGAGAGGTCTCCCTTTTGGATGTAAGCTAATTCCCAAGCTCACTTCCTGGATGATCCCAGCTCAGAATCATAAAGGGGACCTGCCATGGTTTTGCATGGCGTCTGTGCAGGTAGGATGGATGTGAGGATTGAATGTTTCACCTTCCAGAGGCCAACCTTGAGTCCAGTGATCAATAGGTCAGCTACAAGTGGGGTGTCTTTCCCTCCAGCCAGATCCCTGTTCCCTCTCTTTCTGCATCCTTCTCCCTAAATCAGCACGTGGACTCTATAAGCCTAAGGTTTCAGAGTGCCTCCCACTTCTGAGTGGTAGGTTGAAGACAGTCTATAAAATAGAGAAAACCTGAACTGGTGTAAAATGGTGAAAGATTCCGGCCTTCTTTCGTGTCTGGAGCAACAAACCCCAGGACCTGCGATGTGAAGCGAACCTGGAATATTCATTTGTCTCAGCTACTTAACGCTTCATCTCCGAGGGGAGTGATGTGGAAGAGGCGGGGCCGTGAGTGAAAATGCTCCAGAATCCCGTCCTGTGGACACAAGAGGCATGGCACAATGCCTGAAACTGGAGCACACGGAGTGGTCCCATCCCAAAGGCCATGAACCCCAACCACGGAAACAGCCAGAGGACACTTAACCTTTGGTAGAATGTGGCGGAGCCGCCAGGACCGACAGGTAGGGACCAGTTTCACGGCACAGGTCTGACGGTGTTTGGCAAACCGGACAGTCAGCGAATTAAACATTCAACACGACGTGTTTCGGAGAATTAGCTCTCTCTGAATTGGCTTTTGACACATTCGCTACAGCCCACAGCTTCCATCCCGAGTGGCTTATTAAGGAATTTCTTTTGAACAAGTACGGAGCAATCCGTGTAAAGAAATCCTCCTCTGAAAGCAATTTTTATCTCTTTCTTTAGAAAGCCGGCTTATTTTCTCTGGCGGTTTTCAGATTATCCTGGGCTCTTGCCTTTCCTGATGAAATTTCTTGGGTGTCAGCCCCTGGGGACATTGACTTGACCTCTGGGGCGCTCCCTGTGGTGAGCCCATTTGTGTTTCTCAGGCGACATCTCCCTTCCCTGGTGGGAGGCTTGGAATTTTATGATGAGAATTTAGTTTCTTTTAGCTTCCCACTTGTCCTGAGCCACTGGATCATATTTATCTTTTATAGAATAAAAACATCTCTTTCTCCAAATTCTGGGATGGATGGAGCCTTTGACTGGCTATCCTGTCCTCCCCTATCAGGGACTCCAGTGTGACACTGTCACTCCTTTTCAAGGCTGTCATCACTTGGACATTGCAGCCTGCTCTCTCGTGTCAGTGGGAATTAAGCTGCTTTGCCCCTCGTGGTTTCCTCTGTCCTCATTGATGTTATTTTTGTGGTCCTTCACGGGTTGCTATGGTGCCTGGTTTCTTGGCAGCAGGAGACTGCCAGATTGTCCGGTCCCCTCCCTGTCCTGTCTGACCCCCAGCGGTGCAGAGGACTGTTTCGGGAAAGTCTTTGTTGGAGGGTTCATCCTGGGGGGCCCTTCCGACATGGAGGCTGCTTTGTGTCTCTCCTTCTGCCCTCACCGGAGGCTTGGCCCCGCATTGCCCTCCAGCGGCCTGCCTTTGGAGCATCAAGTCACTCCCTTACTCTCTCTCAGACCCGCTTCTTTACAGCAACATCCAGACCTCCACTGTGGCCCTCCCATGGTAAACACCACCCCACTGAGTTTTGCTGATGAATAGAATATCTTTTTTTAAAAAAAAATTCTCCCTGTAAATTCCCTCCACTTCATTCAATATTTATTGACTGTTTATTGTGTGCCCAGCCCTGTGCTCCATGCTGTGAGCGACATGAAAAGGATAAACGTGGATTTGGCTTGAGGACAAGTGGTGATCTCGGTGGGACCCGAGATTAATGTGCAGGGGGCTCTGAGACGCATAGAACAAGAATTGAATATAAGCCACAGGCAAAGGTGTAATGAATGTTGAGGGGTTCAGAGAAAATATAGCTGGGTGGGTTGAAAGGATGGAGGCTGGTCTGGGGGAGAGCTGTGGATTGAAACTGGTCCTTGAACAACAGGAAGGATGGGGTTAGACAGACTGGGAGGGCAGGAGGGCGAGGAAGGCTCGCAGAGGCAGGAGCCAGCCGTCAGTCCCCCTGAAGGACGATGGCGGGTGGGAGGGTCTGCACAGAAAGCCGTCCGGCCCCACTGGCCAAGTTGCCCCTCACAGTGATTTTGCAGTAGTGATGGTTTCCTTGGGACTATGTGTCATTCATGTTTGCAAGTTGTGGTAATATTTGGACAGAATTAGAGTCGTTTTCGTTTTGCATCACGTCGTGTCTCCCTGAGAATTTTTGATAGTTTTTCAGAACTTCATTTTTTTCTTACATTCTTTTTTCTTTTGTGCATAAAGTTATTCTTAGCCATAACTCCCTCTTCTATGCTTTTTAGAACAAGGACAGTGTGGATCACTGTAAATGCCTAATGGGATTCGTTTGCAAAATAATATTAGACAAAAATGGATGCACGTATCTGCATAAGAAAAGGGCTAGAAGGAGCTTCCGAGGCGCTTTATTGATTGTCATGGAATGGGTGGAATTATGGGTATTCTTTACCTTTCCTTTCCGCTGTGTGTATTTTCACATTTCTTTCATAGGAATGGATTGCTCTTATAAAAGGAAATCAACAACAATGGAAACTCATCAGCAAAAGAAATTGCAGAATAAAATTTTCTGGACTTTTTCGGGGGCTGGAGGTCCTTGATTTTCAAGTTTTGAATTCATTTAAGGTCAATTATGTCTGCTCTGTTGCTTCGGCCACGCTTCCGGTTTCTCTACTGTTTGAAGGATTTAAGACTTGCACGCTGGCCAGCTTGCTTTCAGCCAAATTGTTTTCTGCCCCATTGCCAGGGTTCGTGATGGACAGTCTGAGCAGGCAGCCAGGCATGGATGGAGCAGGCGGTCACCTCTGTGAGAGCCTTTATGTCCAGTTGTAGTGGCCTTCAGCCTGCCATGCATCAGAATCTCTGGGGGAACTTTCCAGATCTGCAGGTGCCTGCAGATTCTGAACCATTAGTATTTTCAGGCATTAGTACTTAAAAGAAAAAAAGAATTCCTATATGCCTCCAGGGATGAGACCCAGTGAGCTGAATATCCCTGTGTGGCTCCCTCTTTAGCCTGTGCACTGGCTGGAACCATTCTGCTTTCCCTGGGTCCTGTCTCTCAAGCTGCCGTGCGGGGACCTCCACACAGAATCGGCCAGGAAAGCCTGCTCACCCCGCTGAACCCTGGGCCCCTCTGCAGACATTGAATCATAATATCTGGGTATTGGATCCAAGCATCCAAATTTTCCTAAGCTCTTCCTAATCTTTCACACTGTATTTGAAAATTTGAGAACTGTTGTCGTGTGTCTCTAAATGGCTCTTCTTTTTCTCTTTTCACCTGTCTCTCCTAGCACATTGATTTTGTTAATCCTTCATGGGATTGGCATTTCTTTTTTTTTAATTTAAATTTTATTTTTTAAGAGATTTATTTATTTTTGAGAGAGAGAGAGAGTGTGTGTGAGAAAGAAAGCATGAGCAGGAGGGGCAGAGGGAGGAGAGAGAGACTCTTATGCAGACTCCTAACTGAGCATGGAACTGGACGCCGAGCTTGATCTCATGACCCTGAGATCAGGACCTGAGCTGAAACCAGAGTGGGATGCTTAATTGACTGTGCCACCTAGGTGTCCCTTTAAAAATTTTTTTTATTTTAATTGAAGTATAGGTGACATATAATATTCAATTAGTTTTAGGTGTTCAACATAGTGATTCAACAATTATGTACATTACAAGATGTTCATCGTGGTAAGTGTATTATAGTATTATTGACTACATTCCCTATGCTATAATTTTCATCCCTGTTTATTTTATAACTGGAAGTTTGGAAGTTTTGGAAGTTTTAAACCCTTCATCTATTTCATCTACCCTCCCTCCCTCCCTCCTGTCTGGCAACCACCCCTTTCTTTGTTCTTTATATTTGTGAGTCTGTTTGTGTGTGTGTGTGTGAGTGTGTGTGTGTGTGTGTGTTTTTTAATTTTATTTTTATTCTTTGCCCAAGGGGTACAGGTCTGTGGATCATCAGGCTTACATCTTTCACAGCACTCACCAAAGCACAAACCCTCCCCAATGTCCATAACCCATCCACCCTATCCCTACCCTCCATCCCCAGTAACCCTCAGTTTGTTTTGTGAGATTAGGAGTCTCTTATGGTTTGTGTCCTTCCCCATCCCATCTCGTTTCATTATTTTTCCCTCCCTACCCCTCAAGACCCCCCACCCTGCCCCTCCAGTTCCTCATATCAGAGAGATCATATGATAATTGTCTTTCTCTGATTGACTTATTTCGCTCAGCATAATACCCTCCAGTTCCATCCATGTCGTTGCAAACGGAAAGATTTCGTTTCTTTTGATAACTGCATAGTATTCCATTGTATATATATACCACTTCTTCTTTATCCATTCATCCGTTGATGGACATCTAGGTTCTTTCCATAGTTTGGCTATTGTGGACATTGCTGCTATAAACATTCGGGTGCACGTGCCCCTGNCAATCTTTGGGCTATTGTGGACATTGCTGCTATAAACATTCGGGTGCACATGCCCCTGAGGATCACTACCTTTGTGTCTTTAGGGCAAATACCCAGTAGCGCGATTGCTGGGTCGTAGGGTAGCTCCATTTTCAACTTTTTGAGGAATCTCCATACTGTTTTCCAGAGTGGCTGCACCAGTTTGCATTCCCACCAACAGTGTAGGAGGGTTCCCCTTTCTCCGCAACCTCGCCAACATCTGTCATTTCCTGACTTGTTGATTTTAGCCATTCTGACTGGTGTAAGGTGGTATCTCGCTGTGGTTTTAATTTGTATTTCTCTGATGCCGAGTGATGTTGAGCACTTTCTCATGTGTCTGTTGGCCATTTGGATGTCTTCTTTGGAGAAATGTCTGTTCATGTCTTCTGCCCATTTCTTGACTGGGTTATTTGTTTTATGGGTGTTGAGTTTGAGAAGCTCTTTATAGATTTTGGATACTAGCCCTTTATCTGATATGTCATTTGCAAATATCTTCTCCCATTCTGTCAGTTGTCTTTTGGTTTTGTTGACTGTTTCCTTTGCTGTGCAAAAGCTTTTAATCTTGATGAAGTCCCAATAGTTCATTTTTGCCCTTGCTTCCCTTGCCTTTGGTGAGGTTCCTAGGAAGAAGTTGCTGCGGTTGAGGTCGAAGAGGTTGCTGCCTGTGTTCTCCTCGAGGATTTTGATGGATTCCTTTCTCACATTGAGGTCTTTTATCCATTTTGAGTCTATTTTTGTGTGTGGTGTCAGGAAATGATCCAGTTTCATTTTTCTGCATGTGGCTGACCAGTTTTCCCAACACCATTTGTTGAAGAGACTGTCTTTTTCCCACTGGACATTCTTTCCTGCTTTGTCGAAGATTAGTTGACCATAGAGTTGAGGGTCCATTTTTGGGTTCTCTATTCTGTTCCACTGGTCTATGTGTCTGTTTTTGTGCCAGTACCATACTGTCTTGATGATGACAGCTTTGTAATAGAGCTTGAAATCTGGAATTGTGATGCCGCCAACTTTGCTTTTTTTTTTCAACATTCCTTTGGCTATTCGGGGTCTTTTCTGGTTCCATATAAATTTTAGGATTATTTGTTCCATTTCTTTGAAATAAATTGCTGGTATTTTGATGGGGATTGCATTAAATGTGTAGATTGCTCTAGGTAGCATAGACATTTTCACAATATTTATTCTACCCATCCATGAGCATGGAATGTTTTTCCACTTCTTTGTGTCTTCCTCAATTTCTTTCATGAGTACTTTATAGTTTTCTGAATACAGATTCTTTGCCTCTTTGGTTAGGTTTATTCCTAGGTATCTTATGGTTTTGGGTGCAATTGTAAATGGGATTGACTCTTTAATTTCTCTTTCTTCTGTTTTGTTGTTGGTATATAGAAATGCAACTGATTTCTGTGCATTGATTTTATATCCTGACACTTGACTGAATTCCTGTATGAGTGCTAGCAGTTTTGGAGTGGAGTCCTTTGGGTTTTCCACATAAAGTATCATATCATCTGCAAAGAGTGAGAGTTTGACCTCTTCCTTGCCGATTTGGATGCCTTTTATTTCTTTTTGTTGTCTGATTGCTGAGGCTAGGACTTCTAGTACTATGTTGAATAGCAGTGGTGATAGTGGACAGCCTTGCCGTGTTCCTGACTTTAGGGGAAAAGCTCTCAGTTTTTCTCCATTGAGAATGATATTCGCTGTGGGTTTTTCGTAGATGGCTTTGATGATATTGAGGTATGTACCCTCTATGCCTACACTATGAAGAGTTTTGATTAAGAAAGGGTGCTGTACTTTGTCAAATGCTTTTTCAGCATCTATTGAGAGGATCATATGGTTCTTGTTCTTTCTTTTATTAATGTCTTGTATCACATTGATTGATTTGCGAATGTTAAACCAACCTTGCATCCCAGGAATAAATCCCACTTGGTCGTGGTGAATAATCCTTTTTATGTGCTGCTGGATCCTATTGGCTAGTATTTTGTTGAGGATTTTTGCATCCGTATTCATCAAAGATATTGGTCTGTAATTCTCCTTCTTGATGGGGTCTTTGCCTGGTTTGGGGATCAAGGTAATGCTGGCCTCATAAAAGGAGTTTGGAAGTTTTCCTTCCAATTCTATTTTTTGGAACAGTTTCAGGAGAATAGGTATTAATTCTTCTTTAAATGTTTGGTAGAATTCCCCTGGGAAGCCGTCTGGCCCTGGGCTCTTGTTCGTTGGGAGATTTTTGATGACTGCTTCAATCTCCTTACTGGTGATGGGTCTATTCAGGTCTTCAGTTTCTTCCTGGTTCAGTTTTGGTAGTTTATATTTCTCTAAGAATGCATCCATTTCTTCCAGATTGTCAAATTTGCTGGTGTAGAGTTGCTCATAATATGTTCTTAGAATTGTTTGTATTTCTTTGGTGTTGGTTGTGATCTCTCCTCTTTCATTCATGATTTTATTAATTTGAGTCCTTTCTCTTTTCTTTTGGATAAGTCTGGCCAGGGGTTTATCAATCTTATTAATTCTTTCAAAGAACCAGCTCCTAGTTTCATTGATTTGTTCCACTGTTCTTTTGGTTTCTATTTCATTGATTTCTGCTCTGATCTTTATGATTTCTCTTCTCCTGCTGGGTGTAGGCTTTCTTTGCTGTTCTTTCTCTAGCTTTTGTAGGTGTAGAGTTAGGTTGTGTACTTGAGACCTTTCTTGTTTCTTGAGAAAGGCTTGTATTGCTATATACTTTCCTCTTAGGACTGCTTTTGCTGTGTCCCAAAGATTTTGAACAGTTGTGTTTTCATTTTCATTTGTTTCCATGAATTTTTTTAATTCTTCTTTAATTTCCTGGTTGACCCATTCATTCTTGAGTAGGGTGTTCTTTAGCCTCCATGTATTTGAGTTCTTTCCAACTTTCCTCTTGTGATGTGTGTGTGTTTTGTTGTTGTTTGTTTGTTCATTTGTTTGGGATTGGCATTTCTAAAGCTCACCTTTACCTGGTGGGTGACCACCATTCTTCTAGAGACAGATTATAACCTAATCCAAAACTGTGTGGTTTGGGTTGAAAGATACATTTTTTAGATTAAAACATCTATTTCATAAATTGAGCCTATGATAGGTATATATTTCCCTGTTATAAGAATAATATAGTCTTAATATAAATATTTGGAAATACAAAAAAGGAGAAATTGGGACCATACAAGTGCTCATATTGTCATTTCTCAAAGACAATAGCTGCCTACTATTTCATGCCTCTATTTTTGTCTTTTTAAAAATATATAGGACTTCTTTTTTTAGAAGATTTTTATTTATTTGTTTGAGAGAGAAAGAGAGAACAAGAACAGAGTAGAGTGAGAGAGAGGAAACAGACTCCCTGCTGAGCAGAGAGCCTGATTCGGGGTTTGATCCTAGGACCCTCAGATCATGACCTGAGCCAAAGGCAGACACTTAACTGACTGAGCTACCCAAGCACCCCCATATATAGGATTTCTTTTTTTTTTTAAAGATTTTATTTATTTATTTGAGAGAGAGAGAGCAAAATTACAAGTAGGCAGAGAGGCAGGCAGAGAGAGAGGAGGAAGCAACCTCCCTGCTGAGCAGAGAGCCCAATGCGGGACTTGATCCTAGGACCCTGAGATCATGACCTGAGCCAAAGCCAGCGGCTTTAACCCACTGAGCCACCCAGGCGCCTTCAAGCTTTCTTTCTGCTTCTCCTTCTGCCTCTCCACCCTGCTTGTACTCTCTCTCTTTCAAATAAATAAATACAATCTTAGAAAAAAGAAATGCATTTGCCCACTTAAGTTATAAAATATGTTGGTTAGGAGAAATTAAATTTGCTAACTAAGCTGTAAGATGACCTCACTAGCTGCGTGTGAATTTAAACTGGTGTGTATACCCCGAGGGTTCTATTGGATAAATATTTTCAGGGCCTTGGTGATTGATTCACAAGAGTGAGGGAATGGTAAAAAAAAAAAAATCCCTGGAGCTGGAGCTATAAACAACAAAGTTTTATTTCTTGCTCATGCTTCAGGTTCACAGTGGCTTAGCAGGGGGATCTGTGCCAACCAATTCTTCTTCACTCAGGGTCCACAGTTCACCATTTGCAACATCTTCAATTACCAAAGGTGGGGGAAGGAAAGATGGAGACACAATGGCTCTTACATACTGATATTTTATTGGCCATTGTAACACATACCCCTGCTGACCATTCGGGGGGTAGGTCATGGTCCCTTGATCTCAGAAGTGGAGGGAACCAGTACCTTCCATGGAAAATACTTCATCAGAAAGTGCATAGAGGCTCTGGGCAGGTGGCCCTGAAAGAGGAGGAGGCCTGAGGAAGGGGAATGTTGGGGAGGGTAGCCAGGAATTTGGTAGCTGAGTGTGGCTTCTCCTTCTCTTTGCCAACTCACCAAAGTTATGAATATTCTACTTTCCCCCCAGTTTTTTTGGTTCTTCTGGTAGATTTCAGCCCTTTCTTTGCTCGTCCAGTCTTCCCTCTTCCATTGGGAAGGTAATCAGATTCCAGAAAAGAGAATCATGCAAGCAGTCCACCCCTGTATATTATGCCCACAGGGATCAGCAGCCAGATTCATCTAATCAGAGGGCATCTTGCCTGGGGTCAGAGAGGGATAACCCAGCTTCCATAGTCACAGGGATTCACTGGACATCACCGTATGTCACCATTTGGCTAGGGGTCTTAGAAGGGGAAGAACCACTGTGACTTTTGGGAAATTTAAAATTTACAATTACACCTCAGTTATCTTGAACCTCTAAAAAATGAAAAGCTTTAAACAGTTAAGTGAAAGAGTGTCACACACTTATGTGCAATTTTAATAGAGCATTTAATATGATTCTATTTTCTTTCCTTTCTTACATTGAAACTATCCTGCTTCAACACATTATTTAAATGGTTGCCCTAGAGTTTGTGATATGCATTTACAACTAATCTAAATATATTTTCTTATAATACTGTATTACTTTATGAGTAGTACAGGTACTTTATAACAGAGTATTCTCAATTCCTTCCACCCATCCCTTAAAATATCATTTCATAAGCTATAATCACTAATATATTGTTACTATTATTACTCTGAACAATAATTTAAGAATTAAGAATTCATAAGAATTCTTATATTAAGAATTAAAAATAAGACTTTTAATTTATTTTCATTCATTCCTTCTCATAATAATCTTTTTTTTTAAAAGATCTTATTTATTTATTTGGCAGAGAGAGACAGATCATAAGCAGGCAGAGAGGCAGGCAGAGAGAGAGGAAGAAGCAGGCTCCATGCCGAGCAGAGAGCCCAATGCAGGCCTCTATCCCAGGACCCTGAGACCATGACCTGAGCCTGAAGGCAGAGGCATTAACCCACTGAGCCACCCAGGCACCCAATAATCTTTCTTTTTGTAGATCCAAGTTTTTCTGTCATTTTCTCTTTGAAGAATTTCTTTTAACTATTTCTGCAGGGCACGTCTGCTGGTGATATATTTTGTTTGTTTTAGAAAATATTTCTCTTTTATAGCCTTGCTGGATTCCGAATTCTAGGTGGTGCTTTTCTTTCAAAACTTTAAATATATCATTCCACTCTCTTCTTGCTTGCATGGCTTCTGATGAGAAGTCTGTGGTAATTCTTACACTTGTTCCCATATAATTAAGTTGTCCATTCTCCCTTCTATTTCTTTCAAGATTTCTTCTTTGTCTTTAGTTTCCTGCAGTTTGACTATGATATACTTTGTGTAGGTTGTTTTGATATTTATCCTGCTTGGCCTTCTCTGTGTGTTCAGAATCTGTGGTTTGATATCAATTGTTAATTTTGGAAAATTCTCTGCCATTATTACTTCAGATCTTTTTCTCTGGCTCATACTCTCTTTCTTCTTCATCTGGCTTTCCAATGAAACCTTTTGAAATCATTCCAGAGTTCTCAGATATTCTTTTTTTTTTTAAGATTTCATTTATTTATTTGACAGAGAGAGGAAGATCACAAGTAGGCAGAGAGGCAGGCAGAGAGAGAGAGGAGGAAGCAGGCTCCCTGCTGAGCAGGGAGCTGGATGTGGGGCTTGATCCTAGGACCCTGAGATCATGACCTGAGCCAACGGCAGAGGCTTTAACCTACAGAGCCACCCAGGCGCCCCTGTTTTTCTTTTAATTCTTTTTTTCTCTTTGCATTTTGGTTTAGGAAGTTTCTACTGACTTATTTTCAGGCTCATTGATTCTTCCTCAGCCATGTTTAGTCTAATGCTGAACCCCTCAAAGACATTTTTGTTACAGTGGTTTTGATTATTAGCATCTCCTTTTGATTCTTTCTCAGAGTTTCCATATCTCTGCTTACATGAGCCTTCTCTTCTTACGTGTTGTGTACTTTTTCCATTAGAACTCTTAACACATTAGGGGCGTTTGGGTGGCTCAGTTGGTTAGGCGACTGCCTTCGGCTCAGGTCATGATCCCGGAGTCCCGGGATCAAGTCCGCATCAGGCTCCCAGCTCCGTGAGGAGTCTGCTTCTCCCTCTGACCTTCTCCTCTCTCATGCTCTCTCTCTCACTCTCTCTCTCTCAAATAAATAAATAAATAAAATCTTAAAAAGAAGAACTCTTAACACATTAATTACAGTTATTTAAAATTCCCTGTCCAATAATTCTAAAATCTGTCTCATAGCTGAGTCTGTTTCTGATGCTTGTTTTGTCTCTTCAGACTTTATTTTTTTCTGGTGTTTTAGCATGCCTTGTAATTTTTGTTTAAAAGCCAGACATGATATGTTAGGTAATAGGAACTGATGTAAATAGGCCCTTGGTGTGAAGTTTTATGTTGCTCTTGCTGGGAACTGAGTTGTTTAATGCTTGCTATAGTTTAGGAGGCTTAAAATTCCTCTTTCAAATTCCTTATTTTTGTCTTCCCTTTTGTCTTTAGATCTCCCTAGATACTCCACCTAGTAGAGTCTTTGCCTTGAGCTCTTTCACTTATAATTCACTAATCCACCACTGGGTAATATTGGAGGCTTGCTGGTATGATGGGAAGGGGTGGGAAAGGGAAGTGTTCTACAATATTATGAATGAATTTCAGTCCTTTGGTTGGTCTGTGACCTTCACAAATGTTTCCTAGCTTTTCACCCTCCTTAGGTGAGACAGTGTGTCCAGGGTGGCTGGAGATGGGTCAGGCTCTGGGCTTCTCTCCTGGAGAGGAGGCTTTTGTTAGAGAGGTTCCTTTGGCTTATCTAAAAATAGTGACCTTTCCCTTCCCCTGCTGCCAAAATCATAGGATCTTTCTCAGCTCGTCACCATGATAGTGTAAAGCCCACAAGAGCACAGCCCCACCCCTCAAGCCTACAGCCCCTAGGAGCTTCTCGCTCTCCCCTTTGTCCACACTCAACCTTCAGGAGTTCATCAGAGTTTTCACTGAGGTGCTCCTACCAGTTTATGGCTGCAGCAGCTTTGACTCAAGGTAAGCTGACTTACCTTGTCACTTGGCTGTGACTCTGGATTTGTCTGTCTCTCCAGATTTTGGGGTGACAGTTTGCCCTGTGACCTCAATTCTCTAATGGGTCTCAGAAACGTCACTGGTTTTCACTTGGTTCACTTTTTTTCATGTTGTGAGCATGGGAGTAACAGCTTCCAAGCTCTTCACATGTTGGAATGGAAACTGGAAGTCCCTTGAGTGCAATTTTCAGCATAAAATGAAACAACAAAAAAGTTGCAGGAAAATATGTGGCCCTACCTCATTCTTGCAGACATATAAGTATATAGAAGATATATATGTATTTATATGTTGGTGTATTTGTAGGTAAAGAATGCCAAAGGTGCACACCCAATTGTTAGCAGTAGTTACTTCAGAGGACTGGGATAGAGAGGGATGGGGAATTGCCCCTTTTATACTTCACAATGGATGACCTACAACAATAAACAGGTATTATTTAACTAAAACCATTAAAAAAAAAGCATTTCGCAGTATGGAAGCAAAGGGACATAGTTCAAAGGAAAACAAACAGGAACAATTGGGATGGTAACTGGAAAAACTGAAGGTTGCAGGTGAGATTGGGCAGTGAATGAAAACGATAATGAGTTGCTTGTGCTGAGTGCTCATTACAAAGAAAGCCCTCAACAAGGGGTTTTGTGTTCGTTCCCAATTTAGTCGTTGCACCGGTGGTCCTGTGCCCATTAGCTGATGAAGATCCTGAAGCTTACGCCGAAGAAGAAATGCATCCCAGGGGTTAATAGCTGGAAAGCGGCGGAGTTGGGATGTGAACCGAGTTTTGAGCCCTCTAGAGGGCGCTCCAAGGACCACTTCCGAGCAACACGTTGCCGGCAGGACAGAAAGCTGAAGAGATCAAGGCATCTGGTGGACTAGGGCAACTAGTTCCTTTACTGCAGGGGCTGAGAGTTTCATACTTAAAGAAGAGGCGTGCGTGCTGAGAGGATACAATGCAGTTTCCATCTGAGCACTAGCTATATAGCACTGGACCGTGGGATCAGATGGAAGTCCTCACTCCTCCGTCCCTGATGAAGAGTTGTACAACAATGCTCCACCAGCTGCGCAGGAGCCAGAAGGCCCCTCAGGGGGGCTCCAAAATGGAACCTGGACTGCAGGTCAGTGCTTCCCAAGTATGGTCTGGGAACTGGAGAGGAATGCAGATTCTAGAATTTCCCCCCTCCCCCAGGCCGTCAAAAGCAGAAGCCTTGGGAGTGGAGCCCAGTGATCGGTGTTTTGAATTGTCCTCCAGGTGATTCTGAAGCAGGCTCACATCTGAGAACCACTGGGAAGGTTATTGGCCGATTGAACTAGCCTGAAGCTATTTCCCAAACTCCACAAGAGACACGGAGGAAAAGCCAGGTTGCTCTTGGTAGAAGACACAAGTGTCAATTTATGTGGTATCAAGGAGCAGCCTTCGGTCTTGCTCTTTTCTCCGTTTTAACTTCTCTCATTACCTTTGGCAAGATGTGAATCTTTTATGATACATTATACATATAAAATGCTACATGTTTTTTATACATATATACTATAGCATATCATATCTAGAAGTATAATATATACACAGTACATATTAATATGTTATAGTATATTATATATGTGTGTAGAATCACGAAAGTGTCACATTCTTCCAAAGCTAAAGAAAAGGCTAAAGACAAATACAGACACATGCATGCATATTTCTCCAATGGCTTTTCAAGACAGTTGGATTAGCTTCTGCTTCTGTCAGGAATGCATTACATTGCCCATCTTACCACATCTTCATCAACACTGGGCATTTTATTTATTTATTTATTTGTTTGTTTATTTATTTTTAAGATTTTATTTTATTTATTCAGAGGGGGGAGAGAGGGAGAGAGAGAGAGCAAGTATGCCTGTGGGGAGAGGGGCAGAGGGAGAGAGAGAATCTCAAGCAGACTCCCTGCTGATTGTGGAGTCCTTTGTGGGGCTCTACCTTAGCACTCTGAGAACATGACCTGGGCTGACATTGAGAGTCAGACCCTCAACTGACTGAGCCAGCCAGGTGCCTCAACACTGGGCATTCTATACTCAATTTTTATGCCAAAAAGAATTTTCATATTTATTTGATTCCCAAATGGAGTTGAATATTTTCCCATGTGTTGATTTATTACAATTCTTCTTTTTTAAAACTGCATTCTTTGTGTTTTTTATCAGTCTATATCAGTTTTAGCTATTAAAGATTAACTATATGTATTTCATATTTACTAGGATGTATTTTTACCGGGATATATCCACCTTTTCTCCTTTGTGAGCTCTATTCTTTTGAGCTTAGAAATTTCTTCTCTTTGGTATGTTTAACCCATGTTCAGTTCAGTTTTTTTTAGTTTATTGCTGTTATATTTTTAAATATTTAATGTTTTAGTCTATTAATTTAGTTTTCAGTTTCTCTACCTTTGTGCCTCTTATTTTGACAAGTGAGTAATATCTTGGAAACATGCAACTAGAAAACATACAAAGTGTTTCTTATTTAAGAAAATCCTTCAAAAAATAAATATTTTTGCAATGCAAATAATCTCCCCTCATTTGTGTGATTTCCAAGTTTGGATATTTCTTACAGCATTTTCACACTTAGAATAGGTGTAGATGAAGAGGCAGCAGACCTGATGTTAGAATCAGCCCTGCCTCAGCTGCCTGGGCTCAAATGTGGCTCAAATGTGGATCCTGGTGCTTTTTCCCTTGACCTTATAGAGTTAAGATCTTGAATGTGACGGCACCTTGGCCACATAAATGGGCCATAAAAAAATGCAAGGTGTGCATCTGCTTTCCTAGCCAGATGCCAGTTACTGTAGGGTAAACAAAGTCACCCCACTACAGGAAGGTCTGGCCCAGAGGACGTCACAGTTATTTTCCCTGGTCCCCATGCCCAATCCATACACTGGCTAAGAAGCAGTAAAAATTGGGGGGGGGGCATTTGGTTCATGACAGTGCTGCATTGAACATAATTAAAAATTCAGAGAGCAGATGTTGTGGGAATGGGGGACACGGGAGGCTGAAAGCCCCACCCACATACCAGGTAAACAGAGTCCTCAGAAGCTCCCCCTTCCCTAGCTCCAACAGCCCAAACACATTCCCACAAAGCCAGCTTGCATTTACAGGCAGAAGTCGTGGCATTTCTCATTTGAAACAGCTGTTCTGGGGGTGCCTGGGTGGCTCAGTTGGCTAGGCATCTGACTGTTGATTTCAGCTCAGGTCATGATCTCAGGGTTATGAGATATAGCCCCATGTCGGGCTCCGCACTCAGTGTGGAGTCCGATTGAAATTCTCTCTCTCCCTCTGCCTCTGCCCCTCCCCCCTCGAAATAAATAAAATCTTTGAACCAGCTGTTCTGAATGGAGCCCATGAAAAAACATTTTATTCCATGTGTATATTTTCAAGATGCACAGAGACTATGAAGCCCCTGTTTAACCCCAGGTGGAGAGGGGACCTCCACTGGCATCTCCTGCTTGGCTTCCCTCCCTCTGTGGGAGGAAAGGGAAAGCCCCATACCATTAAATGGAGGTTGTTCCCTGCAGCCTCTTTCTCACCTGGGGTTAGCTGGGCGAAGCTCAGGTGTTCAGATTTCTTTTGGACCCACTGCTGGGGCCTGTGGATGAGAAGCTCAGTGAAAACAGTGAGCACCTCAAATGGGTGTGACCCAGATTGGGGTGAGCCAACCAGGATGATGGGAAGCCAGACGGCTGGATTGGGGGGCAGTGACTAGAGAAGCGGGGTACAGTCCCTCTCCTGGGAGGATTACTGTATATTTGGGGTGACCAAAATAGGATGGGGTGCCATTTTTCCTCTCAGGGTCTTACAGTTGAGTTGTGAGGACCAGAATAACATAGGGAGACATCCTTGAAACAGTACAAAGGTGATGATGTGCAACATGGAATGCACAGATTTTAAATGTTTGGTAATTGAAGGGTGATGGGAATTAACAAGGGAGATTTTGTGCTTATTAATCAGTTTACAAAAAGTAAAGTCTGGTCATCCTAGTTCTTCTTCCCTGTATTTGTCTTCTTGACACAGGGTGCAGCTGGTCATGCAAGCCAAGGTATAGGGAGAGACAGATTGTTCTAGCAAAATGAGGCTGAAGGATCTGCTAAGAGGAAGTTGAACTTGACAGCACCCAGGGTCTGATCATTTTGGAGCTACTCTTTGGGCTCATGAGGTCTCCTTTCTCCTTCCTCCCCTCCTACTGCAGTCTGTATCCTCGTCCCGTGCCCCTCCAACAGACCCATCTTGAGTAGATCCCCCAATGGACCAAAGAACTGATGTTTAAAAAGAAGCTGGGGTGGAGGTCAAGACAGCACAGGTTAAAGGAAGCTCAGAGCTGGGGGGCAGTGAGAGCAGCGAGAACTTCCAAAAGGGAGAGATTTTCCTTGACAGCTGTGGACAGGGCAGCCACTGGGGCTGTGGAGAACCAAGAATGAGGCTCCCCACCACTGGAGGCAGAGACGCAGGGAGGAGACGAAGCCACTTACGCTCCCAGTCCTTTGAATTCTGGGTTGGAATCTAGGGCTTGAATGGGAAGCATAGAACTGGGCTAAGGCTCCAGCCCCTGTGGCTGTGCGAGGCCCCTGGGTTGCAGGATTGGTTGGCAAAAGGCCTAGAGAGAGAAGAACAGTCCCTGATGGCAGGGTGCTGGCCTGGCACGCACAGCTCCTGTTGAACACCAGCTACGACACGAGGCCCTGATAATCAGACCCCATGAGGAGTCAAAGCCAAAATAAGACTCCTCTGTAATGTCTGACCTCAGAAACAAGAGTGTCATTAAGCCACAAGATTGGTCAACTTCCTCACGTTCTGGTTGAGGCGAGTGATCTCTGCTTCTCTTCCAATTGCACACTTAGCCTCACTTCCTTCCCCTCATCTTTCAAATAAGATTTAGGAAAACAGTCATAGAATTACCCCTGCTTCCTCCCAGCTTCCTGTCGGGAGCAAAGCCTGCTTCGTTGAGCCCTCCCTCAAATCAGGTAACAGTCAAATCCTCCAACTCCTTTTATTAAGTTTTTGATTCAAACGTATTACATGTACATGATATACTTATTATAATGTCAACCAATGGAAACAGCATGGTTGTGTAAGTGATGATTTTTTTTTAAAGATTTTATTTTTTCATTAGAGAGCACACAAGCAGGGGGAGAAGCCGACTCCCCTTGAGCTGGGAGTCCAATGTTGGGCTCGATCCCAGGACCTGGAGATCATGACCTGAGCCGAAGGCAGATGCTTAACCATCTGAGCCATCTAGGTATCCCTCTTCAATTCCTTTTTAACACCCTCTGTGCAAGTAGCTCCCCATGGTGTTTGCTTTTGTTGTAAGGAGTTACTGAACTCAACTTAGTTCAACCGCAGGGGTCTCCTGGGGGTCTCTGGCTAGATGGCACTGACAGGACACCTTCCACCATTGAGGGATCTGCACTGGGGCACCTGATCATTGGGTCATTCAGCGCATCGTGCCTGCAATCTGCCAGGCTCCGTCAGGGGTTGGATGTCATGGTCAATAAGACATAGGCCTTGCCCTCAGTGATCTCAGTCTTAGCAGAAACAGACAAGCACAGGGGCAAAGCCTGTGGATTAAGTGCTCTGACAGATGTGTGAGGGAGACAGGGTTGCCCAGAGGAGGGCCCTTTGGCTCAGTCTGAGTCACTCAGGAAAGGCTTGAGTAGTTAGCTCAGGACAGGAGGGAAGAGGCTGGCTCGGGCAGGGGTCAGAAGAGCTTTGTAGTCACAGGGCCTGTGGGTGAATGGTGGAAACTGAAGGGGACATGGGGGTGATAGGGCAGGACTTGGAGGCCTTTGCTCTACTGCTCCCCTGAGAGCCATGAGAAGTCCATGAGGCAATAGAAGGGAAGTGATGGTACATTCCATGTGAGCAATTAAGTCATCACAGACCTGGGTGGGATTGAGGGGCTGGGGCTTGGCAACACACCAGGCGTAGCAGGTGAGAGAGAGGGAGAGGCCCAGGACCACACCTAGATCGAGGCAGCTTTCACAGAGGAGGCTTTTTTCTGGGAGCGCAGACAACCAGAACCAGGGACTGCTAACCTCAAGGATGAGGAGACTGACTAGGAAGGAGCACAGGTGTCCAGGGGAAAGCCCACAGCAGCAGCTGGCAGCACGCAATGGGACTGAGATATCTGAATCTCAGTTTTCTCATCTGTGAAGTGGGAGTAATAGCTCTTACCTTGCAGGGTACTGTATTAAACAGGATCATGTATGGAACTCACTTAGCACAAGGCATGGCACACAGGAGGTGTTTATACACAGACGTTCTTATTTTCCCATTCTGTGCTTACACAGAGTTAGATCCATCATTATTTATTGTTGGTCTCTTTGTTTTGGGCATATGGTGGCTTCCTTCCACGTTGCCCCATTCTCTCATTTCTGGTATGAGAACAAAAGCTCATACTTCCTTCACATGCAAGATATCCCTTTCTCCCTCCCTGGAGGGTCTGTGCAGCATTATCTGGGGACAAGGAGAGCCCCACCCAGCAGTAGGTGATTCAGAGTTTCTGCAGCTTCCCTGGGGCAGGTTATTATTAGAGGCTTGAGCCTCCACCACTTGGAGGAGGTCAAGCGAACTTTGACATTTTTATACAGAAGCTCTCCCAGAGCTGAAGCAGCTCATGATACAGACCATCCCAGTAAACCCCACTCTGGCTCAGCTGTGAATCTGCTTGTTTTTGAGTCACTTCCTGGGAGGAGGTGGCTTGGAAAATCTCTCTCAGAAGAAGCCCTGCAGACCTGGTATTTGTCATTCTGTTTTTTCCCCCAAGACCCCTGACCCTGTCTGCTCTGGTGCCTGGGCCCAGGCTCTGCCAGGTGGGTGTCCCAGTTGGGATAAGAGTGAAGGCCAGAAGCAGACAGTCTGTAAGTAGGGGAGACACTACTGTTAGGGGGACCCTGATGGGTGGTGCTGGGGATGTTGAAAAGGGACTGGAGATTGTCTACAGGCTTGATCCCCTAGGGTGGGGTGGAGAGAGTCTTTACCCACCTGCTCACATTCTCAGTGTCCTCCTCTCTCCCTGTTCTGTCCTCCTTGGGTCTCAGTAAGGGTCACTGTCAACAAAGCCAGGCTTCAGGAAAGGAGCACGCCCTTCCTGTTTTCTCTCATCTCCTGGTCAGCACAGTGCCTGTATGGATGGCACCAGCTCTATCACCACGGGGAGGTTCCTACTGAATCTCAAGTCCATCATTCACGAGGAGGAATAAATGACTGCTTACTGCTGAAGTATGAACTCCTTCAAAGAAGCTGCTTGGCTGCCACAATTCAACAGTAAGTAGAGAAAAGTAGCTTTATTGGGAAAGGACGTCCAGCTGTATGGCTTGTCTATAGATGTGGAACTCACAGTTTCACAATTTCTTTTTTCTTTTTTATTATGTTAATTTTAGTCACCATACAGTACATCACAATTTCAATTTAAGACTGTAAAACTGTAGGTGATCTAGGAAGACAGTTAGGAAACCATGTGTTAGGAACCCCCTGAAGGAAGGGGAAGGATCAAAGGTAAAGAAGACAGTCTCTCTATAGAACAACCTACCCCCCCCCCAAAAAAAAGTGCTTGAATGCCAGGCGAATAATGAGTGGGCCCAGCAGGGAGCATCCCCTGAGGCTAACAGGAAAGTCTGGGTCCAATGGCAGCAAAAACATGACACCTGTGAACCTGGGGAGCACCCAGAAGGTGGCCGAGTCTCCCTGGGTGCGTAGGAGTAGAGCAGCACCAAGGAGAGCTAAATGGGAGGACCGCAGGGATCACAAACCAAAACCTGCGGGTCTCTTCCGGTCACATGACTTCCGGCGAGGCAGCCCCCCCCCCCAGCTTCCGCTTCCTCCAAGGCCAAACCGGAAGAGTAGTTATTCAGTTGGGAATGTGGAGTCCTTGCGGGGATGATGTTTGTGAAGGCACGTGGTAACTAGTGAACTTGAGGGTGGCGACTTTATGTGCATCAGAATCACCTAGAAGGCTGTTGAAGCTGGGCCCGATCCCGGATGTAAGGCTGGGCTGGAATATGCGTCTCTAACAAGTGCTCAGGCGCCGCTGATGCTGCCGGCCCTGGACCACGTTTTGAAGAGCGCTGTTGTGAACCTTTGTGGCTGGGGGTGGAGGGAGGGAAACGAGTACTCATTTAACTTGTGTGTGTGCTATTAACCAAATTAGGTTTAAATGCATGGAAAGGAGTGAAGGAGAGCATCGCACACTCTTCCTCCCTCTGCTTATTGTACTTGATAATGACAGCCCTAGGAATGAAACAAATATGGAATTTTCTGATTAACTATCCTAACGTTTTTGCACCAAGTGGAGACAAACGCTTCTTTGGTGGCTAGTACTGAAATCTGCTGAGGCTTGTTTAAGCATAAAAGGAAAACGTTTTCTGAGCTGGAGGGGAAGATTTGAAAGCTGCTGGAAGTGTAACGGGCCCCATCCTGGTCTCCAGAATAGGGAACCCCCACCCTGTCAGGATGTCTGTCCATCTTTCTTCCTGCCCTGTAGAACAACTTCCTCTGCCTGCTTCCCAGGCCATACGGTGGCTCACGGCTTCCGTCAGCGGCCTGCGTTCTGTCCTTCCAAGGAGCATCCCTGGTGGAATCAGCACCCTGCCTAGAGGCCTTCCGGGAGCACTGGTCGCCACGGAAACAACGTGCTCCTGACCTGACCTGGAATGTGCCTGTTAGTGACCTCCTCCTGGAGCTTCAGTGCCGTGCCCAGGTGACATGGGGAAGTTGTCCTTTCCTTCCTTCCTGCTGTCCTGCGGGTGTTTGAAGATCACTCTTTTCATGTCTTGCTGAAAGGCCAAATTGCTGCCTTTCTCTCTTACTGTGTGGTGTGTGAGGCAGAATTTGGCCATTGGGATGTGGTCGAAGTGGAAGGTTGATTATTTCAGGACCCATTCAAATATCAGTGAGCCCCCACCGTGAGCAAAGCACGCTCCCAGGTGCCGGAAACACAGAAACGAATGTGAGAAATGGTTCCCAATCTGCAGGCAGGGATATCTGGGTGTGTAGGTGTGGATGGAGTGTGAAGAGGGCCCTGGGAGGACTGTGGGTAGGGTGTGGAGGAGGAGGAGGAGGATGGGCATATAGGGGCAGAGCCCTCCAGGCAGCAGACATGGGTAGAAACGCGGAGTAAGAGAGGGCATGGGGTGTGGTTGAAGCAGTGGGTTGGGATGTGGGGGCACTGGCCTGTGTGAGCTAGGAGAGGCTAGACAGAGTGCCCAGACCAGGCTGTGAAAACCATCCCCTCCCACCCCCCTGAGCTGGCTGCACACTGGCATCACCAGGAGGGCGTCCATAACTTTTCAGTGCTCATGCCCTGGCCCTGCACTAAGATCAGGATGTCTGGGGTATGCCAGGGATGGGAGGTTTGGAAATCTCCCCAGGTGCCTCTAATATACAACCAAGGTGAGAAGCACTGGGGTAGAGCAGGGGTTCTTAAAGTGTGGCCCCTGGACCAGCAGCGTCAACATCCCCTGGGCACTTGTTAGAAATGAAAGTTCTCAGATCCCACCTCAGACCTGGGGATCAGACTCTGTGGGGGCAGGGCCCAGTAAGCTGTGTTTCAGTAGCTCTCTGGGTGATTCTGTTACCCTACTGGGTTTGAGGACCACTGTCCTAAGAGCTTGGACTTCCAGGACCTGAAATCCAGGAAGACTGGCTTTTTTTTTTTTCCTGCCATGTATTATATCCTCTTGAGGCAATGAAGGATAGACTCAGCTACTTGCTTTGTGGCCGGGGGTGGGGGGCACAGTGGGAAGGGAACAGGTAGGGAGAAAAAACATCCGTGCACAATTGTCTGGCAATGTTATCCAACCATAGACAAGTCTCAGGAGCTTGCAGAGGTGGGAAGAGGTGCACCTTGGAGGTCTGCAAGGGGTTGGGGTTCCTTCCTGATCCTGGCTTGAGTGTGAAGCACTAATGGAGGCTTTCACCCCTGTTCCACTAGGTACTAGGTGGGGGTGAGGTGCTTGCCCTCAGGCCTGTCTAAACCAGCAGATTTCACCTCTTGGTGATTTACCTGAACCTTTTGAGAGCTGCTGGGCCCAGGCCCCTACCAGGGCAACACACCCTTCTTCATTACCACCCCAGTGATGTCTGTGGATGGTCGTTGACAGGTGTGCAATGGTGTGACAGGTTGTGTGTCCCTGGAGGCCGGCCTGTGAGGGCATGGCACACCTCTCAAAGGTTCTGGGGGATAGGAAGGGAAGGGTATCATCCCTGAGATGGTGAGGGTGTGGGGACCATGGGCAGGTGGGGATCCTTGCTTGAGGACCGGTGACCCCTAACACCCCTCACCTGATCTGCTCGTCTAACTCCTATTGGTGCTGCTGAGAGCTTGGCTGTAAATGTGCCAGGTCTTGGGCAAGTTACTCAGTGTTCTCAAGCCTCAGTGTCCCCATCCATAAATGGGGTCTGTAATAGGGTCCCGAAGCTTTATATAGAGAGAGAATGTGGCAGAGTGCTCTGTAAGTGTGGGTGGTACATCCAGGAACATCAGCTCTCCCAGAAGCCCTTGCTGGCCCCACAGTCTGGGCCATGTGCTACCTCTGGACTCCCACAGCCCTGGGAGCCCTCCATGAGGGCAGTGGTCACATGCACAGCTGTTCTGTTTATGTGCTGGTTCCCCCCCGCCCCGACCCAGAATTCCTGATGACAGAGACAGTCTTTTTTCTCTGTCCCTGTGTATCTAGCACACAATCTGGCCAGAGCAGGTGGTTCTTTGATCACCGCGTAGCTGCAATGACCAGATCCAGGTGCCACAACTCATCGCTGGGGCCTTCTCGTCTTCTTGGTGGTCACATGCCCACCCTCATGCTGCATGGGGCCACAGAGAGGTTCCTTTGTCCTCCAACCCCATCCCGTTTGTCCAGGCCTTATGTCTCCTCCATCACAGCAAAATGGTCCCTATTAGGGTGCAGGAAAGATTACAGGGGGTGGAGGTGGGGGAAGATCAGGCACAATAATACCTTTTTTTTAATTTAAGATTTTTAAAAATTTATTAATTTGACACACAGACACAGAGGGAGCACAAGTAGGGGGAGTGGCAGGAAGAGGGAGAGGGAGAACCAGGCTTCCCCTCCTGAGCAGGGAGCCTGATGCAGGGCTCAATCCCTTGGGATCATGACCTGGGCCAAAGGCAGACTAACCCACTGAGCCACCCAGGTGTCCTGGGCAGGCACAGTAATTCCCATGCAAAGCGACAAGAACCCAGAACCCAGCAGCAGGGTTGATGGTGGTGGTGGTGGAGATGGTCAGCCCATGGGGATGGTGAGCAGCAGGGGGGATGGGCAGTGGGCAGCATGATATAGTAAGTGACCCTAATTACAAGGGAACCTCTGGGGCTGGGGCTTAGGCCTTGGTTTAAAAAAAAAAAAAACAACTTCCCAGGGGAATCTAATATGCAACCAAGGCAGAAAATACTTAATGTTGGATTTGCCTGCATTATCTGCAGATGGAGGAAGCATCCAAAAGAGCCTGGGGCTTCCTCTCACTTGTGTGAAGGGACAGCCAGTAATGGTGGCACCCGCGCCCGTGCTTTCGCAGGAATACAGTGTTTTCGGTGACTGCACAGAAAGTCCATTGTTGCAAAAAGGAATATTACTATCTGTAATTAAAACTTTAGCAGCACCTTGACGTTATTTTCAGGCTTATGAATAATTTATTTTTAAAAATCTAAATGTTGCATTAACACTGCTGTGCATGTCATCATCTTTCCTTTTGCTGCAAGGAAAAATATAGCAGAATGCTTGAGTTGTCCAGATTCTCACACCTGGGGCTTCAGACAGGGAAGCTTGGAGGAGGAGCAAGTCTGCCTCCAGGGTCTTTATCTGGGAGGAGCTTGGGTGCTGGTGGGGAAGTGGAGAGGGGGCAGTTAATTTAGACAAGACCAGCTGATGAAAATAATCTTTGAAACAAGAGTTGAACAGAGTTGGCAGGGTTTTATGTGCTTTTGAAATCCATTATGTTGACCAATCCAAGACCTTTCATTCTCAAAATCGGGGCTTGATTGCTTGCTCCTTCAAGTTCTACCCTCAGGTTCCAGAAGGCCTTCAGTTTATATTCTTTCCCTGTTCCTTCTAGTCTTGTGTTTGGGATCCATTTGTCTATGGTTGACTCCCTAGACTGGGAAAAAAGCCCAAGAAAAAAAAAAACCGTTTTTGGGATTTTATGAGTATGACACACCCCTTAAGAAGCCGAGAGTCCTCCATTTTCAACTTTTTGAGGAATCTCCATACTGTTTTCCAGAGTGGCTGCACCAGCTTGCATTCCCACCAACAGTGTAGGAGGGTTCCCCTTTCTCCACAACCTCGCCAACATCTGTCGTTTCCTGACTTGTTGATTTTAGCCATTCTGACTGGTGTGAGGTGGTATCTCACTGAGGGTTACTGGGGGGTGGGAGGGTAGGGATAGGGTGGATGGGTTATGGACATTGGGGAGGGTGTGTGCTTTGGTGAATGCTGTGAAAGATGTAAGCCTGATGATTCACAGACCTGTACCCCTTGGGCAAAGAATAAAAATAAAATTTAAAAATAAAAAAAAATTTAACTGCACTGCATTTTTCTGTTTTCTAGTATATCTGTGTATTTGCAATACAAGTAAAGTGTGACCTAAAAATCTTAAAAAAAAAAAAAAAGAAGCCAAGAGTCCTGTGCGGAGGAACGGACATCAACTATAAACAGAGTTAAAAGTAGAAGGATAGAGAAAAGGTTAGAGACGTAGAGGAGGGATGTCTAATCTAGCCCAAAGAGTGGGGCCATCTCTAAAGTTTTCTCAAAGGAGGTCATGTTTTATTTGGGTTTTGAAGGATGAATAGGCCTGTTCTAGAACTGGTGGGGGATAATGGTGGTGAAGAAAGACAGAGAAAAGAAACTGAGTTGCATTTCTTCCAATTTCCAGAGAATGGATGGGGCTGACAGAGTGGAGTGAGAAGCAGCTAAGAAGACAGCCTAGTTTTGGGGCCCCTGGGTGGCTCAGTCATTAAGTGTCTGCCTTTGGCTCATGTCATGATTCCAGGGTCCTGGGATTGAGCCCTGCATCAGGCTCCCTGCTCAGCTGGAAACCAGCTTCTCCCTCTCCCACTCCCCCTGCTGTGTTCCCTGTATCACTGTCTCTCTCTCTGTCAAATAAATAAATAAAATCTTAAAAAAAAAAAAGACAGTCTTATTTCACAGTGTTGGAGGTATAGCCTTGAGTGAGATGAACTGGATGGTATTTACTCTTTCCTTTTGGGGTGAGAGCATGGCTATTTAGTAGGAAGAACTTAGACTTTGGGGTTAGAGAGAACTGGCACTGAATCCTGGGTCAGCATCTGCCAGCCCCAAGGCCCTGGACATGTTATTTTTCTTCTCAGAGCCTCACCTTTTTTCATCCTGCTTATTACAGTTGATAGTGCCTTGGTGCCAGAACCTGAGGAGTTATTTCAGAAACCAGGCTCACCCTGGTGGGACAATGCAGGTGAACATACTAAGCAAGGACAGTGAATGGAGGATGATGGGCAAAGGCAACTTTATGAACTGAGCCATCAGCCAGAGGGAGGAGGGGGCTCAAGGCCTGAGATTCTTTCTTTAGAAATTTTTAAAAAAAGATTTTGTTTATTTGTTGGAGAGAGAGAGAGAGAGAGAGAGAGAGTGAACGAGCACACACAAGCAGGGGGAACAGCAGGCAGAGGGAGGAGCATGTTCCCAGCTGAGCATGGAGCCTGATGTGGGACTCGATCCCAGGACCCTGAGATTATAACCTGAGCTGAAGGAAGCCATTTAACCAACTGAGCCATCTAGGCATCCCTCTTTAGAACAATTTTTAATTGGAGTATAGTTGACATACAGTGCTAAATTAGTTTCAGGGGTACAACATAGTGATTTGACAAGGCTATCCATCATGCAGTTCTTGCCATGATAAGTCTAGTTATCATCTGTCACCATGCAAAGTCATTACAATATTATTGACTCTATTCCCTGTGCTGTACTTTTCCATCCCTGTGACTTATTTATTTTATAGCTGGAAGTTTCTATCTCTTAATCTCCTTTACCTATTTTGCCCATCCCTACCCACCTCCCCTTTGGCAGTTTGTTCTCTGTATTTATGAATCTATTTCTATTTTTGTTGTTGTTGTTTTAGATTCTGAATATAAATGAAATTATATATTTGTCTTTCTCTGCCTGATTTATTTTACTTAGCATGATACTCTCTATGTCTGTTCATGTTGTCACAAATGACAAGATTTCATTCTTTTTTATGGCTGAATAATATTCCATGTGTATATATACCACTTCTGTATCCATCCACCCATTGAAGGTCACTTAGGTTACTTTCATAGCTTGGTTATTGTAAATAATGCTGCAATGAGCATAGGGGTGCAGATATCTTTTCAAATTTGTGTTTTTGTTTTCCCTGGATTAGTACCCAGAGGTAGAATTGCTGGATCCTACAGTGATTCTATTTTTAGTTTTTTGAGAAATCTTCATGCTGTTTTTCACAGTGGCTGCCCCAGTTAGCATTTCCACTAACAGAGCGCCATCCTCATCCTCACCAACACTTGTTATTTCTTGTCTTTTTGATACTAGTCATTCTGACAGGTGTCAGAAGACTGAGGGGGTATCTCACTGTGGTTTTGGTTTGTGTTTCCCTGATTTTGAGTGATGCTGAGCATCTTTTCATGCGAGATCTGAGACTCTTAGAAGCTTTCCTATGAGGTGAGGCCATGGTCAGCAAAACAAGCCAGGGGGCAGAATACTAGGATCAAAGAAGGAAAGGGTTACCAATGGCTAGGATGTGATCAGCATGGTGGCAGTGCCAGGCACTATTGTAAATCCTATGTAGATGTTGTAATTGAACCCTTACATCCATCCTACCAGATTGAAGCTACATATTTATTTTTTTTATTGTGGTAAAATACATATAACATTAAAGTTACCATTTTAACCATTTTCAAGTGGTTGGTTCTAGTACATTTACATTGTTGTGCAATCATCACCGCCATGCATCTCCAGAACTTTTCCATCTTCCCAACTGAAACTCTGTGCCCCTTAAACAACTCCCCAGCCCTCCCCCACCGCCCGGCCACCACTCTTCCATTTCCTGACTCTATGAATTTAAGTACTTTAGGCATAAATGAAATCATACAATCTTTCCCCTTTGTGACTGGCTTATTTTATGTAGCCTAATATCTTTAAGTTTCATCCATGTGGGAGGTATTTTAGTCTTTATTATAAAGGATGAGAAATTAGGGGTGTCTGGGTGGCTTAGTCGGTTAAGGGTCTGCCTTCAGCTCAGGTCATGATCCAGGAGTCCTGGGATCAAGCCCCTAGTTGGCTGCCTGCCTAGCGGGGAGCCTGCTTCTCCCTCTTCCTCTGCCCCTCCACTCTGCTTGTGCTTTCTCTCTCTCTCACTCACTCTTGCTCTATCTCAAGTAAATAAAATCTTAAAAAAAAAAAGGGAGGAGAAATTGGTTCTTGGAGAGGGGTAGAGGAAAGGGTGGGATTTGAACTGAGGCAGCCCAACTCCAGAACCTAAGCTCACCCCTGCTAGCGAGCAGGGGCCAAGGCATATCCATTTCCAGACAGTCTTCTTCACTCCTCTCCAAGGGTGGCCTCGCTGGCACTGCATGTTTTGAGCTGAGGCTGGGGAAGACCAGGTCCCTCTGCTCTCTGCTCATGGGGATCCATCAGGAGGTGACGTGTTTTCCGGCCTCAGCTGCTGCTTGTGACTTCTCTTATCAGACTGTGAAAATACAGGAGTTTTGCTCCTTCTTGTAGCCTTATATGGATGTACAAGAGCCTGCTGGTTTCGGAGGCTGCGTGAGAAACTGTCATCAGAGGCGTTCAGAGCAGGGTAGCAAGGAGTGTCATCAAGGCTGGGGGTGAGGGGCCAGGGGAGGCTTCCTGTAGGAGGAGGTGAGGCCAGAGAGTGACTCTGAAGGGTGGGAGGGTTTGTAGGCAAGCTCGGGATGTAATTACGCCAGAGAAAGGCGTAAATTCCCCAAGTAAGGTAAAGCTAATTGAAATGTCAGCATCGTCACCTGTGCTCTCTCCCAAAGCCAGGATCTTCTACGCCTCATAAGAGCCCTGCCGGAAACTATTGCCAAAAAGTGTTTTCGTTAATTGGACAAGGCACTGATTTAGACAATGCCTTTCCAGTGTGAATTAAAGAAAAAAAGTAAATTACTTAATTGTGGCTGGCTTGATGAAGCAAATGCTTCTGAGGGGACCTGCTGGAGGAATTGGAATTTCTCCTCACCCCATTGGGCTCCTCTAATAAAAAAATCAAACCTCATCAAGGTCTTAACTTACAGGGCTTGAGGCTGAGACAAGGGACTCTCCAGCTAGCTCCCAGGAACCCACGAGGCTGGAAAACCTCACTGACCTTCTAGAAGCACAGAGGAGAGGTGGGGTGGGGTGGGGGCTGGATTGGAGAAGCTGTCAGTTCTTGAGGGGAAGTAGGGGACTGAAACTGAGCCCCAGGTCCCTGATCCTCATTGCCGGGACTTTGGAGATACCCTGGAGTCTCTGGACCTGGACTGTTTCCCAAAAGGACACGACCCTGTGTGCATGCTCCCATGGGTCTGGTACTGGCCAGCTTCCTCACCTGGAAAATAATAGCCACCACTCCTTGAGCATCTCGTCTATGGGAGACACATTGTTACCACCATCCCATGGAGTAGTGAGGGATTATCCCCATTAACTGAGGAGCAACTTGAGGTTGGGAAAGAGAAGTAACCTGACCAAGATTATGGAGGTGGTAAGTGGTACAGCCAGCATGCACTCCGTGCCTGTCTGTCTTCCCAACAGGAGTAGCCCACTGTTCTTTGTGGATTGAACTGGATAATGTCTAAGGGCCCCTGGTAGACCACCATTGGCATAATCCTCTTGGTTTTATAGATGATGCCTTTAAATTGGCTTTGGGGGTCGTGGGCACCCAGCCACTCATGATAACACCATGCCAAATAGAATATGTTGTCTCTCCTCTGCGTTGTTCATCAGCTAGCAGGTAATGAGGTTCCTGCCATGTACCCAGGAGGGGAGCCAAGGTTCGTGGGGCATTGAGGACATGTACTAGGGGGCGATTTGTGCCACCTCAGGGTTCAGGGATTGCTTCCTGGGTGAGGAGATGCATGGGGGGCATTGAAGCCAAGTGGGCAAGGGTCCTGGGTAGAGGCAGGTTGGGAATAGAGGTGTGGGAGCTCTGAGTGGCTTGCCTTGTCTTTAGGCTGCAGTGCCTGGAAGAGCATTCTGGGTTTTTTTTCTGTAGGGTTTAAGGACAGGAGGATCGGTAGGGCACCAGTCAATGGTATTTTGAGTCCTAATTGGGCTTCTGTGTGATTCTGAGGCTTTGGGCAAGTCAGAAACAGCTCTTCAAACCTCAGTTTCCTTATGTCACCCTTTGAGCCTTCCTCTGGCCCTCCCTCCACTCAATGCCAGCCACTTCTGGGAGATGGATGGGGTGACTGCCCCCATCTTGAATGCCCTCAGTGGGAATGGAGACTTGGGTGGCGGGAGTGGGATAGGGTGGCCATGCTTTCTCTGCCCCTGGGGATTGAACACACTCTGCTGTTGGAGGTGTCTGGCAGGAGGCCTGGCAAGTTGACCTGGGGATTTCCCCACCCATTCCCGGAGTGGTCCAAGGTGTCAGCGCTCTCTGGAGGGCACACAGCCGAAGGTCATCCCTGCCTTGAGCTGACCTCTGGGTGGATACAGTCAGCTCTCTGGCTGGGATGCTTTAATTCTTGGGCCCTGGGGAAATGGTCAGATGGGCTCTGGGGTGCTTACCTCTCTTTGTAGGACTCAGCAGGCAGGTGGGGCTGGAGATGGCAGAGCCTGGGGCAAATCCTCCAAAGTGTCAGACATAAATCAGAACCATCTACTAATGTGACCAGCATTAGACAGCAGTGCTGAAGAGCGTGGTGTCCAGAGCCCAACTCCATGTGGCTCTGGGCAGGTTGCTTAAACTGTCTCATTGATGGGACTCACTTCTAGGATGAGCAGATTAATGACCCAAGGCACGTCAGTGCTTAGCCCAGGGGTGCACAGTACAAGGGCAGTGTGGCTGGCCCTGACCTTGAACAGTAAGAGCGCTCTGTGCAATGGTGAGTATTATTACCTTCTGTAGGGGTGGGTGGGTAGGTGGGGGTGGAAAGCAGAGGCACACAACCAGCCCTGAGGCCAGCCCAGGGCAGTTTTGAGGCCAGAGAGTGGAGAAGTGAGGCAGGCCAGTGGAATACTGTCTGACCGCGGTTGGATGCTCTGGTATGAGTTTGGAGCTGGGCCCAGCCAGCCACTTGGACCCATGTGAGCATGTAACATTCGGAGATGATCAGGCTTTTACTGGGGGAGTGCGGATATAAAGTTCTCCACTGAATTTTCTATAAATGCTTTTTATTAGCTGGTGCTTTACAATGTGAGAGTTATTGAATTAGGCATCCATTACTTCTACTCCCTGGGGAAGGAAGGATGCCTTCCTGAGTCCTCCGTGCAGGTGAAGCCAAGAGGAATATGAAAATCAGCCATCAGGGAGGCCTGGTTATCAGGAGGATGTTGACGGCCCTCAGAGGACCTTTTCTCAAGAAGCAGGATAATATAAGACACAAGCAGTATCCTTTGCCCTAAAAGCAAAGTATCTTCCTTCTTAAACATCACTATGTTTAAAGTGGTCTCCAGAGCCATGTCTTTCAGCCCACCCCCCTCCTCTGGTTTTGATGATGAGAGCTTGCCCTTGTATTCTGCTTCCCTAGCCCTGAGCTCACTGTGCACGACACCAAGAATGTGCAGAATGACATTAGCTTTGTTGTTGTTGGGCAAGGCATCCACCCTGTGGCTGGCGCTATAGGCCTCAGTGTAACCCTGAGGCCACAAGGATGAAGGGAAGAAAGGCCCATTTTTAAGGAGCCCACCTTCTGTGGAGTGTAACAAATAGAAACAAGAAATTGAGGCACCAGTGGGTAAATGAAGCAGTGGAGGTGTGTGGGAACCAGGAAAGGAAACCAGTCACTAGCCTGGGACATCAGGTACACAACTGAAGGAGGGGGGCTTTGAGCGAGCACTGAGGGATGCTGGGGGCTTCTTTTCTTCCAGGGATACTTATATTCATCCTGGGGAAGGAAGGTTGGACAGATGACAGGGGTGAGGGAACAATGGCCTCCAGGAGTTTCCCTGCGGACAGGATGTGGACTCTCTGATATGCAAAGTGGGTCAGGATACCTCTGGAGCTGGTTTGGCTTCACAAGGAAGGCATCCAAGTAGCAGGTGGTTCTGGAGCCCCAGTGGGCCATTGGCTCATATATCGTTATGTATGTTTCTGTGTGTAGGAGTGGATCTGTGAACACCTAGGAGGAGAGGGAAGGGGCCAGCCTTCAGGGTAGGTACAACTCTAGTACTAGCAGATAGAGGGCTGGGCAGGGCCTCTGTGTACAGTTGTGCAGGCTGTGCATTGCTCAAGGATGCCACATCAAGGGCACTTGGGTGGCTCAGTGGGTTAAAGCCTCTGCCTTCGGCTCAGGTCATGATCTCAGGGTCCTGGGATTGAGGCCTGCATTGGGCTCCCTGCTCAGCAGGGAGCCTGCTTCCTCCTCTCTGCCTGCCTTTCTGCCTACTTGTGGTCTCTCTCTCTCTCTCAAATAAATAAATAAAATCTTAAAAAAAAAAAGGATGTCACATCAAAGAGAGTACCATTCACATAATAAACACCATAGATTTATACATCTAATATGATAATTCTAGGAAGTAGAAGTAAATGTCTCATTTTAATAAATATCAGAAAATGATGACAGTTTTACAATACATGGAAATGAAGAGTCTGAAGAAGTAGAATCTTTTTTTTTTTGATCTGTGCAAAGGTGCAACATAGACTCTCAGCATCCCTGAGGTTGGGCATATGAACTGCACCAACCTGTGGTGGGGAGGCCAGGAGGGGTAGCAGGGCCCCTCCCTGGCACACTCTGTACCTCTGCCTCTCATAAATATTGCTGCTCAATTTTTCATCAGGTAGTGGGGTGCCTCCCTCATGAGGCTCTCTCAGGTGTACAGGTGAGAGAAGCAGGGGAGGCTGGGGGCAGGAACACCTTGTCAGTGATCCTGAACATTGCCTGGGGAGGGGGAGTGGGGGGTGAGGCAAGAAGGCAGGTACACCTCACTGTGCATCTGACAGCGCCTGAGCAGAGCCGGGAACCCCTCGAAGGCAGGAGCCCGGCAGTGTGGCCCCATTGAATGGAGCAGGTTTTAAAGCTGGGACTGGCTCCACAATGTGACCATTCCTTACTTTGAGGGGTACTGTAATTTCCAAATGGTTTTCTTGGAATACTGGTGTTGAGACAGACATGGAGGAGCAGGCCGGACCATGAGAGTGCTCGGAGGAGGATCAGGAGGGGACAGCACAGGGTCTGCTGTGCTCAGGCCTGAGTGTCGTGTGTTGGTGCCCGGAGGCTCCGTCCAAAGGACCAGGTTCCTATCACTGTAGCCAGCATGGCCTCGACACTTGTCTAACCTTTTCTAAGGAACTGACCCCTATTCATTGCTCCAGGCCCTAGTGTTCTGGGGTCATCTGTGTACTGTGTGGGCTCAGCTGAGGCATCTCTCCCCAGCTCAGCAGTGTGTAGAGCCCTGGGGAGCAGTTGGAGCTTCCCCCAGATGCCCGTCTTCTCCCCCAGGCCTTCCCACCCCTGGCAGCTGTGGGCGGTTCTCTGTCCCGCCTCTCTCTCTCCTCCATGGTGTTTTTTTTTTTTAATTAATTTTTTTTTATCATGATGGTTTGTTTTGATGGGAGCCAGCAGGGAAAGGCAGACACTTAGGGCAGGCATGCAGGGGCCATGTGGGGGAGGTGGGGTGGGCTGGTGGCTTTACCTTCCTTGCAGCCTCTCCCACGTCACACCTGTCTCTCTCCACCACCCCTCTGGCTGCAGCCCTAGTCCCAGTCCCTCCGGAGGTGCCTGCATTTGGAGGCAGGGCCCTTGGAGAGGCAGCTGCAGTAAGATGAGGTCATGATGCGGGGGCCCTAATGCAATAGGGTGGTGTCCTTATGAGAATGGGTGGTTAGGACACAGACACACACAGAGCAAAGACCATGTGAGGACACAGGAAGAAGGCGGCCATCTACAAGCCAAGGAGAGAGGCCTTAGAAGGAACTGCCTATCGACACCTTCATCTTAGACCTGCAGCCCCCAGAACTGTGAGGAAATAAACGTCTGTGTTTAAGCCCCCCCAGTCTGTAGTATTAGTTATGCCTGCCTGAGCTGACTCACATACCTCACAACTCACCCCCACCCCCATTCCCCACATCCTGCTCCCTTCACCTGCAGCCTTCGAACCCGGACAGAGTGCCTGGGATCTAACCCCCGCAGATTGCTTCCCTCTGAATTCTCAGCCTTCTGCTGGGGTGGTGCATGATGAAGGAGAGCCAGTGAGTTGCCAATACAAAGAAGAATCTGGAAGGAGAGGAGGGTAGTGTGGGAATGGCTGTGCATAGACATGTTTGTTTCTGTTATTCTTGGAACACACGTGCAGAAATGCTGCTGTTGTGCTTTACGATTTTTAAAGCACTTGGACTTCTATTTAGTTTGTTCTTACTGTAGCTCTGTGGGGGTATATTACCCCCAAATCAGATGGAAACTGATGGTCAGCGAACTTTCTTGCCTTTCCCGAGGTCTCCAACTAGTGACAGAGCTTGGTCTCAAACCTGGGTCTCCTGGTCTTCTCAGGTACCTGGAGAACCCCAGCGATGTCTACTAGACCATTGAATGTGGATCTGGGTCACAACAGAGAGGTTTAGGCTGCAGATAGAGTTAGGGGCATCATCAGTGAATATATCTTTTGCTTTTCTGGTAAAAGGGGTTTCATGAAGCTGCAGGTGGATCTACCCACTTTCTCTCTCTTACCTTGAAGGCAGATGTGATGTCTGGGACTACAGCAGCCATCTTGTTACCATGAACTGGGAGCATTGCAAAAGCTGACACAAAAAGGAGGGAGTGCGGAAGCATAGAAGGTGCTGGGTTGTTGGCTGCTACTTGCCTCTGGACTTCTCATTATGTGAGGAAAACAGGCTCCATTAATTCAAGCCACTGAAGTCAGGTTTTCTGTGCTTGATGTTACATGGGGGTCATGGTGCCTAAAGCGGTGGCATGAAGTGTCCACAGGAGGGAAAAACCCCAACACACTAAGAAGTACTGAAGGACCTGAGAGAACGAAGGTGCTGGTTTCTCACCTCCTCCCACCACCGGGCAAGTGTGGAGCAAACAGGAATTGCTATCAGGTGCTAAGCTACAGCCGGTGAGTTTTCTTTTAGTTATGGGTGAAACCATTCCTGTTACACCCTTCTTTGCTGCTAGGTAAGATGCTACTTTGATTTACAAAATTAATGGTATAAACAGATACACATACAGACAGAGAGTTTGAGAGAAACAGACAGAGGCAGGATGGAGGGGGGAAGGACACTTGCACTGGGGCCAGGAGGACATCCCAGGGTAAGGTAGGAGGGGGAGGGGCAAGGGGCAGCCTCAGATCCCAGGAGAGGGAGGTGGGGGAGCAGGGCTGTGCTGAAGGAGGGTTAGCACAGCACTGATGTTCTGCCCCATATCATCCTTGTGATTGCCTGAGCCCCTGTGCCTGCTGCTGCCATCCCAGAGATGACTGCCACCAGGCCTCGCCATCCCTCTAGCTACATGGCCGTCTGTGGCAAAGCAGGGGAAAGTGCCTCTCTTTCGGTTCAGGATGTATTGTAGTGGAGAAGTCCCTAACCATTGTTGATTGTACACCGCGCAGTGGGGGACTTTGATTTCTCGTTCTTTTTGGAGCCACCCCTCTTTTCCTTGCCCAGATATGTGTCCAGGAGGCTAGGCCTGGGGAGGACGAGAGGAGTGGCAACAAAGCTCGCCTTGGAATTCCTTCTTCCAACCGAAGGTGTAGGGCTCTGTACGTTCTTCTTGGGGTGGTGAGCTCTTTGTTCCCAGAGGACATGCCGCACCCCATCTCAGCTTGTCAGATGAACTAGTTTCACAGGTTGATGGAGTTCTCTCTGGGGGAATAGCCCCAGCCTCCTAGAGGAGCAGACTTGACTCAGCTACTTCTTGTCAATTCACCAAATGTACATCCCTAGGCCATCAGGCCCCCCAACGGCCACAACTCAGGCCCAGGGCGAGCTGCTTTGGGGCTGGGAGAAAAGGTCACTCAGGGGACACTTTTTTCTCTCAAGTTTGGGCCCCACCCTATCAGCGTCCCCTCATACACAGACTCCACATCCCCTGCCCACCGTCATCCCTGAATGCGTCAAGCAAGCAGCCACAGAGACAGAGCTCCTGCTTCCCTCTCTGCTTATTTGTAGCCCCTGGGTCCCAGAATAGACATTTCCCTATCAAGGAGCACAAATAATGGAAGAAGAAAGAAGGCACCCCTTATTGGGGTAGATTGTCTTGCCTGAAATAGCCCTATAACAGACGTGCTTCTCAAGTACCTCTTGATGGAATCTATGAACATTTGTAGTATTTTACATTGAGCTTAATAATTTATTAATGTTTAATATTTCACAAGAGTAAAACAGAAAAGCTGATGAAATTTTCATATCTGCTATTAAAAGCTAAATGGAAGCTGGGTGGTGCTGAGGGCCTGAGATCTGGTGTGTGCCCCCATCTGCAGGCCCAGCCCGCCTATGTAACCCTCCTCTGCCTGCTACCCCAGGGGGGTGCCCAGACCCCAGAGGTCCTGCACACTCGGGAGAGCCAGATGCTTTGGGGTGTTGTCGGTTTGGATGAACAGCAAGACCCTCTTGTGGCGTGATTTGACTAGGGCCAAGCATCTCGTCTACTCCCCACATCTTCCTCACGGGGCTGTTGTGAAGCGTCCATTGTCCATCATTAAGGTAGATGACATTCCTCACGAGAGCATCGGCACCCACGGGAAGAGCGACTTGCAGCCAATGTTAGCATATCTGAGCCACTGTCATAAAAGCTTTACATCAACAATTCATTAATTTCTCACAACAATCCTAAGAGACAGGAGCTCTTATCCTCATTTTATAGATGAGAAAACTGAGGCCCAGCAAGAGGAAGCAATTCATTCAGGGTTGTGCAGGAACCCTGAGCTGGAATTTAGATCTAGGCAGTCTTGTTCAAGAGCTTGTCTTCTCCTTTTTGGGGAGGGGGGAGAGTGAGGGGAGAGGCAGAGGGAGAGGAAGAGAAAGAATCTTAAGCAGGCTGCACGCGCAGTGTGGAGCCCAACAATGTGGGGCTCGATCTCACGACACTGAGATCATGACCTAAGCCAAAATCAAGAGTTGGACACTTAACCAACTGAGCCACCTGGTGCCCCCAGTCTGTCTTAACTCTCACACTGTGTGTTTTCTCTAAACACAAACCAAACCAACCAATGGTTCATTGCCTCCTTACCAAGCGCATGGCTCTGGGCATATATGTATTTGAACAACATGGGTTTGAACTGAGGAGTTCAAGGAGGAGCCACTTACATGTAGATTCGTTTTGATAAATATATACAGAACTATAAATGTATTTCCTCTTATGATTTTAAAAATAATATTCTCTTTTCTCCAGCTTACTTTATCATAAGGATATAGGATATAACACATAGAACATACAAAACACATGTGAATCAACCATTTATATTATCTGTAAGGCTTCCAGTCAACAGTAGGCTATTAGTAGTTAAATTTTTTTTGGGAGTCAAAAATGATATATGGATTTTTGAGGTTGGCACCCCTATCCCGTGTATTGTTTAAGGGTCAGCTGCACTCTGGAGAAGATAAAAAATTGAGCCCTTTTGTTTGAGTGACATGCTACACGGTGTGCCCTCTGTAGTCTTCAGGCATTCTGGTGTTCCATCTTCCACCTGTTGGCTGATTGACCCTGGGCAAGTCATCCATTCATTCTGAATCTCCAAAATCATACCTGCCCCCACAGGTTTGCTGTGAGGATGAAAGGAGATCAATTTTTAATAAAGTACATACAGGAGCAGACTTGGCAAACTATGGCCCATGGACCAAATCTGGTCTGCCAACTGTTTTTTTTATAACAGGTTTATTGAGATATAATTCATATAAATGCATTCAAGTGTACATTTCAATGGTTTTTAGTGTATTCACAGATATGCACCACCATTACCACAGTCAATTTTAGAAAATTCTCCTTGTGTCAAAAGGAAACCAGTACCCTTTAGTTATTAATGTTCCCCCAACATTTCCCCACATTCCCTCTTCTCCCCCTAAGCAACCATTAATCTATTTTCTGTCCCTATAGATTTCTCTGTTCTGGATATTCCACTCCTATGAATAGATCGTATGGAATATGGTCTTTGTGACTGGCTTCTTTCCCTTAGCAATTCTTACGGCTGGATAATGTTCCAATCCAGGAATATGCTATATTTTTTCTCCCCATTCCTCAGTTGACAGACATTAGGTTGTTCCTAACTTTTGGCTCTGTGATGCCTGCTGTTTTTGTAAGTAAAATGTCATTGCAACATAGCCACTCCCAGAACTGGGATTAGGTAAGAGAAGCAAGGTGCCCAGGGTACAAGACTTCAGTATATGCGCACTCTCTCCTACAAGTGCAGAGTCAACCCTGGCCAGGCCTAGTCATTTACCGATGGCCCATCACATGCCCAGAATGGTAGAGTTGAATAATTGTGACATAGCCTGACCCACGAAGTCTAAAATGTATCCTACCCAGCCCCTCAGAGAAAAAGTGTGCTCACACTTCATTTTCAGCAACAGATTTTTGGCCTCTTATTCTCAAGTTTGGAAGAGAAGATAAAAAACAAGAATTTAATGAGTCATCTAAGACTCCTGGCTTAGCCTCGTATCAACCTTGTCCTTGGTTGTGTCTGGGTGGGCCATTGCAAATGACGAAGCGACTTAGGCTCTAAAATCCTGCTTCTGGGATGGAAACTTGTCTTCTAGAAGTCATAATATTCCAGAGCTCCATGCCAGAGCCTGCATGCATTGTTGGCTCCAAAACTGTATGGCTTCCCCTTCAACTTAAACTGCCCTTTCCCAAATGTTCCATCTATTGTTCTATAAGCCTTTTTAATTGAGGAGTAATTAACATACAATGTTATATTAGTTTCAGGTGTACAACATAGTGATGCAACAATTCTATACGTTACACAGTGCTCACCATGAGAAGTGTACTAGCCATCTGTCACCACACAATGTTATTACCATATTATTGGCTCTATTCTCTATGCTATACTTTTTATCCCTGTGACTTATTTATTTTATAACTGGAAGTTGATGCTTCTTAATCCCCTTTATCTATTTCACTTCACCCCCCTGGCAAAATCTCTCCCCTGGCAACTACTAGTTTGTTCTCTGTATTTGAGAGTCTGTTTTTTTGTTCTTTTGTTCATTCATTTGTTTCCATCTAATT
The DNA here is from genome assembly GCA_002007465.1 of Ailurus styani. NCBI lineage: Eukaryota > Metazoa > Chordata > Mammalia > Carnivora > Ailuridae > Ailurus > Ailurus styani. The sequence continues at coordinate 4,627,206 of LNAC01000094.1, forward strand.
GAAGCTTCAGTGCTGGAGATTGGATTAAAGAATCCTTAATGCCTACAAAGCTGTTTGCCTTCCCCTCAAGCAAGGATGTGTTTTACTTGTCCTTTCAGTGTCACAAGGAGTGATGATGTCCTTGTCATGAATGAACCTTCTCTTAGTGATCATTCTGGAAAACCCCCTCCATTACCCCCACCCCCTTCAACCTTGCCACTCCCTCTTTCTTAGACCAGAAGATGCTGCAGTAGAAAGAGCATTGCTATTAGAATTCACATCCTTGGGTTGTAATTCTGACCCTGCTGCAAAGTAGCAAAATAGCTGTGTGACCTTGGGCAAGTCACTTTACCTTCTCTATTTAATAGTTGAAATGATATCCAACTTACTAGGTCATCATAAGAATAAAGTGTCAGGTAAGGCAGGCATTATACATAAGTACAATATGACTGTTTGTTGCAGACTCAACATTGTGGACAGAATGATGAAGAAAATGAAGGATGGCTTTCATTTACCTCCTCTCAATATTCCTTCTCTTCCCTTGGTTGGAATCACCACGGTGTGATCATCCCTAGGGATCTTCCTGCTATTTCTTCTTTCCTACTTTTCTTTCACAATCAAAATAGAGTCTACAAATGCTCTGAGCCACCAAATCCATTCTAATGTATTAATGACTGAGAAAAATTTCCTGTGTTCTCAGACTCAGAGGTGTTTGCCTGAAGTCAAGAGCCTTATGCTTAAAGAACACTTTCCGAATATTGGAATGCATAAACTGTGAGAAATAGGGAGTAAAAGTCTGGGATCTGGGGTCCTTGGTCTCAGGAGGCAGATTTTGTGTCTGTCGAATCACACCACCTGGGCACTGTCTATCTGCACACACAAATGGTGAGACCTGCACGAATGCCCAGAGAAACCAAATGAGTATGAGATGGAGAACTTCTTAGTTGGCACTATGACCTTTTAGCTTATTTTTTCTGGGTCTATTTTGGTTTCCTTAATCTTTAGGTACTTAATTTACCCAGATACTTGTCATGGACATCTGTTGTTTTGTTGCCTATACGCAGACCACCCTGACTTGGGAATATTCCTCACCCTGCTAAGGAAGTTGTGCTAGAAATGCCCCAATACCAGTCTCCTGATATTTACATCTCCATGTAATCCTCTGCCCCTTGTGTTGTGCTGGATCTAGTGAAGTCCTTCTAATGCATAGACTATAGCAGACACAGTATCACTTCTGAATTAGGTTTATATAAACACTCTGGCTTCCATCTTGGAGCTCTCTCCCTCACTTTCTCAGATCCCTGGGAGGATCAAGTTGACATATTTTGAGTCAGTCTATAGGTCCATATCATAAATGGTCAAAGCCTGCCAATAACACTGTAAGTGAGCTGAGAAACAGATCCACCCTCCCCCAACTTCCCACCCAGTTGAACCTTCAGATGAAACCATAGCTGTTGGTTACTATAACCTTATGAGAGATCTCACCCCATGGGGAAGTGCATAGCCAGAGGAGGACTAGAGTGGAACCCACAATGGACCTGGTTTCTTGGAATTATGGGGAGCACTGCATATGCCCCTTAAGAAGGCCTAGACATTACTCTTCATTAAGGTAGTCTGAAATAGATTGCTGAGAAAGAGTATTAGCATCTTCAAAAAGTACCATAGTGGGATAGCTCTACTTGTTGGTAGGAGACATTATAGCTGAAATGGGCTCCCTGATTTCAGTCAGGGTGAGAGAATTCTGGAATGGCACAGGCTGAACTAAGAGTCAAGATAGTTACCAAATTATGGCTAGTATATAGTTAGATTAGTAATCAGAATGTTCTGACCCACATGTATCTTTGGGGGCTAGTTAATTTTAGGGACTGTAGAATTGAAATAAACAGGCATCACACTAAGATTCTACCTGATCTATAAAAGAAACAAAAGAAAAATCCCCTCAAAGATGTGGTGGTCAAGTCATGGCCCTTACCTCGTCCGTCCTACATCTGAGTCAATTGTCAGACCCAGAGCTCTTTGAAATCAAAGGGAAGACAGGGTTCCTTGAGGAGAGATGCTGCCATATTGCCACAAGTACATACTACAAATCATTCTTCAAATCTTTTGCAAAAAGATTGTATCTACTTACCAAAGTAGCTTGCAACGGGGACAGGGAAAGATTCAGTCCTTTCGGGAATTATTCAGCACTAGTTCTGAGATAAGGCTGGTTTCTGTGGAACCAGAATGTCACAGTTGTCTGCTGGTTTTATTGGGAGTTTAAGGAGGTCAGTGCTGGGGGTGAGTGTAAAACGCTGCAGGATGGTGCGATGGGAAATATCCTGTGTGCTGAGTATGGGTCAGAACCGATAGTACAACACAACCCCAGAGAAGGACAGGGAAAGTGTATGGTTGTCCCTATCGGATGAAAATAAGCTGCTTTGTGTCCTAAATTTTTGTTTTATTTTGCTTTCTTACTTATTGAAATAGAGAAAAAGGCATTTCCAGGTCAGTAGCTGGATAGCAGGTGCCAGGGACCGTGCAAGAGAACCTGGAGTGAGCAGTGAAGGCTGGGAGACATAAATACCATGCTTTAGAAGCATGGACTGTACTCTTTACTAATGCCTTTTCTTGTCTCTTCATTTTAATTACTTTCCCTTCTTTTGCCTCTCAATATTGACTCTCGTCTTGGTGATTTTTATTTTATAATTTATTACTTAGGATATCTTGATAATAGGTACCTAGAATATCAAGACAGACTATCGATGATAGCTAGAATATCAAGACAAGATAGTAACAGAATTAGACATGGAATGGATATGGTCTAGTGATCATAGATTTTGAGTTGGATAGATAACTTGTATAATATGGATGCCTCACCTCGGGGTGAATTGAAAATACTTTCAGTATTTTAAAGAATAGTTGTATTATGTTCCTAGTGTGAGGAAATGTGGGGAGCCAAAGTAATAGACTACAGTGGACATATTTTTTAAAGAATTATTTATTTTAGAGAGAGAGAGGGCAAGAGCATGTGCAAGTGGGGGGAGGGGCAGATGGAGAGAGAGAGAGAATCTCCAGCAGACTCCCCACTTGAGCATGGAGCCTGATGTGGGGTTTGACCCCACAGCCCTGAGATCATGACCTCAGCCAAAATCAAGAGTCAGATACTTAACTCACTGAGCCACCCAGGTGCCCTGGACATACTATTTTTGACATATTCATCTCCAAACAAGCCACCTGAGAAAATGAAGGGGGGGCAGTTATCACCTATCCTCATTTCTTTGCACCTGGGGTAAGACACATGACGCAGCCTGAGTCAATTGGAGGTACCTGTCATAAGACTTTGAAACTTGGGTGACACATGCACAGGATGTGCAGAGATGATTCTCAGTGGCTGACATAGACAAGAGTCCAGGGACAGTGGCCTCAGTGATGGTGCGTTAAGAAGACTGTTCTCAGGGTGTGATCTTCTCAATGCCTTATTTCTCCTAGTTCTTCTTTCTCTTCTGACCCTAATTCTCCAAACTTCCATTGATTCTGTGATTCTAGCTACTGCACTGCAAATAAATTCCTTTTCTGCTTAATTTAGCTGGAGTTGTTTTCTGTTGTTTGCCTCTCAGAGCGGTGATTGTTAGAGTGTTCAATATTATCTATCTCACGGTGTGTGTGTGTGTGTGTGTGTGTGTGTGTGTGTGTGCGTGCGCACGCATGTGTTTTAGGACTTCACTGAGGGTATTAGAGATTAACAATGGGGACTTTGAAAAGCCTTAATTAGAGAAAGAAGCAAGTTAATTCACCTGTTGACGTCATCCTAAGGAGGCTCACGGCAGAATTTGTCTAGGGGGTGAATGGGCAGCTTCAGATCTGGGCCAATCCTTAACTATGATGGAGGAGACTTTTGTTTGAGATGGTTTCCACTTTCCACACCCTACCCACCGCCCTCCCCCAAATCCATTTATAGAGAAAGGCGGCTGGGGGAATCTTGCTTGTGTAGAAGCCACTTAGGAGATACTTTAACTGATTGACTGAGAAGATGAATGGTATGCATTTATTATTCAACATTTACTGATATGTACCAGGTTCCTAGAATAGTCCTTGGCACAAAGGAAATGTACCATATGACAGACATCAGTGGCTAGAGACTAACGGGTAAAATATTTACCATCAATAACCTTACTCACTTTACCTCACATTATCAGCTGGTCTAAATCTCAGTTTGGAAGTTCCAAAATTATCGACTGAGTGCATTAGCATGTGTACAGATTTAGGAGAGCTTTCTTTTGGAGTTTGATTTCCAAGTATGTGGAGAAGCTCAGGGATAAACTGCATCTTATTTGGAATGGTGTTCAGGCCTGGTGAAAGTCAATAAAAAGCAAGATAAAAGTTTAAAACAAGGGCGCCTGGGTGGCTCAGTGGGTTAAAGCCTCTGCTTTCAGCTCAGGTCATGATCTCAGGGTCCTGGGATCGAGGCCCGCGTCGGGCCTCTCTGCTCAGCAGGGAGCCTGCTTCTTCCTCTCCCTGTCTCTCTGCCTGCCTCTCTGCCTACTTGTAATCTCTCTCTCTGTGTCAAATAAATAAATAAAATCTTAAAAAAAAAGAAGTTTAAAACAACACATCACTCAGTTTCTTCTGACAAAACAACTCCTGTTTGGAGCATTAGATTCCTGTTCCTTCTGCTTGTCAGGTGACCCCATGTAACTTAATTGGAGGGGCTGCTGTCTGGCAATTTTTTTTCAAAGATTCTCTTTATTTATTTGAGAGAGAGAGAGGATAGAGAGAGAGCAGGAATGGGGGGAGGGGCAGAGGTAGAGGGAGAGGGATAAGCAGACACCCCCCTGAGCATGGAGCCCAAATGCGGGGCTCATTCTCAGGACCCCGAGATCATGACCTGAGCTGAAGTCAGGTGCTTGCTTCACTGACTGAGCCACCCAGGTGCCCCTGTCTGGGAATTCTTGACCACAGCATGAGTGCACCATTCTCCTTCCCCTAAAGGGCCCATCGCCCTCAGTCCCTTCAGTCCCCAACTGTGAGAGACTATTCTCTCCTAACACCCTTCCTTTGAGGTCTGTACAAAGTAATCTCTGTACAAACCACCCTTAGATCACCATCATGGCCCATCCTGGGTCAGGCCATTCTTTTCGAGGGTGACTCGGGGACCCAAGCCTCTTCCATCTGATGGCTTTGCCACCTGTGCTACCATAAGGCAAGCCTGGTATCACTTAGCAGGCAGACGGAGGGAACAGTGAGGAGAATCACGTACCTAACGCTTAACCATGACCTATATCACTTCCACACACATTGCTTTGGCAAGACATGGAGACCCATCCAAAAGCAAAGGGAGCTGGGAAATGTAGTTGTGGGTCGATTCCTCTGCAAGAACTTGACTCTGTGGAGGGGAAGCATAGGCCTTTGTTGTTCTGGGGCCATCTTTGATGTTCCACCCAATACCAAATCCCTCCTCCAGCAACCAGCTTTTGGCTCTCCCCAAAGGGAGAAGAAACCACATAAACCACTTCAGCCTCTGCCATTAATATCTGATAATATTTTTATTTCATTTTCACTCCAGAATATTTATAAATTTTAAAAGAATAAGAAGGTAGCCTGCCTGCAAATAACTCAAAGCAATAACTCTATTGGTAGAGGAGGTATTTTGGAATTGGGGTGGGGGAGGGGAGCCCCTGTTAGCTTCAGGTAATTTGCCAAGCAACACTCACTCACCTGTATACTAGGGAGATTCAGATCTCAAAGGCTGACCATATCAGAGAGGGGAGACAATAAATCCCTCTCATAGATTTTCATCCAAATTCTAGCCCAGCTGTGCCCTTATTAGCTCTGGAAGCCTGGGAGCCGAGCTGGCGCTCACCTGGCGCTCACCTGGCGCTCACCTGGCGCTCACCTGGTGCTCACCTGGTGCTCACCTGGCGTACAGATTGACGGGTGGTGCTGCCCAGCTCCGCTTTAGTGGGAGAGAGATTGATTGGCGCCCCAGCCATTTTCCAATGCTGATGGATTCCCTGATTCACTCACTTGGGCCAGACGTGCATCTCCTGCTAGGCAGTAAAAATGTCAATAACCGCTCTCTTTTTACTCTTCTTCTTTCCAAGCTGGAGACGGGCTTCCATTAAATCCTTAACCCATGCTTTTTTGATTAAATCAAATTTACAGCCACTGGAGAGGGACAGGATTTCAGCCATGTTCACCTTGCCCTCAGCAAAGTGCCCTGGACTTGGTTTTTAAACAACTCTCAGTAGTTTCTGCCTTCTGTAGCAGTTTCCAGTCAAAGCCCAGAGCAGGCCTTTGGCTAGACTTTGGACCAGGTAAAGCTGCTTCACCTTATGTGTGGGAGGGACCTGGGCCCCCAAGGAATAGGAGGGAAGTGCTGGCACTGCTGAGAGGATGGCTGATCTTGTAGGGAGAGAAAGTGACATCGGCCTGAGAGAGGGTGACATTAGACAAAAGACAAGGTGACAACTGGGAGAGGCTGGAATCACTGACTCTTTGGTCAGTTAATTTAAAACCAACCATGTTTTAACTTCTGTCATCCCCTAAGAAACGAAGCTGATAGACTAGTTTATACTTGAGTATTGGAGACTAATGGTGTTAATATTTGTTGATTGTTTTCTCCATGTCAGTCACTGTGCTAACCAGCTTAAGTATCACTTCAGTTAATGCTTTCAGTAAGCCTGTGAGGAAAATACGATCATGACCTTCATTCCACAAATGAGAAAACGGACTCAAGAAGAGGATAAATGACCTTCCCAAGGTCATGCATCAGTGAGTGGCAGAGCCAGGATCTGAATCCCTAAGCCTGGCTCCAGAGCCTATTCCCTTAAGCTCTGCCCTGTACTGTGTAATACCAAGAGCTCCGTACATCTCTGCTCCGCAAATGGTGGCATTTTTAAAAAGGGTTAAGTATTAGGCCAAAGGAATAAATCAATCATGTTGGCTGTGTGAAGGTGTGTAAGGAAAGTGTGTTTAGCTGGAAGGTCTTTCCAAAGCTGTCTTTGAAATCATTCCAAACTTCTGGTGGAGTTTGTTGTCTATTGCTAAGTCTGGTTCACAATCATGTCCAAGATGAAGTGCATTACCCTCATCCTTTTTTTAAAAATATTCATTTATTTTTAGAGAAAGAGAGAGAGAGTGCAAGCACGGGAGGGGCAGAGGAAGACAGAAAGAGAGAGAGAGAGAGAGAGAGAGAGAGAGAGAGAGAGAGAATCTTAAGAAGGCTCTACTGACAGTATGAATCCCAGCTTGGGGCTTCTTCTCATGACACAGAGGTCATGACCTGGCCCGAAATCAAGAGTTGGATGTTTAACTGACTGAGCCACCCAGGTGCTCCTCATCACTGTCACTCTTAATCCTCAGATGTGGTATCAGCAGAGTGGAGATCAACCATGAGCTGTTCATGAGCAGCATGAAAGGAATTAGGGGGCATGAAGAGGAATCTGGTCATTACTCTTCCCCCTGCTCCCAAATCTGCATTTTCCCTACAATGGTGTTGGTACACATTCTCTTAAAAAATCAGTATTGAGCCAGATTCTTCAGTCTGAGCTCACGTAGGACATCTTATTGAATGGAAGTTACCACCTGGGTAGCCTTGGGAAGATAGTTTTGCACAGATAGCCCTTGCTGGGAAAGCTTCTACAGCCCCTGCTGGGGCAGAGAGCCTCAGGAGTGGGGACCACTAGGGAGCTGAGGGGCAATGGCCCCTGTTCTTCTCAAGCATCCCAGCAACCTCTCTAGAGGATTTTCTACAGCAACAGTTAGGAGGCAGGTAACTAAGAAGTTCCCTCCTGAGTGTCTCTGGGGACACTAAATCATTTGCCTGGTTAGCCTTGTAAGGAATGACAAATGCATATGGGATAAAGTGCTGAAGGAGGTGCCATCTGTAGGCCCCAGGAATCGCCGGACTTAGGCTGGGCTGAGGTTCTGAGCCTGTTGTGAGTGGGGTATGTGGCCTCCTGTTGCTGGTGGGACCAGGGTTGGAGCTGGTGGTGAGTGAATGAAGAGGAGGACTACTTCAGGGGCCGACTACTCCCTGTGTCTACTTCTAATGCCATCTTCCACTGCAAAGCAGCCCTGGACTGAGGCGAGAAGCCAACCACAGAACAGGTGGTCAGTGATTTGGACTGGAGCTTTGCATATGGTTGTGCACAAAGACATCAGCTAAGCAGCATAGTGGGGCTCTGCTTGCCTGGCCCTGTACCCTGGCACAGGGCTGAGCCTGCATAGAGGAAGAGGTGCCATTTTCTGATTATCCTACAGGTGTTCTCTACTCACCCAGGGGCTGTATTGACTCAGAGAAGGGCCTTATTCTAATTCACCCAAAAGCTCTTCCTGGGCTGGCTATGCTCCTGGGTTTGGGTATCCCAGACATCATATGTTTGGGAGGGGAGTCCAAGAAGTGGGGGAGGGGGCAGGCAAGGGGAGTTTCCATGGTGACCATTGGCTCCTAATTGGAGTGGCCATTCCTGAAGAGTAAAAAGTAGGTGTGTATGGAAGTGAGGAATGTAAGTAAGCATTTCCCTGAGTTCTGTGAGCTACTGCTCTGATAAATTAATCCAACCTGAGGATTGGGTTGTTGGACCCTCTGATCTATAGATGCTTAGTCAGAAGCACAGATGATGGCCTGGGCTTGCAGCTGCCATCTGATATGGGTGGAGCAGTGTTGTGGGACTCAATTCTTCACTTGTAGGATCTGACACTAATTCCTGGTAGATAGAGTTACAATTGAGTTAAATTGTGATCCAAAGGGACATCTGCACCCCAATGTTTAGAGCAGCAATGTCCACAATAGCCAAACTATGGAAAGAGCCATTTCCATAATGTCAGATTTCCATTGACAGATGAATGGATCTACCATGGAATACTACTCAGCCACCAAAAAGAGAAATATTACCATTTTCAACCATGTGGATAGACCTAGAGAGTGTTATGCTAAATGAAATAAGTCAATCAGAGAAGGACAATTATCATATGATTTCACTCATATGTGGAATTTAAGAAACAAAATAGAAGATCATAGGGGAAGGGAGGGAAAAATAAAATAAGATGAAATCAGAGAGGGAGACAAACCTTAAGAGACTCTTAACTGTAGAAAATAAATTGAGGGTTTCTGGAGGGGAGGTGGGTGGGGAGATGGAGCAACTGGGTGATGGATGTTAAGGGGGGCATGTGATATAATAAGCACTGGGTATATGTAACATATACACAGTTGCATAGAGCAACTGGTGAATTGCTGAACTCTACCTCTGAAACTAATAATACACTATATGTTAATTAATTGAATTTAAATAAAAAAATCGTGGGATACCCAGCTGGTGTTACAAAGAATTGCTTGTGGGGAAAACCCTCCACACATTTCATGACCAGAAGTGTCAGCCATGGGGAAATAAAGGAGATACCTCAAAGAGAAACACAGTAGACTGAACTGATTTTTTCTAATACAGTGTACTGATCCCCCAGTGAAGCTTCCTAACACACATGGGCAGGAGGCAGTGGGTGGGGAGGTGTTGCTACGGCCAAGTCTTTCCTGCCCACCCATGAGTCATCAGGTGGGCTAGGAGAAGGCTGGCTGGAGAGAATGTTCCAGTTAGTTCACCCTGTGAAGATGGGGATGAAATTTTCAGAAGGGAAATGGACTCTAATTTCAGTCAATTCACATTCCAATTTCACTTTGTTAAATAACATTATTTATTCAGTAACCTTTGGAATTCACATGCATCATATTTAATGGGTCCAATTACACTCTTTATGGCATGCCTATGAAACATGCCATTTTCACCATTCAAATGTGGGTTTGACATGATCTCAGATGTTATATTACTCCATAGGGTAATGCACCTTAATAGCCCGCAAACTCTGGTAACAAGAAGGATTAGTTGAGCAATAAGCTTTCATTCATCAGCTTAACTCTAGAATTGCTGCCCACAGGAGGGACTTAAGGCAGCAGACCTTTTATTTATTCAAAGATAGAAAAAAAATGAAAGTAGCTTGTTTTTCCTGATGGTAAAAATAATAAATACTCATTAAAAATTGTACACAATGAGGAAGGGAGTAAAAACAGTGAGATCACTTATAATTCTGCCACCCAGAAAGTGCCTCTAGAAGGTTCAGTGTGTTAGCGTTTAATTTTCTTCTTAAGCTTGTGCGCACATATGCGGTGTGTCCTCTCTACAGTTTCCATGATGGCCTTGTACTATATATGCTCTAACCTAGTTCCTTCCCCCCATTAAAAAAAAATCCTTCTAGAAATGCCTGGGCAGCTCAGTTGGTTAAGCAGCTGCCCTCGGCTCAGGTCATGATCCCAGGATCCTGGGATGGAGTCCTGCATCGGGCTCATTGCTCAGAAGGGAGCCTGCTGCTCCCTCTGCCTGCTGCTCCCCCTGCTTGTGCTCTCTCACTCTCTCTGTGCCTGCTTGTGCTCTCTCTCTTTCTTACAAATTAAAAAAAATCCTTTTATTATGAAACATTTCAAACATATACTAAAATGGACTGGATAATAGGCTGAATCTCCATTCATGGCTAATCTTGTTTTATCTGTGCCTCAATTTATTCCCACCCCAGATTATTCTGAAGTCAATCCTGGCCATCATAACATTTAATCAGTAAATATTCAAGTATGTATCTTTATAAGATATTGACCCTTAAGAAGTGATCATACCTTTATCATACCTCAATAATCAACAGTATCTTAAAATCCTCAACTATCCAGTCTCTGTTAAATTTTCTCTGGTCATTTGCTTGAATCAAGAACAAGGTGGACTTGCAATTGCTTCCTTTGGTTGATATGCTTCTTAAATCTTTAAAATCCATAGATTTCTCCTCTTCCCACTCCCGCCCCCCACAGTTCATTTGCCGAAGAAATTTGGTCATCTATTCTGTGGAGTTTCTCAGTCTGGATTTTGCTGATTGCTTTTCTATGGTGTCATTTATAATGTTCCTCTAAGTTGCTAGTTAGGTCTCAAAGCTTGATTAGATTCAGAGTCCATCCTTATTAGTCAACTCTGCTTCGTAAATGGTACTGCACCAGCCAGGAGGCATTTAATCTTTGGCATCTCTCTTTTTATAATGTTTTCCAGATCTATCGTTCAGGCGGAATTTTTGTTTCCCTCCACCCCCTGCCACCAATATATACAGTGAAGTTCTAATCCCTCAGTACCTTCAGAAGGTGACTGAATGTGGAGATAAGGTATTTAAAGAGGTTAAGTTGAAATGAGATCATTAGGGAACCTTATAATTAGAAGAGATACAGACACAGACACACAAGTAGGGATGACCACGTGAAGACACCAGGAAAAGATGGCTGACATCTTTATTTTACTTCCAGCCTCCAGGACCATGACAAAATAAATTCCTATTCTTTAAGCCAGCCAGTCTGTGGTCCTTTTTTGGGGCAGCGCCAGCAAACTAATACATCTATAAATTCATTAGATGATATAAAATGGTGTTACTTTATTCCTAACGTATCTTTTTTTGTTTATCAGCTAAAATAGTTCCCTAAAGATAAATTCTCCTCACCAACCATTTGGTTACCCATAGGCATCATTAGCACAGGAGGGGAAGATAAATGCTTGATTCTTTTCCTTGAGAATACCAGTTTTCAAAATAATGGGTTGTTTCCTTCTCATTCCCCCAAAGTGAGCCATGAGTTTTTTTCTTCTTTTTTTTTGTTTTTAGTATCATTATAAACTCATAGATTTAAAAATACTTCATGTGTTTCAGTATACCTTTTTTGAACACAATACATCAAAAAATCTTTCTTCAGTCAGTATAATTCTAAATTATTAGTTTTAATGGTTTCACAATTTTACATGAATGGATTATTTAATAATTTCTTATTGTTGGACATTTATATTATACCCCTTTTGATTTAGCATTTCCACTTTAGTTCAGTCTTGCTCTCACAAATATTTTTTTCCTGAAGGAAGGTAGTGCTTTTCCTAATTTATTTGAAAGGGTGAAATTAGTAGATTAATTTTTAATGATGACCATGATATGAAAGGGAGTCTGGTTAGTTGAGTAGTCTTTTTATTGAAGGCTGAAAGATATTTTCTAGTCTGCCTATTTAAAATATTTATACCATTGGTGAGGGGAAACATCTTTTTTTTCCCCCCCTCGAGGGTTGAAGATTTTCATCAAGGACAAAAGACAAAATAAGACCGTCAATTAAACTGAGATAGAAATTAAGAGTAAAAAAAGACAACATTGGCAAGTTACCTTCGGTTTTTGCATGTTTGCTTAAATGTTTTCATTTTTTAAAGTACATGTTCTAGTTTTGAAAGACACAATTGTTACCTTCGTTAATCCTTCCTAGTGGTTAGAAACCATCAAGTGCATAACTCACTTTTGTGTATCAGTGTGCAAGTAAGGGCCAGCTCTGAGTCAGGTGACCATCCATCCCGGTGTCCTGGGCATAGTTTATGTCTCCTCTGAAGTAATTCTTCATAATGTCTCCTATCACTCTCAGAAGAGTCCAGGTTTGGACAATAGATGATATAATCACCCTAGATATTAATAGTTTTGTTTCCTTCTACTTACTCAGATTTCTCATGTTCCTTATTTCAACTTCCTCAAAGACAAGAGAGAGACATTGAAGAATAGCTTCTTCCCTGTGAATCCAGACTTTCCCTTTCCTCACAATCACGTGCCATAGGTCTTTTCCTCATTTTCTTGCTCCTTTTTCATTTAAGCAAATCGGTACTGTCCCCTTCCCTATTTTTATGATCGGGCCCTTCATGGAGGCTGCCCCAACAGGGAGAAAATCACTGTGTAACAGAGCTTTGAGTAGGATTTAGCCTGGATGAGGGAATTGAGACCAGAAGAGGCATTGTCTGGGCCCAGGCGATACAGCCAGTTAGTGCCAGAGCAGGACAAGGACAGGGTTCTCCAAATTTCTCTGCCAGTTGATCTCGGTCTTTGGCCTGATATTTGGCAAATTTGATGTTTTGTGGAAGGTAGGACACCACTTCCATTTTTGCCATCAGGTGATGAATTAGAATGAAAACAAATCTCACATCTAGTCCTACCACACATATTACATTTATTACCAAGCCATGTTTATTAGAAACAGGCAAAAAAGAGCTCTACCACCTCTTTTCTAAGCTCAGGTCAACCCACCCTAATCCTCTTTGACAAGAATCATTTTTTTTTTTTAAGTAGGCTCCATGTCCAATGTGGGGCTTGAACTCATGACGTTGAGATCATGGTTCTACTGACAGAGAAGCCAGGTGCCCCTCTTTGACAAGCATCTTGCATGAAATGCCCACTTGGGGGCAGAGGCAACAACAGTACTCTGACTGTAGACTTAGATGACTTTCTAGTTGGGTCCGGTGACAAAATCCTAGATTAAGTTGAGGACAGAGGGAGAACATACTCTTGACCTGGGAGCCCATTGGGTTTGACAGATTATTTCTTATACCTCATTTTTTGCAAGGGCAGTACTACCTTTTCGTCTTCCTAGCTAACCATGTTTCTTGAACACCATTCATTTAACCACTGAAAATGTATTTCTAACGTTGAGGAAAGGATGATTAACACTAGGCCTGATACCTAGTCCTTTCTTTTGGGTGGGGAGGCTGGGAAGCCTCTGGGAAGGATGAAGGGAAGCAAAAGTTCTTGTAGACATGCTAATTACAGACCTCTTGGCATTTCACTAATAATAGCACTAGTAGTAACTAAGAGGAGAGTCCTTACCTGTGGATTGTTTGTAGCAGGAGGTACCTGGTCTGTGTCAGATTGTTTATGGTAAGGAGACTTGGAATCTATGGATTGGTTGTCCAAGACTCCCCAGAAAGTGTCATGTAGGCTATGTGACTGAGTATAAAAGTACAGATGTTTCATAACTCAAACATTTCCCTTTAATGTAAGTTACACAGCCACATGTATTACTTAGAGACCTCATGGTGTATGCTCATTTACAAGGAAGGGCCTGGGGATCTAAGGTGGGGGTCACAGACCTCTCTTTTCTTTACCTGTGCCTCGTAATTACTTGTATCCTTGATATTAATAAGTCTTGATACTGGGTAAGATTTCTGAGTTTGATTGGACAATCTGACAGATTTGTGCTATCTTTCATCCCTGATGTTATCTAATGCAAGCTCTGGTATAGACACAGGAAAAACATCTTAAAAGCAAGACCTTACTTTTGGAGTGTGGATTTCTGATCAGATGATTCAAATGTTATTTGACCACCCACGGCATAGATTTTAGTTAACTCCGTGTATGTATATACATCATGCTGTTCATACTGAGTATTTTAACATATTTTACAGAAACAATAACATTACTAAAGCATAATATGTCTCTTATGATCACTAGTGATGGTTGTTGACAATAACAATGGCATTAGCATTAGCTAAATTTGTTTTGTGATTGTTCTGTGCTAAACACCTCATGTATATTAACTGTAGTTCGATAAACATCTAAGGTCTCTGTTTTCGTTTTACAGAAGAGGAAAGTAAGTTTCAGAGAGATTATGTAATTTGCCCAAGGTGACATTAATATGTGACCTCGAGTCCGTTGTACCCAAAGCCTTTGTATCTGCTTCACCATTGAGTTGCCCCTACTGTTGACACAGAGGATGAGGGCAAAGGAGAAGGTAGGATTTCAGTAGTGTTAATATTACCACCACTGTAAGTGAGTCATCTGTGCACATCATGCTCAGTTTACCATTCATCCAGGAGAGGCAATATGACTAATAATGGTTTCGAATCTGTGATTCATAAGTTCCAATATGACTAATAATGGTTTCAAATCTGTGATTCATAAGTTCAAAGTGATGGTCATATGCTAAGCAACACCATCTTGCCAAGCCCAGTGGACTTACTTACCTACATGGAAATTTCATGCAGAATTTTGAGAATTGAGATCAGAGCTGTTACTAGCTTTACTATTAGAATGGTTGGAAGGACAGTGACACAATCCACCAAAAGTTTTCTTTTTCAGCACTTTTGACTTTGACGACTTCCTTCCCATGCCTGACTAATTCTGGGTATGGTGGGGGGATAAAAGGAGGTGATAAAGGAATAGAGGTGAAACACTCTACACAATGCCTTCCCAGGAATTGTGTCCAACACTGAGACTCTGGGGGATTTGCTTTGCAGGTAAGTCCACGAACACATTGGCAGCTGTATCATCTGCTATTGGCTGGTTTCCAACCCCTTCCTCTGGAATGTACATTCTATGGGGACAGATGTTTATAGTTGGTGCATAGTATCTCCAGTGCTCGGATGCAGTCTGTCATGGGGTTGGTGCACAATACATCTTTGTTGAGTGACCCATCTTCTCTTACAGGCATTTTGTTATGGGCTGAATATTTCCTTCCCAAGTTCATATGTTGGAGAATTTGCCTCTTACCCCCAATGTGATGGCAGGTGGGGTCTTTGAGAACTAATTAGGTTTAGATGTGGTCATGGGGATGGAACTCTCATGATGGGATTGGTGTCCTTGTAAAAAGAAGGAGCAACAGGAGAGCTCTAGCTCTTGTTCTGTGTGCTTATGTACCAGGGAAAAGCCATGTGAGGACAGAGTGAAAAGGTGACCATCTGCAACCCTGGAAGCAGACTCTCACCAGACATGGAATCTGTTAGCACCTTGATCTTGGATGCCCAGCCTCCTGAACTGAAAGAAATGGTTGTTGCTTAAGTCACTCAGTCTATGGGATTTTTTTTTAATAGCAGTCCACCCTAAGCTATATCTTGCATATCACAATGTTTCCATTCAACTCAGTAATAACTCATGGGGACTGGACTTTTGCTCTAGCTGTTTTGTGTGTATGTTAATCTTGTCACCCAAGTAGACTGTAGACATCACCTTTTTTTTTTAAATTAGTTTCAGAGGTAGAATTTAGTGATTTATCAGTTGCATATAACACCCAGTGCTCATTATGTCAAGTGCCCTCCTTAAGGCCCAACACCCAGTTACCTGCCCCCCACCCACCTTCCCTCCAGCAACCCTCGATTTGTTTCCTAGAGTTCAGTGTCTCTTATAGTTTGCCTTCCTCTCAATTTTTACCTTATTTTGATTTCCTTCCCTTCCCCATGTTCATCTGTTTTGTTTCTCAAATTCCACATATGAGTGAAACATATGATAATTGTCTTTTTCTGATTGACTTATTTTGCTTAGCATAATATCCTCTAGTTCCACCCATCTCCCTGCAAATGGCAAGATTTCATTCTTTTTGATGGCTGAATACTACTCCCTTGTGTGTATATATATATATATATATATATATATATATATATATATATCTATATCACCTCTACTTTATCTAATCATCTGTCCATGGACATCTGGGCTCTTTCCATAGTTTGGCTATTGTGGATATTGCTGCTATAAACATTAGGGAGCATGTTCGCCATTTGAATCACTATGTTTGTCAAGTGCAGGCTGTAGACTTCTCCAGTATTCTCCCAGCTTCATCCCCATTTTGGGTGCACCCCCTGAGCCCTCAGAGATGTCTTGGCAATCAGCAAAATCTAGGCAGGCTGGCAGAGCTGAGCTGCAGGTGTGGCTCCCACCAAACCTGCTGTCTCCAAATATCCTTGGAACAAGCCTTGGTCAGGGTGGGAATGGGTGACCTTGTTCCAAGTAAATAACAGTTTTGCTTCCCTTTCTCTGCCCCCCTTCCATTCTTTAATTTATAGCCTGTGCAGTGGGGAGAGCGGATGGGGGAAGTAAAACCACTGATAAATGTGCCTTACTTCCTCGAGGTGTCAGGGAGTATAATAGGAAAGGCTCCATCTTCAGCCCATAGGCCACACCAACATGTTAGAGGCAGCCCATAATTTCATGTGATGACCTTTCTGGCTCAGAGATGACAAGTGAGGTCGAGTGAATGTTTTGCACTTGCTTTTAAAAGCTGTGAAGGGCACAGGGTCAGGAGGTGGGATGAGAGATTATTTGCACCTCTAGACTTCACTCTCATTCCCAATGGTCTCAGAGAACCCTCTATTTCTTAGTAATGTATCCTTCTGGGACATTGAGGGTCTGAATGACGTGCTTTTGGGTCCCCAAATTGTGTTGTCACCAGCTCTCATTTAGACCGGTGAGAAAGTGGCCATACAACTTATTTTCCAAATGTGGATACTTTTGAGAATGAAATGGAATATTAATTACACTGGAAAACCCAGGACTGGGAAAACCCAGGTGAACAGGATAACCCAGGCAAAACCCAGGACTGTCTTGGGCAAAGTGGGATGAATGGATACCCTAGGTAGTGACTGCTAACATCAATACAAGCCATGAAAGCATCAGGCCATCTCCCTACTTCCAGAACTTTCCATTAGCCAATACAGGAATGAAGAAAATCTCTCCTATAGGCTCACCTGGGGATTTTGTTTTTTTGACAGATACTAAATAATGACCTACTTGGGGGATAGAGTGGTACACAACATTGTCATGGTCCTTGCTCTTGTGCTTATAGTCTAATATGTGTGTGTGTGTGTGTTGTGTGTGTGTGTGGTATGGTGTCTGATGGACGATGATGACTATGCAGTGAGTTAAGTGCTTTGGCAAATACAGGTGCATCTAGAAACCAAGGAGGGGCAGTTCTTTGGGGGACAGAGTGAGGTGGGGCAATGTAAGAAGGCCTCCTTGCTCTAAGACTATCAAGGGACTTCTGTGTTAGTTTTGTATCAAGGGTGATGTAGAAGCAATATAAAACACAGTTCCCTTCCCAAGGGACTTATAGTTACTTGATGAGTAAGATGCATGTGGAAATGATACTAGTTGATTTGCACAATTTTGAATGATGAAGGCCATTTTGTGTTATGTCCCTAAGTGCATCAGGACTTAGGGAGAGAGGGGTGGGGAATAAGAGCTCAGGAAGGCCTCAAGAGGAACCGAGCCAAGCTTCGGAGACACACTCAGGCTCCAGCTGTGTCATGCTGGATACAGTGCAGCACAGTGAGGTGGCTGTCCTCTCGAGTGCCTGCTGTTTGGGTACTAGTTTGCCCCTTTGCACACATGATTGCTAATCCTCGGAGCAACCCTGCAAAGAAGATGCCATTATCTTCATTTGAGATTTGAAGCTAAGGGAGACTTAGAGCCCTGACAATGAGCATACTGAAGGTAGTAAGTAGGGCTTATATTTGAACCTAAGCCTATGTCAAACCTCAGCTCATTCATATTCCACTATTCCAGTGGCCTTCTTTTTTTTTTAATATTTTAAATTAACATATAATGTATTATTTGTTTCAGGGGTACAGGTCTGTGATTCATCAGTCTTACACAATTCACAGCACTCACTATAGCACAAACCTCCCCAAGGTCCATCGCCCAGCCATCCCAACTCTCCACCCCCTCCCCTCCAGCAACCCTCAGTTTGTTTCCTGAGATTAAGAGTCTCTCATGGTTTGTCTCCCTCTCTGGTTTTGTCTTGTTTCATTTTCCCCCTCCCTTCCCCTATGAGCCTCTGTCTTGTTTCTCAAATTCCTCCTATCAGTGAAATCTTTGATAATTGTCTTTCTCTGATTGACTTTCTCTGATTGACAGGGGTCTTCCGAACCAAGACCAGCAACATCAGCCTCATTTCCTGTTGGAAATACAAATTCTTAATCCCACCCCAGACCCCAGACCTACTGAATTAGAAACTCTGAGTGTAGGCCCAGAAATCTATGTTTTAATAAGCCTTCCAGGTGATTCTGAGGTACCTTACATCTGAGAATCACCACACCAGACCAATGGTCTCAGTTTCCTATCTGTAGAATGGGGGGATTATTCCCCACTCACTCTTTTGTAGTAAGGAGTACAGAGGAGAACACATAGAAAGTATCCAGCTCAGTGCCTGGCTCTTTGGCGGGAAGGAAGGAGAAGTCTATTTTTCTTCCTGCTGTGCCCCTGAGGACACGGAATTGTCCTGAGTTTTAGCTAGCTCAGTATTTGGAATACAGTGGATGAAAGTTTGAGAGAATGAGGGGGACCATTTGCGTGGGATGAGGGTATTTTGCATGACAGAACACCATACAACCAGCCATTGTTACTAGCAGGGCATGAAGCTGTCCTTCCATTGTCTTTAAACTCCGTCCTTCTGTCTTGTCTGTAGGAGATTATAATGATCATTATTATTGGTGAGACACCTGTTCAGTGTAATGAGCGTGCCATTCACAGCAATCAGCAATGAGCAGTTCCTTGTAATTGGCTCATAAGAATGACAAGGTGTAGAAAGTGCAGTTAAGGCCTTTTCAATTCACATGTGCCATTAGCAGGAGCTCATTAATGACATGAACGAAGAGAAAATGTAAATAAAGAATCCTGCTCTCTGTAATTACAACTGTACATCGAGCTGCTTCCTTCCAGAGTTCAGCTGCAAATGTGTCCCTGTGCTGGGGGCCTCCTGGCCTCCCTGCTCTCTGCACTCTTATTTATGTGGTTTCTCGGGGTGTCTGGTCTCCACTGAGCTGCAGACAGGCTGGGGACGCAGCATAAAGAGAGTTGTGATGGGCAGTGCCTCTTACACGTCCGAGGGCCCCTGTGATTTCAGGTGCTAAGAGTCTTCTGTCTTGGGGCACCTGGGTGGCTCAGTCGGTTAGGCGACTGCCTTCAGCTCAGGTCATGATCCCTGAGTCCCAGGATGGAGTCCTGCATCGGGCTCCCTGCTCAGCGGGGAGTCTGCCTCTCCCTCTGATCCTCCCACCTCTCTCTTGCTCTCTCTCTCTTTCAAACAAATAAATAAAATCTTAAAGAAAAAAAGAGTCATCTGTCCTATTAAAAAAAAAAAGCCTCCCCAAGCACAAAACATTGTAAAACACTAGACAAAACACCAAACAAAAATCCCACTGGTGGCAGATGCCTGAAGTCCCACCAGTTTGTGTCCTATCTGCGGGGTTGGATACAATAAACTTCTGTTCAAATTTGGGGCAGTCCTCTGCGTGTGTATTTCAGTTCACTATCTGGTCAGTAATGCTTAGGGTGGTAGGCCCTAGGTAGTTTAGGTTGGGGGCTTGCCGAACTGGGGCCTGACTTCTGAGGTGCTGCTGGAGCTGAAGGAGAGGAGGTGGCCCTGGTGACGCTCTTTGCCTACTAGCATTTTCCTCAGATCTGGCAAACTGGGCCTCTGGGTGCCTTGAGATGTGGTGGGTGGGGGCCCCTGCCCCTCCCTCCCACAGGCCAGTTGCTGATAAACTGTGTCTCAAGGAGTCACCCTGAACTTGCTCTTTCTTGCTCCTGGCAGTGTATTCTACAGAATCCTGACACCACAGATGCACGGATGTCTCAGTGCTACCTGAGCGGAAGTCACCTGAAACTGAAGGGAGTTTATTTACAGACCCCCTACTTCTGTGGGTGCCCTGCCCAGGGCCAGCAACATCTGCTCTCAGTTCGGAGAGTTTAGGGCAGTGCATTCCCAGCTTTTCTTCATGGTCTCCTCGAGGAGACTTTTTTGTTTCCTTTTTTTTTTTTTTGAATTGTCCCTCCGCCATAAAACATTAAATATGACAGGTATACTTTGTATCTGTTGATGTACTGTGTGTATATTTGTGCTTAAGCCACAAGAAGAGTAAGATCTTTTTTACCCCCCTTCAAGCAGCCCCACTGAGATGTGGCCATGTAGGTGGAAAAATGATCAAGGTGAAGATAGAGAGTCACAGAGGGCATTAGAAAGCCCATAGCTGTCCCTCATGCAGTGTGCCTGCTGTGCCAGAATAACTCCAAGTACTCACATGGATTATTTAATCCTTACAGCAGTGCTGTAAAGTACTGAGCAGATGGGGAAACTGAGGCAAAGGGACTGAAAATAACTTGTCCACAGGGGTGTCCAAGCTTGTGGTTAATCATCAGAAAGTCTAGGACTTCTTACACTGTTGACTTGACTTACAGTGTTGACCTTTGAACAATGTGGGGGTTAGGGACACCTCCCTCCCTATAGAAGATTTGTCCCCCCAGAAAAACCTAACTACTGAGAGCCAGCCTACTGTTGCCTGGAAGGCTTACTGGTAACCTAAAAAGCTTATCAACACCTATTTTCTATGTTGTATATATTCTACGCTATGTTTTCACAACAGTAAGCTAGAGCCAAGAAAATGTTATGAAGAAAATCCTAAGGGGGGTACGTGGGTGGCTCAGTCAATTAAGCATCTGACTCTTGGTTTCGGCTCAGGTTGTGATCTCAGGGTCATGAGATCCAGCCCCACATCGGGCTCTGTCCTCAGTGGAGAGTCTGCTTGAGGTTCTCTCTCTACCTCTCCCCTCCCCTTGCTCACATGTGTGTGCTCTCTCTCTCTCTAAAATAAATAAATAAGTAAATAAATAAATAAAATCTTAAAAAAAGATCATTAGAAAAAAGAAAATCAAAAGGAAGAGAAAATACATTTACAGTACTGTTCTGTATTTATTCAAAAATCCACAATAAGTGGCCCTGTGCAGTTCAAACCTGCATTGTTCCAGTATCAACTCTAATATGTCCTTTATTACATACATGTGACTGTTTTGCCATCCAGTAACATCCCTATAAAGTAAAAATCTTTTGTATGATTAGCTCAGTAAATATAACAGGCATTTCCTCTGCTCTTGGTCCTTCCTTATGAGGGGGGTAATAGCGTCCCTCACAGGGTTGGAGCTCATGTGAGTGCTTAGCACATAGGCTGGTCCATAATAAAGGCTCAGTAAATGTTAGCTGACATTAATAATAAATTCATATTAGATGACTGACATAATTAGCATATCAAACACTAGCCCGAGCATCACACCCTCCTTCTTTAGCTGAAATCACATTTTATAGGCAAAATTGCCCTTCTGAGATGGTCAATAGTTTTATTCTCTTAAGTAGGTAAATATTTCTCTCATAATTTGATTTACTCTATACAGATGAGCACAGTAAGTTTTTTTTTTCTTTTTGTCCCTAGATGGAGGCATCAATTTTGTATACCTAAATTCATTTGGATTCAGCATTAGTGAAGAAAATCCGAATTGACGGGAGCTCCTGTATGTGGCTGCCTGCAAATTACTCAGAAGCATTGATAAAGCGTTGTGTGTTTATGTTGTCCATAAATATCATTTTCCTCTGAATTAACTTTTAAGTCCTTCAAGGTTTAAAAGGGTTTGACTTGATTAATTCAGTAGAGAAGATAATCCAAGTCTTTTAGGAAAAAAATGTCAACTTTTTACCCCCAGATCTCTCCCCGGCTCACCTCCTCTCCAAAGTGGCATCTGGTCTCCTGGGGTGAAGGAAGAAGGGGGACCATTGGAGGGACAGGTGAGGTGGCTCTTGCGGGAGTGACTCACGACCCGGCACAGTCGCTTCCCAGCCCTCATTTAACACCTGTTCCCCTCCACTTCCGCCTTCACCGGGAGCCTCCTCCTACCCTGGTTTCCTGGGCTTGAAGGAATGGCTTTCCCTTCTCTCTGATCGGATGTCCTTCCCTTGCAGAAAAGTGCTAGAGTCTGAAGCCTCAGGGGCCTGGCCCCTGACGTGTCAAATAGATTCTACAGAAAGAGAGAATCCGAGAATCCTCTCTTTTTTTTTTTTGGGAATGCCTGATTTTAAGCTTATTGTCTGGTTAAAGGGGTCCTGGCCTGGCCACCTATTGCCCTGGAGCAATGAGCCACGGTCTGGTTGGTGGGAGGTAACAAATGGAACAGGAGGAGTTGAGGCTAAAACGCCTTGATTTAATTTTGACAACATATTATCCCCTTATCTGGGTTTTGGCCATGAGGGAAAACCTGGCGGTCTAAATGGCCACATTAGCTTGGGTAAGCGCCGTGTGTAAGTAACGCGCACGGCGGAAGGAGCCGCCAGATGGCCGACGCCTGCCACCGCGATGGAGCGCTTGGGAATTAGTGGTGACTAATGATCAGAATGCCGACTGACGCTACTGCTAACACCGGGAGCTGCAGTGAACAAACTCGCTAATAATCGGGAACGAAAGAACAGCAAGAGGGTACGTCAAAGTTTGTGTTAGCCCAGGTTCCCAGATGGATCCGAGACTGCGGCACTGATGACTTCTGCTACGGGAGAACCATCTGCTTCCTCACACTGGAGTCATCTCACTGCAGAAGGACAGGACCTCGGCCTTCAAGTCTGAAAAACCTGAGTAGCCGAAAGTAATGTCAAGGACAGTGTTGATCTTAATATATTCCTTTCCAGTCTCCTGTTACTGAACTAGACCCATATGGACTCTACCTTTCTTAACTCACCTTTGTCCATCCAACTGATCCCTTCTTCCTTCTTTCTCCTCCCTCCCTTTTTCCTTCCTCTTTCCCTTTCTCCTTCCAGCCATTCTTCTGTCATTCAGTTACAGTCCCTCCTGTCCCCACCAACTGCTCCAGCCCCACTGATCACTTCTCTTTGGGGGATCCTATTATAGGCAGTCAGCACCGTACAATGTAGCATTTGACTTCATGAGGCTATATGCCGTCTTATGTAATTTTAAAAAAGGATTTCTTGTATTTCAAGGTCATCATCTCAATGGGACAATATCCACTTCCATGGCTAAGAATCTAGAGTTTTTCTTCTCTGTGTCTGCACGCCTGCATTAGTGAATGTTAACTCAGTATTTCATGACTAATGACAATGAGAACAACAATAATAGTTATTTTAAAGTACTGCGGTCTTAAATAGTGTGGAGGGCAGAGCTTTGACTTTTGGCTCGTGTTTTCCTGTTATGCCCTTCCTCAGGGCTTCGTGGTCTCGTGAAGTGAGTGAAATGAGGTGCGTTCAACATTAAGCTCATTGTCACTATCGTCACCTGATGGTTAACACTGCTCCCACTCAGGGAACCCTTACTATGTGCCACATATGTCACCTTATTTAATTCTCGAAATATGCTTAGTGGCATTGGCATCCCTTCTTCCACTTTGTAAATAAGAAAACAGGCCTCTAGAGAGTTTCCGAAGTTTCCTTATCATAATCAATTCATCAAATAATTGTGTTTCAGAGAGTATTTTGAAGTTCTCTAACTATTACCTACCACACATAATTCTCAAAACGATCTCCAAGGTGTAAGATATCATTATCCCTGTTTTGCAGAGGTGAAAAAGAAGGGTCTCAAGTTTAGTAAGTTAGTTGACTAAGTAGTTACTGAGCTCATGTTTTGTGCCGAATTCCAGTGCTCAATGCTGAGGGACAGTGGTATAAAAGTCAGATAGTGTCGTTGGCTATCTGGGATTAGAGTCTAGTAGGGGAACCTACAGTCTAGTGGTGTGCGCTAAGTGTTCTGTTTCATCCAGGCAGACACACTGAAAAATGGCAGAGTTCTGTGAATGAACTCGGGTCCAGGGTGATTGACTCTGCATCCCAAGGCTGCTCTAAGACACTGGCCAGAAACCCCCTTTCCCCGGCCCCAAGCTTTAACGAGTCTTGCATATCAGAGTCACACAAAATAAGTGTATTTGAGAACACATGGTGTCCTCTGTGTTTTGGAGCTCAGCACTGGCATAGGGTGACTTGTATCTTGGACTAACACCAGCAGGCCCCAGAGAAGCACCTCTCCACAAGTCTTGCCTTTCATCCTCAAAGTAGAAGACGACTAAGTTGGAGGGTAGCTCAGGTTGTAAGCCGTGCTGGTGCAGACTTTGTTGGTGATTGTTGCTTGGGAGACAAGGAAGGTTTGAATTGCAGAAGCACTTCGGTGAAGGAAAAGATAAGCTAATTAGGTTGTCAAAATGTCCCTTGAAGACAGACTAATTAAATTGTCTAACTCTCTCTCAGAACGTGTGAATACAGTGGAGTCTCGCAAAACAAAGTGTCATTTTTCTACTGGTGCCAACAGCTGTTTTCTTCCTTCTCTTCTTCCTTTTCTATTTGAAAGTGCTCACCAGTGAGGCTGGTGCTCACAGACACGCTCGTGATGTCAGGAGAACGTTTTGTGATAATGTTCGTAGGGAGGTCTAGACGTGACACCATAATATATACCTAGCCTTTACACTGGCATTTAGATAGACAGCGAACATCAGAATCATAAATGATTTTATTTTCTGATACATAATTAAAAATTGTTTAATTAAAAAAGAGTTTTATTTAACCATACCTGATTTTAGAAGTGGATATTCGTTACTTATAGTTTTATACTGCCTTAACTTTAATAGGTAAGTTTGCCTATCTTGGAAGAAAAATAACTTTTTAGAAAAATTAGGAACAATTTTGGTTTTTTACTGACACTTTTGAAGAGATTGAAATTTTGCACACGTTAAATGCAATTCCATTTTGCTTTTAAATTCCTCATATTATAGCTGATAATGGAACACACGTTCTGTGTAGACTTTTAACATAATGATTTTAAGGAAATCAAATAAAGAGAGTTAGGGAAGTTGGAAGGGTCAGGCTTGGGGTCGGAAGTGAGCAGTGGGGGCTTTGCATGTTCAACCAACCCGTGAAATTTGGAGAGACAGAAACCACACACGGATTTGTTGAGGTCTTCATAGTCTTGTTTTGGTTTGAGCGTGTAAAGCAGAGATGTCCAAAAGAGATAGAAATCGAACCACATATGTCCTTTTAAACTTTCTAGTAACTGCAGTAAAGTTAGAAAGTTTCTAGTAAACTTTCTAGTAACCGAAGTAAAACTTTCTAGTAAAGAGAAATTAATGAAATTAATTTTAATAATATATTTTAATCTATCAAGTGATTACTAAACAATTACGAATGAAGTATTTCCCTTTTAATCTTTAGATCAGCAATCTGGCACGTCTTCTGCACTGGTAAGTGTTTACATCTCCACATGAACTAGCCATGTGAGCGCTCAGGGGCTGCGTGTGGTGATGGTGATTGTGTGGCATGGTGCCTGTTCTGATCTTCATTTGGAATTCTGTGTCTGAGTCACCTGAGAGATTTACATTCCTCCAGGGACCAGGATTCCATAAATGGAGTATGCCCTGGCTCTACTTCTAGGCTGCACGGTCAGTTAGCTCTTTTTTACTGCTGGCAGAAGTCAAACTCACAGGATGTGTGCGGCCATCCTGAGCTTCTTTTTCAGGGGTCTTGCCACTCCCATAAGGAGAAAGACCAGCGGCACTGAAGCCCCAGTCAAGGAGGTAAAAGTGTATCAAGAAAGCCTTAGCCCACAAACATCTGCCAACAAAAATTTCTCTGAATGTCAATGATGGCTGTGTGATGCCGAAAACTTGGAAACAACCTAATTTTCGCAGTTAGGTTGGTTACCCTAGAAAGGTAGGGTCCTGAATGAGGATCAATTGACATCCTCTTTAATTGAAGGAATTAAAGCCTTTCTTTCTTTTTTAAATTTTATTTATTTGACAGAGAGAGAGAGAGAAAGAGAGAGAGAGAGAGGGGGAGAAGCAGGGGGAGGGGCAGAGGCGGGGGAGAAGCAGAGCAAGGAGCCCGATGCAGGGCTCGATCCCAGGACTGTGGGATCGTGACTGAGCTGAAGGCAGGTGCTTAATGGACTGAGCCACCCAGGCACCCTGGAAATAAAGCTTTTGGAGCAACACTCCAGACCAAATTTCTTCTGGTTCTTGAAAGAGTGAATATTTTCACAAAGAAGGTGTCAGGCGTTTGGTTTTTGAACTTCTCTTTCACTGAGGAGGAGTGGGTTGGAGGCAGCAGGCAAACTGGAGCAAAGGCCCCATGTCCGAGGGGGTCAGCATGGTCTGCAGCATCAGGAAGGCTGGCTCAGGGTGTCCAGAGCAGGAGTGCAGGGGGCATGGTATAGCTCCCTGCCAGAGGATGGACAGGCAGTTTGAGGAACAGCTGTTACAGAGTTCTGGCCAAGAAACGTACCCCAAGAAGAAAACTTAGAAAAGATGGGATCCCAGCGATGAAGAGATCTGGGAGACCATGAAAGGCAAAGCAAAAGCTCTCCCCACTGGAGCCCAAGTATCAGTGTCAGGAGGTAAAATCTAAATGGCACAAGGGGAGGGGAACATTTGATCACTCACCAAGGCTGGTCACAGCTCTTCACACTTGAGCCATAGGGTCCGGCTGTTGGGTGCTCTGGGGCTGAGGCTGAGCAGGTGGGAAAGGGGAGGGTGAAGTTGATCCAGAAAAAGGCAGAGTTGGGTATAGAGGTGGGGGCGAGCAAAGCCTGAGGCCAAAATCTTTGCCTACAGATCAGGAAAGCATGTGCTAGAAAGGGCCTAAGAAAAATAAACCTGATCTGTGCATGGCTGGATCCTTCCCTTCATTCGGTTTTCTGTTCAAGGATCTCTTCCTCATGGGCTTGTCCTGACCACCATGTCTAAAGTGGCCACCTGCCTTCTGATTCTCTTAGTCCATTTACCCTGCCCTATAATATACAGAATCTGATAAGATATTATACCTGAATATATGTATCTATGTATTTATGTGGAGTATAGTAATATACAATATAGATATATATGTGCACACCCACCCACCCACACACTCACTTTCTGGCTTCCCCTCTAGCCTGACTTTTTAAAAGGATTGATTAACTGGTTTTAAAGAGAGAGAGTGGGGGGAGGGGCCGAGGGAGAGAGCGTCCTAAGCAAACTCCACACTGACTGCAGAGCCTGACACAGGGCTTGATCTCATGACGCTGAGATCATGACCTGAGCCAAAACCAAGAGTCGGATGCTCAACCGACTGAGCCAACCAAGCACCCCTTCCCCTGTAGACTGATTTTATCTGCTTTGTTCACCACTGCCTCCTGCCTCTGGGATTGGGAGTGGCACTTGGTAGGTCCACAATAAATATTAAATAAACAAATAGCAGCAACGGATGACTTGCCCTTTGGGAGCATTTACTGAATGTTGGGCAATGCCTACGTGGCTCCAGGTGGTGTTTCCAACCAGGCCAGCTGAGTGCTCACATGAACTTCCCCATCAGCAGGTCCTCTGGTCTGGCTCAAGGGAGCATCTGGACAGCAGGCTGTCCCTCCCTGGCTGCCCCCCTGAAACTCCGGGATGGGGGCAGTGCCGTGAGAATGCCTGTGTACATAGTTGTGGGCCCTACGTCCTCTCCTCTCTGGAGACCAAGCAGATTCCTTGGCCTGGAATGTCTGTGCCCAGCCATGGGATCCAGGCTGCTCTGGGATTCTCCTGTTTGTCTTTCCAGTCCACGCTTTGCTTCTTCTGTTCCTGGTCCTGTGTGTGACAGCCATTGCTCTAAGCACGCTACCTGTATGGGCACATTTCATCCTTGCGTTCCCTCATGAGGCAGCTCCTGTTACCACCAGCTTTCCGTGCAGGAGAAGCCTGGACAGAGAGGTTGAGCGCCCTGGTGCGGTCATGCAGTCATGCCCTTGGGACAGGCTGGAGATAAAGCAGAGCCCACTGGCTCCTGCTGTTCATCTTCTCCTGCCCCTTCTTATCCCTGCTCTGTGCTCGGCCTAGCTTTACTGGCACCAGGGATCTGCCACTAAGTGGGCTGCCGTGGGATGATGAAGGGCAGCAGAAATCATCAAATGGTCCCTTGGCTCTGTAGGGAAAGAGAGCAGGGCAGTAGCGATTCCTTAATTTGCGTGTAGGAAACCCTTGCAGTCACAAATAAGAATCGTGGAGGAGGTGTCCTTTTATGGCTCAAATTAGAGTCAACCTTAGCTGAAAGTGTGTGTGTGTTTGTGTGTGTGTGTGCGCACGCACGCGCAGCAATGCTTTCCATCAGCAGACACGTCGGATGAGCTGCTTTGGGCTAAGAGAGCTGGACTCTGCTAAAACCTTCTGAGAGGCTCAGAGGGGCCAGAACCACTGAGGAGCTGTTGTCCAGTTTGGGTATGAATCCTAACTGACCTTGTACTTGCTAGGATTGGTGGTCAAGTGGCTCAAACATTCTAAGCTTCCTTTCTTGTCTGTAAAATGTCGATGAATACAGCCTAGTGACACTTTGAAGACTGGTCAATTTGTGATGTAAAGCTCAGAGCACAGTCCTGGGTGGTGCAGGGAATGTGTCCACAGTGGTCCTCTGCTGTATCTATCTGCCTGTCCAGCCTTGGTTCCCAGTTCTTACACACTATCTGCTTCTGGAAAGCCCACTTCCCAACCTGCCTGCTGCAGGTGGCCACGTGACCTTGGCCGGGCCAATCGGAGTCGCAGAATCTTGTTCTGGACGGGCCTTGTGACCCAGTCCAAGGCAAATAGAACTCAATTCTGGGACTTTTGCTGGAAAACCTTGGACAGGGAAGACTAGGCCTAGGGCTGCTGGGGGCCATGGTGGATCCACATGGGTAGAGCTCCGCTGAGAATAAAGCTGATGCTCAGTGGAAAAGAGAAGAGACGGGGGCCCTGATGACATCCTCGGGCGCAGGATCCCGCTGTGCTGATTTCCCAGGGACACGCGCCAACAGACTCTTGCTGACTACGTCAGTCATTTGCAGTGGAAAGTGTCCTGATCCAGTTCCTACTCAGTACACATTGCTGAAAGATAGAATGTGTTGAAGTGCTTTCAGTTATTATTATTAACGACAATAACACTGACAGTATTTACCATTTATGGAGCACATACACCTCCAAGCCCTCTCCGAAGAGTCTCCCATGCCTGGCTTATTTAATCCTCTAAATCTCCCTAGAGCCAGGTGCTACCACTGTCTTCATTTAGCAGAGGAGAAAATGGAAGAGCAGAGAGGTATGAGCCCAACCCAGAGCCTCTCAGAGGGTGGAGCCAGTGTGGGAACGCTCTGGATCCAGAGCCACACTCGTGACCACTAGGCATATCCACTGTGTAATACACGATATTATGCAGAAATTTTACAGGATAGTGTTTTCATTTCTTGATGTGAAGGAATCCATTTCTTCTCCCTGAACTCCCTTTCAGAAAACTAGCAAGAGACTCAGAGTCTGTGTATCAGACAGGAGAGGAAGAAAGAGATAGACAGATGAGAGAGCTTTAAGAGAGAGAGAGAGAACTTTAAGGAATTGGCCTACATGATTGTGGGCGGCTGATAAGTCTGCCACCCACAGGGCAGGCCAGCAAGCTGAAAACTCAGGCAGAGCTTTGCATTGCAGTCTTCAGCCTGAATTCTTTCTTCTTTGGACAACTTCAGCCTTTGCTCTCAAGGCCTTCAGCTGGTTGGATGAGGTCCATCCACATTATAGAGAGTAATCTGCTTTACTCAGAGTCTACTGACTTAATTGTTAATCACATCTTACAAATACCTTTGCACCACATCTACACTGGTGTTTGTCCAAACAGCGGGGCACCATTGTCTAGCCAAGCTGACAATCATATGAACCATAGCAGCCTAGTCTTGGGTAGCTCTGGCCAACTGTTTCCCTGTCTGTGATGTGTTCCCATCTGCAAGAGAAGTGGTATACTGGGGAAATTTCCAGGGCTTTCCAGATAAAATATTCTTGCCTCACCCAGGCGACCTCATAGCTCTAGTCATAGGCAGTGGGAAGTATTTGGAGGCTCCTCCTCTCCAAACATCCTCTCTTGGGCTGATTGGCTCCCACCTCTCTTTCCATCAGTGTCTGCCCCACACTTACACTGCTCTTTGCCTCCTGCCATGCACCTAGCCAAAAGGACCGGCCGCCCTGAGTGGGCATGACCCAAGGGTCCCAGTGCCCATCCCTGATGAGCTTAGCTACCTCCCTTCATTCCGATTCTAGGGAGAGTGTCCGTGATTCTGGGTCAGCCAGCGGCTTGGATGGTTTATGTCAGGTACTGACTCCAGGTTTAATCAGCTGTGGCCGGGGAGGGGAATCCTTTGGCTGGTGGCCTACTCAGCAAGTGATGTGGGAGCAGATTCCTATGGGGACAGGAGGATGGTGGGAGATGGGGGCCGCTGTGTGGGGCAGACAGACTGACTGCCACATGCACCACAATTCTAAGCTTTTAGGCTGGAATGACCAGCATCTCGACGTTGCCTCTGTTTATTTGTTTGGTCTCTGGAGACCGTGCAGACCATATGGCAGCACACTCACATCACGGGTGCTCATGCTGATTGTGAGAGCAACAGAAGAAATGGGAGAGAAAAATAGTGTGAGGACAAACAGATCAAGAATGAGAAGGGCTGTTTTCCCCCTCACTAATGACCCTAAAATGTACTCAATGAACCCAAAACTCCCAAAGTAAAGCCATTAGTCACAATGTTGTCAGGGTGAAAGAGAGAGAAAGAAACTACCGTGCGTATCATTTTGGAACCCATTCTATGCCCATTCTGTGTGTCTGAGTGCCCGGGCCAAGCTGGCTGGTTTAATTATTGTTTGCCTTGCGTTGCGTGAAGCCAGGCACACGACCAGCACACCCGAGCGTCAGGGAAGAGCCTGTGCCTGGGCGAGGGGAGGCTGGCTTTCATTTTCTCTGTGGGTAGGTGCTGGGCTGGCACCTGCCTGTCAGAACCATCATGCTGTCAGCTTTGCGGGCAGTACGGGTAATCACCAGCAGTGATGCGGAAAGCCCCAACATCACTTCTGGGACATCTCTAGATCAGGAGTGAGACAGAGAAGGAAGATGCTGGCACGGAAGGGTGGGCTCAAGAACACAGCCCCTGCTGGGGGAGGGGGCGGCGCAGGAGCCTGCTTCCATTTCCCTGATGTCACCCCAATGAGACTATATGTTCACGGTGGGGGAGACGCTTGTTTGACTTGGCAGTTCTAGTCACGATAATAACAGTAATGATGAGTCATTGCTCACCTACTTGGTTCTTTACATAGGTGAGCTTTAATGTGCATGGTAGATCGCTGCTCTTTGAAGATAGGGAAACAGTGTCCCAAGTTAGACACTGGTATGGGGTGGAATTGGTGCTCAGAGTGGAACTTTCTACCTTGTTTTCCTCAGACACCACCCACTCCTGCATGTGCTGGGGTCCTGGTTCCTGGAATGATGGCATGCCACAAAAATGAAATTCTAGAAAACTGTACATGAAATGATAAAGCTCAGTTCTCTGATCTTTGGTCATTTAAACTTTCACACACAAGGCTTGGGAGATTTTAATTCAGTCCAATCCAGTTCACTTCCATGAACACTGACTGCCTCACCCTGTCCCTCCCTGCCCCCGCACCCCGGCACCTGGCATAACACTGAACCCAGGGATGCAGAACTTGGGCCTCAAGGTGTTCACACGCAGGTCCTGGGAGAGAGGACAGATATTTAAGGGAACAGTTTGAAACCGTAGGACCTTTAAGTGCAACACGATGCTGTGTACGAGGCCCCATAGTGGGAATAGTGTGGGCAGAGGGAAGCGACTGGGTGTGGCTTCTTGGAGCCAGCAATAAATAAGCTGAACCTGGGGGAAGAATAGGTGTGGGCCTGATGGAGAAGAAGGTAGGAAAGGCTTTTTTGGGCACAAGAACCACACCACATAAGAGGTAAAAGCTGGTGCTGTTTGGTGGAGGGACTGGAGAAGAATTTCATGCAGAGCACTGTATGCAGAATCGTTGGGTTGTTCTCCAAAATGCGTCTGACTTTAGGACAGTTTGAGAACACTGTGTGCCAGAGTGTTTGGGGAAAAGCTTCTTGGATAATATGGGTCTCTGCTAAACCAGAGATCACCCTCTTGCACCTCCCTTCTCCAGTGATAGTGCTGGGGTGAGATTTACATATTTGGCAAGTCTTTCTCCCTTGCCCCTTTTTTCCACAGGTATTATCATAGGATAATTCATTCTTTTGTTGAAAAGCTAGTTTTTGAGAACTCCTGGGCTGTGCCAGGCTGTCTGTGTGTTGGCTCTGCAGAGTGGAAACCCATAAATATTTTTCTCAGTCCAGAGGGAGAGTGGATATGTAAGGAGGTAATTGCAATGCCCGTGGTACCCTCTAGAACAGAGGGGCTGGAGGGCGGAACACAAGCTAGCTTCTAGGGGTAGCTCACAAGACTGAGCAGAGTCTTCGCAGTGCTTTACTTGATTAAATTCAATTTATATGTTAATTGCCTTATCTACTCTCGAAATAGGTTTTTGTAAAAAGGAGGTGGGGAGGTTATGATGGGTGAGTGTGAGGTAGCGTTTATTAAGTACCTAAGGCCAGGGTCCTCTTACAGCTAGGATCTCACATAACAGCCCTGTCAAGGAGGAATTATTAGCTCCGATTTCTAGGAGAGGAACAGGAGACTCAGAGAGGTTAAGTGACTTTCCCAAGGTCACACAGCTAGTAAATATGCTGGCCAGATTTTCAGTCTAGGTTCGACTGTCTTGACAGCCCAGCTTTTAAGGTACATTGTAAAGAGGGCCTCCTCTCTAAACCCACATTGCCTGAGACTGTGGCCTCCAGCCCCATGTGGAGCTGGTTGAAATGTGGCTAGAATGAGTGAAATAAATTTGTACTTTTTAAAATTTTAATTAATATAAATTTAAAATAAAAAAATCAAGACTCCATTCAGTTATTGGGGAGGTTTTATGTGTGCTTGAAACAACTTGGTTAAGTGAATCCACTCTTTTGATTGCAAATTTGACAAACTCTAAATACAGATGAAGTATTTTGGATGTGGATTCAGTGTCCTATTGAACAGTGCTGTGCATGTAAAAGACACCCCACATTTTGAGACTGATTCTATGTTGAAGTGATAATATTTTGAATACATCGGATTAAGTAGAAATACTTTAAACGTTATTTTCAATTGTTTCTTTTCACTTTTTAAATGTGGCTATTAGAAAAATTGATTATGCTGGGGCACCTGGCTGTCTCAGTCGGTGTGGAGCGTGTGGCTTTTGATCTCGGGGCTGAGAGTTCGAGTCCTGCCTTGGGCATAGAATTTACTTAAAAAAAAAAAAGAAAAGGTAAATATGTGGCTCGAATTTTATTTCTGTTGAACAGTGCTGTTCTAAGTGGGTTTAAAATAAATGAATAGGGATGCTGGGGTGGCTCAGTTGGTTGGGCATCTGCCTTCAGGTCAGATCATGATCCCAGAGTCCTGGGATCGAGTCCAGCCTCCTTGCTCAGTGGGGAGCCTGCTTCTCTCTCTGCCACTCCCCCTGCCTGTGCTCTCTCTGTCTCTCAATCTTTCTCTGACAAATAAATAAATAAAATCTTAAAAAAAAAGAATGAACTTTGTTAACTTGGGAGGGTTGCTGTATGCAGAACAAGATAGTAATAAATCATATTCCAAAAGTATATTTATTTTCCCATCTCTCAGCTGACCTTGCTAGCGCTCAAGTCATCAGGATTGGGGGGTGCTTTACTGCAAGCAGGGCAACGCCACTGTGCGTGATATAAGAGCAAGGTGGTACAAGGCCAGAGGTCTATGGCACCAGGGCAGGACAAATTAGGGGGGTGATCAGACTAGCAGTGATTGGGAGGAGTGCAGGGAGAAGGGGAAATTCATGATGGTTCTGGTTGTGGTTCTAGAGACAGTTGTTGGCAGTAGATTTTAAAAACCAGATGATCCATGCCCATGCCATGTGCTTGCACATGCGCACACTCACACACATGTGTGCACACAGACAGACAGACAGACAGACACACACACACAAGCCCAAATCAAAAGCCGTGAGGCCCCACAGGTCCAAGAGCATAACTGATTCCATAAACAATTTAGACTTCGCTATTCCAGCCGATTTCAGAGCTTTATTTTTGTCTGAGTCCATTATTACAAAGGTTTTCTGTCTGACTTTTCCATTACCACTCTATTTGTGAAGCTCAGATTCAATATTGGAAGCCTGAATTTTCCCTTCATACCTAACTTTACTGACAGAATAATATAGATATATTTGAAGGGAGAAAGGGAAATGAGATGAGGTAAACTTCAAAGTTAATGAAGAAAACACAAATGATATTGAGTGAGAGTTGAGTTATTTCAATAATTTGGAAGAAAAGAATTGTGACTCATATTCTGTTTTTTTCCTGATGCTGTTTTTAGTACTTTTCTGAGGTGCTTGCCTCTCTAGGATTATTAAAGCTATTGCTCAGGATTTTAATGTCTGTTCTTCAGTAGTTTTTCTTCTGAGGCTGGAGAGGGAGCTAACGAGAGAATGAGAGAGAAGGGAGAGAGAGAACGATTGTGGTAAATTCATTTTAGAGGGCCACCTAGGTGGCTCATTGGTTGAGCTTCCGACACTCGGTTTTGTCTCAGGTCATGATCTCAGGGTCCTGGGATGGAGCCCCGCAACAAGCTCCATGCTCATCAGGGAGTCTGCCTGAGATTCTCTCCCTCTCCCTGTTCCTCCCCCTGCTCGTGCATGCATGCTCTCTTTCTCAAGTAAGTAAGTAAATAAATCTTTAAAAAAAATTCATTTTGGAGTAAGGATGATGTTAGATCTATAACATTGGCTGGTTTCATATTTGTGGCTTTAACTATTTATTCACAAAGCATGGAAAAGCACCCTTCATGTATGATGAATGGTCATTTGCAGAGGCAAAGTGCCAACATGGGGTGGTATGAAGTGGGCCACAGGAGCTTGTGAGTGAACTTAGTTATGCCTCCAACAACACAGCTCTCTCTGGGCTTGGAGTTTTGTTCATTCTGGAGTACATAATAATCTTCACTAAGGGTTTAAAAAGCTACTTACATGTTTTAGATATATTTTGTGCATTCAATGGGGACATTGCATACTGTGCATATTCAGAAATTTGGGGATTATCAAATGTCTCAAGAGACCCTTGTGAATATCAATATCAGTTGGAATTAGGAGCATTTTGGAAGCTCTGGACTGGACAGCATTGTTGTAACAATTTCTGCATTGCTTTTCTAGAAAATTACAGAGGATTTGTTGGCCAAATCCAGAGATAGCTGTTCTGCAGAGTTAAAACCAAACCCAGCAGGGTATAAGGAAATGATCAAGTGTTGAGGCTGCACTTGAGTGGTCAAGGCCGTAGTCAAGTCTTTGCTGCTTTTGTTCTGCCATCATCCTTCCTATGTCTGGCTGGGTTTTGTGCTGGGTGCTGCCTTTCCTGGGCTGGTCTTTATTTAGTTATTTTTTAAAAAGATTTTATTTATTTATTTGAGAGAGAGATAGAGCAAGAGCACCAGAGCTGGGTGAGGGGAACAGAGAGAAGCAGACTCCCCGCTGAGCAAGGAGCCCAGTGCAGGACTTGATCCCAGAACTCTGGGATCATGACCCAAGCCGAAGGCAGTCGCTTAGCTGACTAAGCCACCCAGGTGTCCTCCTGGGCTGGCCTTGTGAGTTCTAATCTAGAAAAATAAATGGACTGAAATACTCAGGTTAATGTGTCTAAATATTGTTTTCTACAGCTGAGTCATCAGTAAATATTGGGCAGGGAGAATTCAAGTTCTTGATCTTTAATCAGTGCTGAGAAATCAGTGGACACCTATAACCTTCTGATCGATAAGTCCTTGAAGTGAATTTCACATACTGGGATCACATAGGTTCTGGGCATAGTTGTGCTCTGGAGTTATGCCACTCAAGATAGACTATAATTTCTGCTTTCATGAAGCCTCAAGACATATATGCCATGAATGCATAACATGGAGTGTGATGTATGAATGTATCCCCCAGAGATGCATGGGGGTTGGGAGAGTAGCACCCAACTACTTTGTCTGGAGTTCAGAGGGTCAGGAGCCCAGAGGGTCAGAGGGCCCAGGGATCAAGGAAGTCTTCATCCATAGCAAGGGGGAAAGTAAAGGGGTCATGGCAAAATAAACTACCACAACTCTGTAATTTGGTTCTCGTTGCTCCACGTACTTTCTCTTTTTTCCAAATGGGTTGCAAAATTCATTCAAAAGGATCATGCAAGTGCTACAATTTGGAAAGATGTTTCCAACGGAACAAGTTTGAAATAGCAAACTCCTGGGCGCCTGGGTGGCTCAGTGGGTTAAAGCCTCTGCCTTCGGCTCAGGTCATGATCTCAGGGTCCTGGGAATGAGGCCCGCATCTGGCTCTCTGCTCGGCGGAGAGCCTGCTTCCTCCTCTCTCTCTGCCTGCCTCTGCGTACTTGTGATCTCTCTCTCTCTGTCAAATAAATAAATAAAATCTTAAAAAAAAAAAGAAATAGCAAACTCCTAATTGGGAGATATATGAAGAATATGGTCTATTGTCAAGTCTAAGTTTATTTATTTTAAAAAAGGAGAGAAAATTCAGATAAAACAATAGTGAATATAAATACATGATGAAGATGAGCTATGAAAGCAATCGATTTTTTTTTGTCTGACACCAAGAAGCCATTTGCATCAAAACCCAATGACTTTTAATAAATATGCTCTCTAAAGCAGTGAGGGTTAATTTCTGTCATTTATAATGAAGAACCAGGGCTGATCGGGTCTCCTTCTTGGTGTAGAGGTTATGGTCGACTGTAAAGAAACTCTGTTTTCTCATTGTTCAATGGGGATGACAATAATAGTGCCTGCCTTATAACATGATGAAGACAAAATGAGATTAAATATGGAAAGCTTGGAATGTAATTGTTCTATAGTCAATAATGTATGTTAACCATTATAAGCAATCACTTTAGTTTTAAATTCAACCCACAAATTCTCAAACAGGCCATTTAACCTCTCTGGCCTCACTTTTACCTGGAAATAACCCCTGCTGTATTTATTTCATGATGCGTGTGAATGCTAAACAAACTAGGGTGTGAGACGATGCTTTGCAAAAGTATAAAATTCCATGTGAATCGAATACAGTTCTATTATTTTGATTAAGCGCATCACCTGTTTCTCACTAGCTTGCCCGGATCCCCAGAGTCCCCCAGCATGGGGGCCAAGGCTCAGATTCATTTTATGTGATTCATTAGTTGTGCTGAGAGGGGCAGAAGGGAAGTCGATTGGGAAAAAATAATAGAAAAATCTTAAATTTTATGAACTTCAAAGTTTTACAATGCTTTAACGTTCCTATGGGTCCAAAAGGAAATCTAATATCCCATTCTGAAATCTAGACTTGTCTTGTTCTATCTGTCAAAAATGTTTAGAACACTTAAATCTCCCAAGATCCCAAGGGTGCCATGAGCAAAATTTTGGAGGTTGTCCCTGTACCTGCCTCTTTTCTTCTCACTCTCTTTTCTTTCCAGTCATGGTCCCAGCTTGAGAAAACAGCTGTTAGCTTTTTTCTGTTTGGTTTATTTCAAGGTGGGCCCATGTGAGAAAGGTACCTCCAAAGAGCACGGAGAGCCCATTGGAAAGGCAATCAGGGTACCAGCAGGGAGGTGGTGTCTGAGCTGGTGACTGGCCAGGCCAAGAAGGAGAGAGACGGTTCCAGGGAGAGGACATAAATATGGCAGTGCGAAGCTGGTGGCATGTCCTGAGAACAGCAATTAGTGATTTAGAATCACCTGGGGTTTAAGTTGTGAGGAGGAGTGGGATTAGGAGGGATGAAGATGGGGTGGAAGCAGGGTTCAGAGAATGCAAAGGGCTCACTCTTGAGGGTGATGGGGACCTGGGAAAGTGCTGTGATCACTTTCGTGTTCTAGAAAGAGTGACCCACAGCATGGAGGAATGCGCTGGAGGGAAGGATGTGGGAGGCAGGAGGACTGGTAGGAGCCTGGCGCTCTCCTTTGGACTGCAGGTGGTGGAGACTGGCATGGGGCATGGAATGGAGGAGGGGTTAAAGGCATGTGGAATATGCACCAGGACAGCAGGCAAAGGGATCAGACTGGGACGAGCCCAGCATGGGTTTGTTGATGTGGAGAACAGCGTGCCAGTGACTGAAATAGGATGTATAGGAGGAGAAGCAGTTTTGGGGATGGGTGAAGAGGGATGATTCAGACGAAAGAGAAGCACCTCTAGTGTTGAAATTGTCTTAATATTACTTTTGGTGAGTTCTTCTCACTGTTCCTTGAAATACACGCTAGCTGTGATAGCCCACCAGACTCGTGGGGACTGGCTCTATGTTTTACCTGGTCTTCTTACCCACCTAACAGCCTGACTCCACAGATCAGATTCTCAGGATACGATAACCATTTGTTACATGGAGTTCCCAGCACAGATATTGGAGCTCTTTTAGTCCAGCATTTCCCAAAGAATATTCTGAGGAACCTCAGATCTGTAAGGTGAGAGGCTGAAAAGGAATTCCATGTTTCATTTGGGTAATGCTGAGATCCACAAACTTAAAATTTCTTTACTGTAGGACTTCTCAGAGCCTTGAATATGTTCACATTCATGTGAATCCTCACGGTGGGAGATTTAGAAGACAGCCTTTGTAAATATACTGGATGATGGAATCTCTCTGGGAGAACACTCATTATAATCCTAGTTCACTGGAAATACTCTGGAGAAAGCTGATTAAAACTAACCTCTCATTAAAAATATAATCATAAAATATTTTAAAGAATTCAGGAAAATAGAAATGAGATCATGATTATGTACCCATCTCCCAGGTTTGATCATTTATACCATTATGCCCTATTGATTCAAGTGTCTTAAGAACTATCATAGGCCAGATGTAGTTAATATCCCATGTAGCCCTCTCTGATCCCATTCTTTTCTGTCTCCCTCCTGATGTAAATCACATACTGAACTTGGTGTCCGTGTAGGTCTCACATACTTACTATGTGTCTTTGTATCACAGGCAGCATATACCAGTGCTGTAAAATGTTGATGTTTAACATTGGAAGTGTTGCAGAATTGTGTCCTTCCACACCTTGCTTTTCTCCTTGACTATGTTGGGGGGATTCTCAGTGTATTAATAAAGCACAAGCCATATATCCATTCTTCCATAGAGAGACCTCTAGTGTGTTTTCAATTTGTTTGTCAGTATAAACTAAAATGCTGGCAACACCCTTGTCCACCTGTCTCGTTGGACACATAAGCGAGAGTTCCTCTAGTGATCCTTTCCAGAAGGAGAATTATGGCAATAGGTTTCCAGGAGGCAACAGCTTCTTGTTAGTGGAGTTCCTGGTCCTCCATATTCTCACTAACCCTTGGTATTACCAGATTTCCCCTCATGCTCCTTGGTTTTGTTGTTCGAATTTGCATTTTCCTGATTACTTTTGATCCTGATTACATCTTTTCATATGTTTACTGGCCCTTTGGTTTCTTCTGTGACTTCCAGTGTTTCTTTTTTTGCCTGCCCCTTTCTTTTTAAATGATTTTTTCCTCCAGTCTGCATCTTGGTTTTGACTTTGTTTTTGACATTCTTCATTGTAGAGAAGTTTAAAAAGTTTAATGTGGCCAGTTTAGTAGTGTTCTCTTATGTGGTTTGTGTTTGTGACTTCTTTATAAAGTTCTCCCTACCTAGAAGTTGAAAGATACCCTCTATTTTTTTTTCCCCTACAAGTTTAAAATTTTGCTTTTCACATTTAGGTCTTCTATTCTTCTGGGTTTAGTTGTGGGAAGTTTGATACAGGAATCTGATTCTTCTGTTTTCCATTTAAATTATGAACGGTCCCAGCCCTGTGTATTGAATAAGCTGTCCCTCCCTTATTGATTTGCAAAGCCATATCCATCATAGGTCGGGCTTACCCATGATGGCCTTCCCTGTTCACCGAGGTACAGCTGAAGGAAGAGAGTCCCTTGAGGAAGTGAGCCTGCTGCTCAGTGAAGGGAGGAGGTGGCTGTGGGACATGAAGCCTGGGGACATGGGGTGAGGGCCAGGGATTTCCCCACTACACTGAGGAGAAGAGCAAGTGTGTTCTGGTATATTCTTCTCATCTTTCCCTTCTTCCCTTTCTTCCCCCTTCCTCTCAATCTTCCTTCCCTTCTTTGTCTTCTTTATCCCAGGTGGGCTTGTGTTTCAGCCTCCAGGCCTGCTTAATAAAAAATTAATTAATTAATTATATTTGCATGTAATTAACATACAGTGTCATATTATATTTCAGGTGTACAATAGAGTAATCCAATAACTCTATACATTACTCAGTGCTCATCATGGTAAGAGTACTCTTAATTCCCTTCATCTATTTCATCCATCCCTCCGCCTACCTCCTCTTTGGCAAACACCAGTTTGTTCTCTGTATTTAAGAGTCTGTTTTGTTTTCATTTTTGTTTTTTGTTTGTTTGTTTGTTTGTTTGTTTTGAGTAGACTCCATTCTAGGGGGGCTTGAATTTGTGACCCTGACTGAGATCAAGACCTGAGAAGAGATCAAGGGTTGGACGCTTGACTGACTGAGCCATCTGGGCACCTCAAGAGTCTGTTTTTTTGTTTGTCTTTTTTTTTCTTTGTTCATTTGCTTTGTTCCTTAGATTTTACATTCAAGACCGGTTTTTACGCATGACAGAGCCATCAAAACACAGTGAGTCTTGAGGCAAATGATTTGTCAAAAATATGGCTGGGGAGATAACATTTCCTTTTCAGGAGCAGGGGCTGGTTGGGCT
The DNA here is from genome assembly GCA_002007465.1 of Ailurus styani. Lineage (NCBI taxonomy): Eukaryota > Metazoa > Chordata > Mammalia > Carnivora > Ailuridae > Ailurus > Ailurus styani. The sequence continues at coordinate 4,668,143 of LNAC01000094.1, forward strand.
GACCTCTTTTCCGTTCTGGAGAGATGGATGTCTGGGGCTATTACAATCTACAGCACTTTGCCTTGGCTCCTGGTGATTCATGGCTACTAATCCCTGTGGATATATTTTTATTTTCTTGGATATATTGGATGTGCAGGTGGTATATATTGGAAAAGCCTTTTGTTTATTGACACGAGCCCAGTAAAGACTCTGATTAATCTCAAAAATAAATAGAGAAAAGTGGAAGGTCACACTCTGGATCAAGAGCTCCGATTAGATCCCTGATCCCTGAGTTATTTATTTCCAGTTGAGAGAAATCCTCCCGGCAGAGATGTCAGGAGATGGATGAAGACGAACGCTTGGAGTGTGTGCAGGGCCCTTCTTGTTCTCGCTTCTAAACCTTTGCTATCAGTACTGGTCAAACGTGCTTCTCTGACTCACTGTTTGGGAAAGAAGTTCAGCATCTTCTCTTAGGATCCCGTTGTCTCATTGTCTTATAGAATGGTTGTTTGGAGATATTCCATGCCTTCCTCTATTCCCTTGAGGGACCTGGAGGTGAACTTTTTGGGTTTCCCTGTGACTTCAGAGGATTGCAGGTGCCTGGTGAGTTTTCCTTGGTGAATTCAGCACAGTCTCCTGAGGGATGTTCAGATGCATGTCCCACATGTCTTGCAGCCTCTGGCATTGGCAGGCAAGCAGGTCTGGCTGTGGGGGTGCTGTCTCCCATGGGGCTGAGCCTGTGCTGGAGAGGATGGAATAGGGGAGGGAGCATAAGCTAGGAAGTTGTTATTTTGAGATATGAGGTCAATCACCCAACTCAGCTTTGTACTCTTCCTTCCTTTCAACCTGGTATTCCGGTTCTCTTGTTTCACCTCCTGCATGCCCGGCGCCCTCCCTCTCCATCCTCTTCCTCCACTAGCAGAGTATAGCATGAACATCTCCTTTTGTTTGGAGAATGGAGGAAACTTCTTGCAAATTTCTCTGGCTCCCATCTCTCTTTCTGAATTCACCCTCCACACTGGCTGCCGAAGGGAATTTCCAAAAACACCAAATGAACTGTATTATTTCTTTGGTTAAGGTCTTCCAGAAAAGGGGCTGGCATATTGATTTGGAGATGCCCCAGAATTTGCACACGTCACTCCTGTTCACATCCTTCCACCTGAACTTAGGTCAGAGGGAGGCTGGGAAGTGAGGTGTTTACCTGTGCAGACTTTGTCCAGCAACAGCATGGCAACTAGAAGAACAGAATGGATTTGGTGGTCAACTAGAAGTCTCTGCCATAGCACTGGTCTAGTTGATGCTTTGGTGATGTCCCTGCGTGGGAGTCCCCTCCCCTTCCCATCCAGCTCCCTCTTGAGATCATCTCAATATCACTTTCTCCAGGAAGCCTTCCTTGGTTCCCCCAGTTGTCTAAACCACCCTCCCTTCAGTACTCTGATGGCATCCTTCATATGAGCATAAGCCATGGCACTCAAATTCTGTTTCCTATCTTTTGCCCCCTAGTACCCTGTGAGTTCTTCTTGGGCAGCAACTATGTCTTATTCCTCTTTATATCTCCTGTGCAGAGTATAGGGCAAGGCACAAAATAGGGGATCAATGAATGAATTATGGATAGATCGATACTGCAATGTTGGGAGCCCCTTAGTGGTACTGGGGACGAAATGTATAAAGTTCTTTTTAAAATGTCAAAGAAAGACTCCAAAATGGCTGTCTTTATTATTACTGTTGCCTTTCCCTGGTGCAGGACTTCTGAAACCTGGCTGTGCATTCGCATCACCCAGGGAGAGTATGAGAAATACAATCAATGGGTCCCTGCTCCCCAGAAGTTCTGCTGACTCGATGTGAGGTGAGGACCAGGGGAAGTGTGCTAAAAACAGAGATCCCTGGGGATCATGGTGCAACCCGTCCTCAGGGAGAAGGGTATGAGGAGTATGCAGGGGTATGCAGGAACCCAGAGGGAAATGAATTATGGAGGGACCCTGAGCTCCTTCCATTAGAGATGGGGTGGAACTAAACTATTCCCTCCCTGCCTGACTTTCTCCTTCCCTCCCTCCCACCCTTCCTTTTCTTCCCTTAGTGATGACTTTCATTACACTCGTAGCTAAGGGCTGAGAAATTCTAATCAGAAATGTATTCACTTATCCTGCAGCTCCTTAACTCCATCCAGTCCCTGTGGATACAGTCTGCGGTGATTACATTTGATGAATTGCTAATGCCTTTGTGATCCCGGGTTCCACATCCCCTGTGGCATTTGAGCCAGCACCAGGCTGCCCGGGTTCACCACCCCCAAGGTGCTGACCTTGAGAAAGCTGGGAGGTCTAGAGCTGAGACCCACCTGGGGGCCTTTTGGAGGAGCTGCGAGGACCCTTCGGTTGGGGCTCCTTTTTTTTACTGCTCTTGACTGGGCACTGTGTGTACCTGGAAAGGAGAATACAAAGAGGGTAAACCCCTCGAATTTTCCTGTGACCTCCCTTAGAACCATTGCTAGAGTCTCCAGGGGAAATGGATAACTTTAGTGATAACATACATTTAGGAACACATGGTAAAAAGCCAGATCACCAGAATATAACGTCATTGTTTTCCTGAACTCTAAGCAACTGGCAGGGGTCCTAAACTCTAAGGCTGCAGTGGCCAGATAGGTAACACACTTGATTGATTTAAGGTATTAGGGAGGAGTGGGGACTGTGGCAAAGTATCTAAGAGCATTCACGTTCAAAGTCTAAGGAAATAGACTCGGCCAAACCAAACAAACATGTTGTGGGTTATTCTTACAATCAACACTCTGTGATGCCCATAGTACCAGCATGCCAGTCCTGAGACCTATGCACAGGTCATCTTGGTCTGTTTTCCCTTGTGTCCCTTAAGCCCGCTGGTGTGAGCTGAAACCCAAGACTCAATATTGGCATCTAGGGAAAGGATCAAAGATCCTCCATTTTGGGCCAGTGGGTGGTAATTAACTCTCACGGGATTTAGAAAGGAGCTAGTCCCTGCCCTAGCTTCAGGAAAGGTGCACAACTCCATGATGGCCTTTGTAGAACTTACCTAACAGGACAGATGCACACATGGGAGAGTTGGAGATGGGGGTGGGGGAGGGTTGGGGGAAGACAGGAGACTTACAGTGATGATGGGAAGTGCTCATGGTTGTTCAATAAGAGAGAGGCCAGAAGGTGCTAGAGCAGTGAAGGGGTCTTCAGAGATAGGTTCTAGCTGGTCCCTGCAGGGAGGTGAGATTTGGATGGGTGACAGTGATAATGACAATAGCCAGTATTTCTTGGGCCGTGTACTTGATCTGACATGTGACATTTCATCCTCACAACACCCCAACAAATTGTTCTATTTGTTTTTTCTGCTTTACAGTTGGGGCATATGACTATTTAAAAGGTTGGATAATCAGAGTTAGCACTTACTGCCAAGTATAGCTTTTAGCAATGCATGTGTATTTACCTATTTAACTCCATGAAGTGGGTTATTATTATTTTCAAGATTTTTATTTATTTATTAATTTGAGGATGGTGGGGTAGAGGGAGAGAATCTCAATCAGAGACCCCACTGACAGTGGAGCCAGACCCAGGGCTTGATCCCACAATGCTGAGATCATGACCTGAGCTGAAATAAAAAGTCAGGTACTTAACTGACTGAGCCATCCAGGCACCCTGGGTTTTATTATTACTATCCCCATCTTACAGATGAGGAAACTGAGACCCAGGGAGGGTGAGAAACTTGCTGAATATTTCCCTGCTGGTAAGGGGAAGATCTAGGATTTAAGCCCAGACAGGCTGGCTCCCAAGTTCTTGTTCTTAAGTCCCATATTCCTTCCCTAACTTGCCTGATACCATGAGTACGAATAGTGGGATAAATTCTGGATCCTGAACTGGGAGCTCTAGGTACGTTTCGCTGCCTGCCCCACCCCCCCAAGAGGATGAACTTAGCTAGAATGTGAGAAAGTGTCTTTTTAAAATAAGAGATTCAGTTTCAAATGTTTGTCCAATGCTAACCAGCAGATAGTGTAGTTAATGCCCAGAAAGAAATAAGACCAGGCCACAGCAAGTAAGTCACAGGTGTCTGTGTGTGTGTGTGTGTGTGTGTGTGTGTGTGTGTGTGTGTGTGTGTGCAGACCCTGGACCAGTCGGGAGTCAGGTGGGTCCAGGTGGGGCAGGTGGTAGGAGACTGCTAGGATTTGGAGAGGGGCCAGAACCAGGACTGTTGAATTCTATCTATGTTCATCTTGAAAACAGACAGCTGCTTAATATGTTGATTACAAGCTGTTTTAAAATATAGTGTATTAATAGAAAATTTGATATCTATCCAAAAGATCAGAAGATGACAGCCTTTGACAAGCTAGTTTGTTACTTCTTTTTCCCAAGAGGCGGGGACTTGCTGCACACACGGGACTACATGGGGAAGCAGCAGGTTGGGCTGGGAGGCACAAGGAGCAAAGGAAATCATGCGCAAGCACAAGCACCTTTACTGTGATTTCTGAGGAATGGGTGAGCCAGAGTCAGCACGTTTAGAATCGGCCCGTTTGCATCATCTCAGGGGGCTCCAAGGGCAGAGGGGCTGTCCCTGGTTGTCCTGTACTTAGCCCTGGGGTGTTTTAGGGCAGGAGGATAGTGGCTCAGAGTGTGAGAGCCATGGGAGTACCTGGTAGAGAGGTGGGGGGTGTGGACTCTGGATTGGTGGGCTTGTATGTGAACAGGTAAGTTCGTTATCTCAAGGAATGGGCCATTCTGGGGAGACACCATCCCTCAGAGCTGGCATGGTCCCAGGTGTCAAAGCATCAGAATACAGAAAATAAAAGCCATAGTTAAAACACGGACCCTGGTCTGCCTTCTCTCCAGGGTACAATTTCATTGCAATTTTATGATCTCAACCTATGGAAGTTAATTTTTCCAGGACATTTTTTTTCCCCACAGGCTGAGTATATCATGAGGACCTCTCCCCCCTCCCCCCATTTTATTATTCTTGTACTCAGCAAGGGTCGGGGCACACAGTGAAGGAGATATGGCTTTGCTGTGCCAATGGTCAGATGCCGTACTGTGCACATGGACCTTCCTGGTGTCTGCCACGCCTGTCACTGGAGCCTGTCCTTTGGAATAAGGACAAGACATTAGACCATCGTTCAGGACGTGGACTGCACAAGAGCTCCACATCTAAAGAGGTGCCATTCATTTGGTAGGTATGTATGTTTATTAGACATTTCCAGCAGATGGCAGTCAAGCATCTTAATCTAACAAAGTCCACTAGGATGACATTTCTGACAAATAGAAATAAAGTGCCTCTAAGTGGCACCTAGATCCTGAGAGGGTCCACTGCCCAATGGTCCTGGTCTCAGAGGCCACCCTGCTGTTCTCCAGCTCTGCAAGGGTTGCAATTAAGGCCCATCACCCAGCAATAGAAGGGCTTCTCAGCTTAGTCTCTGTGGAAGTTCCTTGGAGTTCCAAAGCAGCCTAACTTTTGACTTTGCTATCAGAGCCCCGAGGAGAGAGTGGAGAGGTCCCAGAAGTTCAGAAGGGTAGCACACAAGTTGAGGGGGTGGTATGTGATGTTGGGGGTCCTGACAGCCTGGGAAAGAGAGACAGTTCTGGGTCCCTTAGAGTGTGTGGGGGCGAGGGCATCTGTGGTCTGAGAGAAGGGCTGGACATGGGAGGATGTATGCATTCAAGGTGTAGGTCAGTTGTTTAAGGATTCCTGTACTAGGGAGTAACCAGGAAACTGAAGGATTAGGTCCAACTATTTGGACACATAAGATGAGGTGAGGCAAAGAAGGTGCAGTCTTGGACTTGTGTTTTTTTCTGTGGCTGGAATGGTGACAGACCCAGGCCAGGGTGCCTTCTGTGCTCTGCTGCTCTTGCTGCAGCTGAGTGGGACCAGCAGTTAGGTGATCATCTGACTGTCTCTCCTTCCTGGGGAGGAACTTTAGGGAAAGACTGCAAAACCACCGAGGAAGAAGGTAAGACCCTAGGGAAGTGGTGATACAGGGATCCTAAGTCGCTCTGAGTGGGGAGCCCAGAAAGATTTGTTTTATGATCTTTGAGAAAGGAGGAGAGAACAGGGGGGCAGAAGGAGTAAGGAGGGATGGTGAGCAATACAGTGAAAACCTGAATTCTCAGTGAGTGGTGGTTGTCAGGCCAGGTGCCACTGGGCATGTGGTGGCTGAGGGCGGACAAGAATGTCTGACATACAATTTAAGTGTGTAGTGCAGTGTGCTGTGGGAGTTGGCTCCATGGACCCCCTCCCCCAGGCGTCAGTGAAATATGTGGAACTCACTGGTGTTTGATCTAGAAGTTTCTGTGGGGTTTGTGTGAATTTGAGAGAGAGAGTAGGGAGAAAAGCTCAAGTTCAGGCCTGCCAAGGCTGATGTGGTGCAGACTAGGGAAGGCGTGAGTGGAGGAAAGTCCAGGAGTAATGGCCATTTTCATGTAAGCCCCTCAGATCTGGAAAATCATGGTGAAAGCTTTCAACCTCATGACCTATGAAGTTAGGACTTTCACTCACTTATACTAGATGTCAGGGCTTGGGAAGCCTACCAGACATCTGAGTCCCATAAGCCACCTTGTGTATAGTGGGGCTTTTGGAAGCCTTCTCCTGATCCACAGAGGTATGTGTACCTATAGAATCCTACAGAATGTTCCTGAGTCAACTAATCTGTTGAACGTGTCCCCTCATTTCTTTCCATCAGAATTTATCTTTATTTTTTCTAATTTTTTAGATTTTATTTATGGATTTATTTGAGAGAGCGCGTGTGCGAGAGAGCGCACACAATTGGGGAAAGCAGCAGAAGGAAAGGGATCGAGGGAAGCAGACTCTCCACTGAGCAGGGAGCCCGATGTGGAGCTCTATCCCAGGACCCTGAGATCATGACCTGAGCCAAGGCAGACACTTAACTGAATGAGTCACCCAGGTGCCCCAGAATTTATTTTTTGTCTTGTTCTCCTCAGATACAATGATGCCAGAAAGAAGCATTCAACCAATAGATCCTTTTCTTTAGTAGATATATCTTTTAAGAAATAAATTTTGAATGGCTTTGTATTTGTTAATTCATCCATTTGGTGATTTAACATCTGTTTCTTAGCAGCCTAATGTATGTTGGGATACCCTCTTGACCCAGGGGAGCCATGGAGAAGGTGGCTGCCCTTAGCAGATTTCAGGATGCAAGTGGGATTGATCAGAGTAACAAGTATACAGCAGCTCAGGGTCACATTTTTAGCAGCTACTTTTAATTTGCTTGACAAAAGAATTTGCTTGACAAATGGTGGCAGAAAGATCCCTGGGTAGAAATGACTTTATGCTTGAGAAAATCCAGACCTACTTTTCCAGCACTGTCTGATATGCTTATGAAGTTTTTGTTGAGAGCAGGAAGGTGGGCAATAAGCTTAGAGTGGGCCTGACCCCCAGTAATTCTTGGTGAAGAGTCTTGGGGATTGGGCCTCACCCACCCTGCTTTTCCATTACAGAGACTGCGTGCATTCTTAGTCTCACGCTGGCTCTATAAAGGGATCGTGAAGTTGTTGCGAACACCGAAGATAAAATTGCTTTGGAGAACTCTCATTTTGATCTCCTAGTGGGTTATAAGCAAACATGTTCTTGGAAGCCGAGCAGTGAGACCCCATTGTTTCAGGCCAGGAGGACTGCACCGATGCCAAGCCTGGGCCACTCTGGGAATCCCAGCTGCCTGTGGCGGAGCAGGACGGGCAGTCTTGGGGGCTTAGTGAGGGAGCTGGGAGAAATCACTACCCTGGGGCATAGCAGGGGCTCCGTGCATGCCCGGTAAAGACATAGAAAAGGAACTGATGTCCATTGCCAGATCCTCCAACCCCCACTCCCCTTTTCTCCAGAGATGTGTGTGTTTTTCCATTTTAAAATTGAAATAAAATCCACTCCTTTGAGTGTATACCTCTGAGACTTTTGAAAAAAAGTGTATGGTTTTGTAACCATGCTCAGGAGGTGGGATGACCCCGTCAAGCTCCGTCCCAGCTCCTGACAAACACTAACCGATTTGATGTCTCTCTAGTTTTGTCTCGGCAAATTGTCACAGCAACGGAACCAGAAGCATGAAACCTTTTGAGTCGTTGGCCTTCTTTCGCTCAGCACCGTGTAGTTGCCGTTCGGCCACATCGTTGTGTCATCAGTAGTTTGTTCCTTCTCTACCGCTGTGTAGCATTGTTCCCTCCTGTGGTGGTAGCACTGTTGTTTATTCAGTCACCATTGGAAGGATTTTCGAGTTGTTTTTCATTTTTGGCAGTTACAGAGAAGTCCCAATAAACCTTTGGGTACAGGTTTCTGTGTGAACAAAAGTTTTCATTTCACTTGGGTAAATCCTGAGAAGTGGGATTTCTGGTTTGGAAGGTAACTTGGTAAGAAACGTCGGCCATTTTGCATTCGTGTCAGCTCTGCACGAGAGGTTCGGTTCCTCTGCATCTTAGCCCACACTGGGTATTGTCAGTTGAGCACCACTACCTCCAATTAGCTATTCTAATGGGTGTGTAGTCGTATCTCCTTATGGTTTTAATGTACATTTCTCTAATGATGAATGACACTGAGCCTCTTCCCATGTGCTTATTTTCTAGATACATCATTGGTAATGTGTTTGTTAATAGCTTTCCCCCATTTTTGGGTGGTTGGTTTTCTTGTTATTCAGTTTGGAGAGTTCTTTATGTATGCTGGATACAAGTCCTTTATCAGATGTATACTTTGCAAATGTTTTCTTCCAGTTTTCTGCTTTTCATTCTCTTACCGGTGTCTTTTAAATTATAGAAGTTCTTAAACTGATGGTTACCAGAAAGGAGGTGGGTGGGGGGATGGATGAAATAGGCAATGGGGAGTGTACTTATTAAATCACTATTTTGTACACCTGAAACTAATATAACACTGTATGTTAACTCTACTGGATTTAAAATAAAATAATAAAAAAATAAATTATGGAAGTTTTAAATTTTGATGAAGTCCAATTTATGAATTTATTTTTTATAAACTGTGCTTTTGGTGTCATGTCTATAAATTCTTTGCCTAACCTGTGATCCCACCAATCTTCTATTTTTTTCTTTTAAAAGTTTTATAGTTTAGAGAGAGGAGCGGCAAGATGGCGGAGGAGTAGGAGACCGATTATCATCAGGTCCCAGGAATTCACCCAGATAGCTATCAAACTACTCTGAACACCTATAAATTCTACCTGAGATCGAAGAGAAGAAGAGCAGCAATTCTAGGAACAGAAAATTGACCACTTTCTGGAAGGTAGGACGTGTGGAGAAGTGAATCTGAGGCGACAGGAAGATAGACCCGGGGGGAGGGGCTGGCTGCCGGCAAGGGAGCGAGCAGCGGAGCACAGACTTGGAATTGTTAGAAGTCGGCTCCACTGAGGGACGTCGCCCCAGAGACCAAGCAGGGGGTGAAACCCCTGCAGGGACAGTGTGGTCTCAGGACCCACGGGGACACAAAAAGACCAGGGGTGTCTGAGCACAACCAAGCTCCCAGGTCTCAGAGAGAACCCGGCGGGAGAGACGGAGCTGAGCTGAGGTGTCTCTCAGCTTGGGGTTACCTTGGGCTGCGATCTGAAGCACAGCTGGGCCACTGATCTGTGAGCGGGGACACCACGTGCGGCAGACCCGGAGAGACCCCCTCCTTCCTCCTCCGGGAGGAGCGGTGCGGGAGCAGCTGCAGGAATATGCCGGGTTTGGAGATTCTAAATGGGGCCGCGCCAGAGATAGAGACACTCAGTCACAGGCCGGGTGAACTTGGAGCGCGGCCAGAGACCAGGAGACGGGAGGGACTGCTTTTCTCTGAGGCGCGCTGAGGACTGAGGCCCCAGGCTCTTGGCTCCTCCGGNCCAAGCTGATTACTTAGCCTGGCCCCTGGGCGAGGGCGGTGGGAATCCACCTCGGGCAGAGACACTTGAGAATCACAGCAACAGGCCCCTCCCCCGGAAGACCAAGGGAAAAAAACCAAACAAACCATCCAGTCAAAGTCAAGTTCAAGATTGCTAAGCATTGTGGAACCCCAGAACTACAGAAAAGCAACGGAGACAATTCATGGCTTTTTCCCCATGAT